>JAKWBJ010000096.1:0-457833 GCA_023159175.1 Wohlfahrtia magnifica | reverse complement strand
TTCTTTCAGGGTGGAATTGTGTCAAGCTTGTCCCTGTATACAAGATACTTCACGTATCTACACAATAAAATAAAATGGCGTCAAATAGCATGATGTTGGCGGACAATGGATTGCTTCAAAACATTAGATTAAATAAATGCTTACCGCTTGCTGTGTGACACGTGAAGACGTCTTGTTGGTGCCATGTGTCAATCAAGAACAATTCTTCCATTTCAGGCTAACAACGTCGGGGACCATCGCAAGGTACATTGCATCAATGATGCTGTCGGCCCACAAAGCTTACCAAACTGTGCATCTTTATGATGCATTAGCTGCTCTTGAGCTGCCTCTGACGGGCAATTCCGTTTTTCATTTAGACAAAAATGAGCACGGATTTTGATAATAAAATTCAATTATTTGCAATCCTTGTCCGTTTGTTCTTTCCATGGCGAAATGGCAAACTTTATTGGCATTACAACATGTCACAAATCTTTTTTTAGACTGAAAACCCAAATAGCAAAAAAAATCACCCGTTGTATTTAAAATTTTGGTTAATTTTTTTTAAATAAAAAAATCAATTTCGTCGATAAGGCTGGTCAACGCCGAGCGCTATAGGTCGATGAATACCAACTTCTTTTCGCTCAATAAGGATGATACGGACGCCAACGGCATGGGGTTTTCACATGCTTTAGCACACAACTCAAGCCTAATTAGACATTCTACGAGCGATTTGACGGCATTGTCATTTCACATAGAGGTGATGTTAATTAATTCCCCAAATTGTGCGATTAGATCACGTTTAACTGTTTTTTTCTTTGGGATTTCTGAAGTCGCAGATGTATAAATGAATTAAGAAAATATTAAAACACAATTAAATTCTGAACTTAAGCTTGCTATAGCTTAAACGGTAAACAATATCTTAAATAAATATTTTAATCCTGATAAAAAAAAACCGATTACTATTTGTCAATTCCAAAAATTGAGCTTTATTCTGTTATTCAGTAGTTATTAGTTTTTCTTTGTTAAATTTTTCATGAATTGGTGTTTCCATTTGTTTTGGTTAGAAAATTTAAGTTTTTCACTATACCACGCTCTGTGGCACCATAAACTACCACAAAAGTATTTTATATATATTTTATCCTGTTAAAGCCAAATGCTCTGTCTTTTTTATTTTGGTTTCTTGTTCATTTTTTTGTTTTCGAAAACGTTTTTGGTTCTTTGTTCGTTTAAGTCAGCAAAACCCAAAAGTGAAACAAAAACTTAAGGAAAAAAAAACTTTATTTAATTGGCAAATTCAGTTTTTTCTTTCTTATTGTTGATGGAGGAAAAAAAGATAGAAAAAATATATTTTTATTTCAATTGCTTATAACGATGATAATGATTGCTATGACAATGATGATGTTTAATAAAAAGCATTTCTTTAAATTTTATATTAAACGTGCGACTTTGGATAAAAACGTAAGAAAGTTTCCTTTTGGTATTTCGAGCAAGAAAATTCATTTCTAAAGAAAAAATAAATAAAGGAAAACAAAGGAATTTTTTGAAAGAAGGAAGTGCTGTTTTGGAAAATATTGTTGTTGCACTTTTCCTTCTAGCGTTGGATAGTGGTTGAGAAGAAGAAATGGAAAAGAAACTTCTATTTTTTTGTAGCAAAATTGAAGGTGGAATTATTTGACTTTGTTTTTATTTAGAGATAGTTTTGAGTCAAGTATTGACTCTGGATATAAATTTATTAATTTTAAATATCATGTGTTGTATACTGAGGATTAGGTCTAAAGTCTAAATTTAATTAAAATTTCTCTTAAATTTTCAAACAAATATTTATAAAAATATTTGTGAAGTTGGAAAAGGGCTCAAGAGTAAGCTAAAACAAAAAATGAAAAAATATAAACTTCGGCTTGATCTAAGACCCTCTTCTACGTTGTCTGTGTACTATGTAAGAAGATTGATTATTTGACTTTTTCGGAAACCTATTTCCGAAATAATTCGAAAAATTGCAATTTTTTAAAAACCGTTTTTCGAATATAAATTTATCAAATAATCGGTTAATCGGTTCTATTATTAAAAGAATATTCTTCTTAATTCTAATTGCATAAGCAACAAAAATTGATAAATTTTTGTCCCATGTTGTAGTTTCTAGTAAGTATGCTAAAACAACGTTCGGGCTTTTTTATGGCCTTAACGGACATTTCTTCATTGACAACGCAACGTCTTAATATTTTTCCAGCGATTCATTTCTTACAGCGTATTTTGTAAGAGTTTTACTTGCCAGTGCTTAGAGACTACTTGGTATAGAATCAAGTTTTCTTTGTTGCGCAATAACGTCAATCTGATAAACATATTTAAGCTGGTTAATAATTCCTGGGGTCGAAAAGCGTTTTCATCTTAGTACTTAAGGACGCTCAATATATTTTGACTGATCCTTTCCAGCGATTTCCAAATATTTTCACACTTCAGAGGACATGTGTAGAATCAAAAATGCATGCACCACGTATTTAATAGTATGTGCCACTGGGTATATTAGGCAAGACACCCACCTACTTACCAAGAATTATTGGCTCAATAACAAGCCACACCATCTGACAATTTTCAAGAGCGGTATTACTTCACAACATTGCATAGACTGGTTATAAGTATTTACGCTTAAAAAACTTTACTTACTATAACATCTGCCGTTCGGAGGCGCTGTTTGTAGGTTCTTTTCAATGAGTCCAGTTGATCATCATTCTCTATATATAAAAATTTAATATTTATTTACGGAAAATGAGAAAAAGTCATTATTATTCAAGTGTGCATATCATTTTCGATCTACCTTGGTTTTCACGTTATTTTTAAGACGTTCGAGGTTGCCATACAATATAAAAATTAGACGTTATAAATATATTAAATTTAGAAAAAAACTTAAACGACGAGCATATTTCCAATAAAAAATATAAAAACGTATAACCGGTTATTCCTGTTAATATAAACGGTTTATTCGGTATTCGAAAAGTGGACTTTTTAAAAAAACCAAAAAACCGGTTAAAACCAGTCGAATAATAACCGTCCAATCATCCTAATACTTAGAGATATTAAAGTTATTATTAAGCATTATAGTCATGGAAAGATACAATTTCTACCAGCATGTTTATCAACTTCTATTAAACTTAATAACAAAAGATAAAATAGGTAAAATAATAACACTGTGGTAGTTGAAAAACAGACAAGTGCGGCACCCGGCAGGTAAACATAAATCGAGTACGTTGAATCCAGTAGTGCTAACTGTATTTTTTTAGTAAGCTCTTGTTTTTGAGATATACCGTTATTTTACAAATGTTGGAGGTTGCATAACATATATTCGCATGACTTAAAAACGCTTTAGTTTATTGAATAAACTAAAAAAACGCAAGTCGGCTATAATATTTCCTAGAAGTAAGACTATGCTTTTTTTGAATCTACGAAGTCGTGTTAATAATAAAAAATTTTATTTGACAAAAGTGGAAACACATTACTACGTAAGTACGTACGTAAGGTTGAATAATTATTTTCTATTTTTGGAAATTATTGTTTCGGTTTTAAAAGTAAAGTTAAAAAAAACGAACTTAAAGCTAAATTTTGATGAATCTTTTATTTTATGGTAATGATCGGACTTTGCCATTATGTACGAAATATAATATCATTTAAAAGACCGCCTCTGCATTGGTTGCGACAGACGATCTTTTTGAGCTAATTTTCGACCACTTTTTCACACATTTCTGGCGGTATCTCGACGATAACTTGACAAATGTTGATTCCCAAATGCTCTAAGGTCAGGGAGTTATATGTATGGATATGGTCTTAGATATAGCTACACAAAAAAAATTGAACGGCGTCAAATCGTATGAACTTGGTAGTCAATTGATGTTGCCAAATCGAGTTACGAGAATGCAAAATTTGTCATGCAATGAAGTCAAAATGGGTCGTATTGCGTGGCTCGTAGCACACGATATGTGGTTTGTTGAAGCCCAGCTCATAATCTTTGATTGCATGCTAAAAAAGTCAGTTATCATCCGGCCATAGCGCTCTTAATTGATGGTAACGGCTCTTCCATTGTCATTTTTTTTAATACGGCCCAATAACACCTCCAGACCATAATACCAAACCCAAACAGTCACTTTTTTCGAAAACAATAGATTTTCCATTATTACTTCTGGGTTCTTCGTAGCCATCGAGTGTGAAATGGACTTCATCGCTGGAAAGAATTTTGTTTAAAAAATAAAAATCAGTGGCCACATTTGAGTCACCACTTTTGCAGTAAGTTAAACTAATTTTAATGCCTTCTTCGGTTGTTAAACGAACCATTTTCGTAAATGACAAATCTTACACAAAATAAATGGCACTTCTTATGACAGATATTTAACAACTGACAGTCTTGTCATATCTGCGGTTTTGAAACGACTAAATGAATACCTAATACAAGCAGTGGCTTCTGCTTGCCTTATTTCGGGGAAAACATAACCATCCCATGATAGACGAGAGATCGACATTCTAATGAAACTTTTAAGAATAAATATTTCCTGGGTTGTGACAGTCAGAAGTAGGCTTAGTATACATGGCGCTTTGTACTTTGCAGACAGTAGCAAAGTGGATATAATAAATTCCACTAGGATTGTGCAGTTTTTGAATATTACTGTCTAGCTATTAGCGAGCGGGTATTCCTTCTTTTTCTTTTTATTAGCTTTGGTTTATCTAATTGTGAAACTTTCTGATCTTAGTCTTCTCTATTTGTTAATGAGAGTAAGACCGGCAGCGTAGAAATTGCTAGAGAGTGTGGTATTCATTATCTAACAGTTATCGAGCTTTGAAGAATATATGTTTAAGTGCCACATGAGTTGACAGTAAAAAATTTAATGGACCTGATTTTCATTAAGATTCACTGCTAAAGCGGAACGAAGTTGAACCATTTCTAGAGCGAATGGTTACGTGCGATGAAAGTGGATTTCGCACGACAATAATGTACGAAACATATCATGGACGAAGCAAAATGAAGCTTGGCAGAGTTAAGTAAAGACAGGATTAACATCAAGAAAGGTAATCGTTATTAAATACCCTAATTTGCGCCGTAGATATGCTGGTTTGGTACCAGAGAAACAGGATTTCCTTGCTGAGTTTTTAAATACAATTTTCTTCAGTGATGAAGCACATTTCTCACTCGGTGAGTCGGTCAACAAAAGTAATTGTGGAAAAGCCATCCAAAAAAAGGGACTGTTCAGTGCCCAGACAGGATTAACATCAAGAAATATAATTCTGTGTGTCTGGTGGGATTGGTCTGGAATTGTTCACTATAATCTTTTACTACCTAGTCAAGCGGTTAACTCTGATGGAATAATGGCTTTATCCGGAAAATTGCAAAAAATATAGATCAAAAGATCAAAACATATTTGGTTTAATAAATGCCATTTCAAATATGAGAAAGAATGTTAAATAAATTTTTAACCGAACTTTACCAAGCACCTTATGAATATTTGTAGGAAAACAAATTTATTTCTTCATCTTCAAGTTTTTCTTATTAAAACTTTACAAAAATGTTCAGTAATTTTGTTTTCAAGTTTAATGTTTAATTTGCTTATGTGGCAGCAGTTTCAAATTATAATTTAGTTTTCCTTTTAAAAGCTGCTACTTTATTTGACAAACAAATGTTTCTTATTGGCCTTTTCGAATTGAAAATAATTAAATTTCAATAACAATTTAAAGTTTTCGTAAAAGTTTTTATTTAAACCCCTTGTTTCCACCCAAAAAAACATTTTTCGTATTTGATTAATGATTTATTTGACTTGTTTGTGTGCAGAACAAAAATCTTTGAAAGATTTCTACTTTCTACTCCTGCAGGAGTCATAATTAAAGTTAATTGTGTGGAAAATGGGTCAAATATTATTTAAGCATTTGAAATTAATGAAAAGAGCAAATGCTTTCATAAGTTCTTTTCTTTGGTTAGTTTGTTTTTAGACAAAAAAAAGAAAAATAAAACATATTCGAAGGAGAAGAGAATTTTATAAAATTTAAACTTTTCATAACCATAAGCGCTTTTAAAGATGATAAAAAATTAAAACCTACAGAAGAAACAAAAAAGTTGGAAGCAAATAATGTTGCAGGTTGGTTGAATGGTTGTTGTTCAATTGTTGAAAAGGAATTTTCCTTTTTAGAATTTGCTGTTGTTCAAATGTTCAAATGGCAGAACAAATTGTTATTATAGTGACGAAGATGATGAAGTTGCTATGCATTAGTGTTGCAATTCATTTTTAGCTATTTTTTGCAATAAAATTTTGTGGCTTTTCTCTTCTCATCTCTGCTGCATTTGTTCGTTTTATGTTTCAACTCTTACACTGTGTAAACAAAATAGAAATAAAGACCTGACAAGAAGAAATGAAGTTGTTGCCATTTTGTTTGTGTTTTTGTTGTACACAATTTGGAGTATTTTGCTGCGGTTAGTATTTGTTACAAAGAAACAAATATATTTTTTTTTATTTTTGCCTCGTTATCAAAATGTCTCGGATTATTTGTGTTACAATTGCTGCTGCGGTTACCGCTGCTGCAGCAGTTTTCATTTGTTGACTGACTGACTCCACTCATTTCATTTTTGTCGAAAAGAGTGAAAAATACTTATTTTTCATTTTCCCTACTGCTACCATTTTATGTTTCTATGTTTCATCCTACAATTTACTTCATTTCTTCTCTTGGTTTGTCGGTTATTCCAGTGCTTGAGGCCAAAAATAGGGAAACATATTTTGATGTAAAAAATTAAAAATAAAAACGAAAATCATACAAAACAGCTTGAAACTTCATTTAATAAACTATAACGAACGAATATAGGCGACTAGGCAAAAAGTTTAATGAACTATTTATTTCACTCCTTTTTTAAAATAATTTCGCTGAAAAACTAAAAAAAAGTGCTGCTTTCTTTTGTATAAAGTTATTGCCTTTATTTCTAAGCATAGGGCGTATGATAAATATTTAATACAGAATATTTTGCAGGCATTAAGTATCCGCCACGTAGTCACTGATTTTAATTTTGACAATGAAAAGTGTCTGCTAGCAGTCTGATATTATGGTAAAATTTAAACGAAGAAATGTCAGATTTTTCTTTATAAATGTATTTACGTGAGAGTAGATTGGAATTCTCAGGGGATCATGGCGTAAAAGTTTGACGGACGAAATAAAGTTTGCGATCGCTATAGCTATGAATAATAAAAATACATGAAAGCTGCTGCAAATATCATTAAAACGATTCTATTGTTTTTGGTGTAATGGGTGTCCAAAATTGAGGAATCATTTTAATTTTTATTCAAAATTTTTATTTTCAGATTCTAAATACATTCCGATTAGTTAATATGAAATGTACATGAATTATTATAAAAATATTTTTTGAGAGTAGCAAAGTTTTTAAGATGTAATTAGGAAATTTAAACAAAATTCGGTAGAGAAAATGCTCCAACATATCGTGCCATCAAGCTGATGGTTGAGAATTTGAAGAAACTGGATGCGTTCATGATAACAGATGCTGGATGCGTTCATGATAACGAAAATATAGCAGCTGTGACAGAAGTGTTGAAGAAGATCTAAAAATATCCATTAGTCACAGTATTCAACATTTTGCATCGCGATTTCCTTTTAAAGCCTTATAAGATCCAGCTGACACAAGAACTCAAACCAGCTAATCACGCATTAAGTCGGTAATTCGTTTCTGGGTCCTAGAAAAGCAAGAAGAAAATGAGAATTTTTTAACAAAATAATCTTCACCGACGAAGCCCATTTCCAGTTCAATGGCCGCATCAACAAGCAGAGTCGCTGCATTTGAGATGAAGAGAACCCAAGAGTTATCTTAGAGCAACCATTACATCCACCAAAAGTTACTGTTCGGAGTGGTTTGTGGTTCGGAGTGGTTTGTGGTTCGGAGGAATCATCGGACCATATTTCTTTGAAAACGAAAATGGAAATGTGATTACGGTCAATGGAAATCGCTACAGGGAGATGATCCTTAGCTTATTGTGGCAAAAAATTAATGATTTAGATGTAGAGAATATGCGGTTTCAACAGCATGGTGACACTTGTAACACAGCAAGGGAAACAATGAATCTTTTGAAAGAAGAGTTCTTGTAGAGAAGGTATAAATCGGCCAACAAGATCGTGCGATTTGACATTTTAAACTCTTTTTGGTGGGGTTTTTGAAGTCGAAAGTGTACAACAATAATCCCACAACAGTTCAAGAGCTTAAAACCGACATTATCAAACAGATATCAACCATTGACAACAGCTTATTGAAAAACGTGATTAATAATATTGGTAAAAGATTTGGAGCCTACCGAGCCAGTAGGGGCGTCACTTGACCAACATAATTTTTTATTTTTAACCGGTATCTATTTGTAATAAACTGAAATAAAAATATTTTTAATATCTGAACAAAAAGTCTTTTTTTATTACAATTAAAACGATACCTCAATTTTGTGCACTTTTGTGCCCTTTGTATCCAATATTTTATTTTTCTGTATCTACAACCTTTTAAACAATATAGCCAAAGCTATGTAATTAATTATTAACAAAAATCCACGTCAAAAAGATTATAATTTCAAAATTCTTTTTTAATTTCGTTAAACTTTCCCTTCGGAAAAATTAAAAATTTTTATTTAGTGAATGAAAAGAAATTTTGTTTCTAAAGTTTTTCTCAATGAAGGTTGTGCTCGAATATAACGAATGTTTGTGTCTGCGTGCGGTATAAATATTTTACATAATTAAACTTTTTTTAACCGACACATAATTTGGCGTATCTTTACCACAGGAACACAACCACAAATTTCTATTAAAATGTGTGAGTATGACGAGAAAATGGGGATAGAAGACGCATCAGACTGAGTTGCAAAAACTTGCAAACCCAAGTGGTTATACTTGTAAGCTTTTATGGCAGCATATGTGTATGGCATGCGTCTGCAACTGTATGTGAAGTCTCTTCGTAGACACACATAAAACCCAAGTGACCACAAAGCCAAACATAAAAGGTAACGAAATAATATTTAGGGAATTGATAGAAAATTCGATAGAAAATACAAAATTTAATTTTGATTTTTATATATTGAAGAAAAAAAAATTTAAAAAGATTTCAGTTTTAATTCTATACCATTTATATATGTTAGTGGTATGGCCATTTGGGTATTTTTAAATATGTATGTGTATATTATGGTATATGTTATGCTGTTTGCAGTAATTGTCAATTATAACTTCATATTTAATAATATTCTTGGACAAAAAATGCAACAAAAACAAAAACAATATAGACATCATTATCACTTTCGTTTAATATACACAAAATATGCCTTTATTTACCACAAAATAAAGAACAAAAATAATACTTTTACAAAAATATGAAAGAATTGAAATTTCTCACTTAAGCCAAAATACCAAAAAAAAAGGAAAAGTCTTTGGAACATAAAAATATTTAAAATATTTTATAGGATATGTAAATAAATTCTTTTCTTTATGGGATATGAACTTTTTAAATAATAAACACTAGATAAGTAAGAGTGTCTCCTTAAGAAAAGTAGATACCATATTAATAAATGTCGGATTATCCATTTAGTGGTTTCAAAACCATCAGTTAGGCAAGACTGTCAGCTGTTAAATATTTGTTACCTGAAGTGTCATTTGATATTTACAAAGATGGCTACTTAACAACTGAAGAACGCGTAAAAACTACAAAAGTGTGGGTCAAACGTTACAACTTATCGAGCATTACCGAGTGATTATGGTCGTCATAATCGATCTACTATGCAAGGAATTGGCAAGATTATAAAGAAATTTGAAAAGACTGGAGGCGTTAAGGATGTGGTCAATCCTGTGCACCATTGCCATGTACGCTCTACCGAAAATATCGCATCTGTTAGTAAAAGTGTGGCGGATAATTCGAATTTGTCGATTCCATGGCTTTTTAAGCAGTTGGGTCTGTCTAACTGCTTATTATGCCGTGTTTTGCTTTTGAATTTGAGCCTCCATCCATATAAAATCCAACTTATGCTTCAAATTAAGTCGGCTGATCATTTACAACACCGCAAAATGGCGTATTTAATGCTAAAAGTGGGAATCAATTTGGAGAGCCTTTCTCGAGAACTAAATTCATTGTATTTCGATCTATTTTGGTTAGAAATGTATAAATAAATAGTTTTTACGCATACTTTAGTGAAAATTTTTGGTTTCTTTCTCTTTATTTTATTCATTTTTTTTCAGCAACATCATCATTATCGTCGTCATCATCATCACTATCATCGTTATCATCATCAATATATTGAAGATTTGCTGGATTTTGTTAAAATATTAATAAGTCAGCGCTTCTTGTGAACATTATTACCTTTTTTTCTTTTAACTTTCTTACAAATATATTCTTATTAGGTTTTTCTCTTGAACATTTTCGCGAAAAACTAATAAATCATGATTTATTACTTCAATATTTATTTGAAAACCACTTGTAACTGTTGCGATTATTACGTGTATTCGCTTTATTAAAGGTCCAAAATACCAACCAGGTTCAAGCAAATATTCTGTTATCTTAATACATATGTATTTCATGTATCTATAAACATAAATCATTTTTTTTTTAAAGAAGCAAATATGAGCAATATTTTTTTTCACCAGTAGTTGACGGAATGTTTGCATTTTAAGGAAAATAAAGAAACTTCCACATATTTTCAAAAAATGGCTGATTTTTAGACTCTATTTCAAAAAACATAAAAAATGTGTACACTGTACAGTGACAAAACATAAAAATAAAACACGCAAAAATAATCTCATTAGCCTGTAGGTAATGGTTCCATTACTACTTTTTACATTTTGCCTTAAAAAGCTATAGGAATTTCACTTTGAAAAGTGCAAAATCTGTGTTTTTACTTTTATAAAAAAAAACACAAAAAAAAACTTTTAATTTGAAAGAACGTAGCAGCATAATGGAAAATGATACCAAAAATATTTTTTAGCCTAGTGATGTAGAATGCTATCCACTTTAACGTGATATCAAATTTTTCATTGTTTTCTGAAATTTTTTAAAATTAATTTCCACTTTTGTTATTAAATACCCTAATTTGCGCCATAGATATGCTGGTTTGGTACCAGAGAAACAGGCTTTCCTTGCTGAGTTTTGAAATAAAATTTTCTTCAGTGATGAAGCACATTTCTCACTCGGTGAGTCGGTCAACAAAAGTAATTGTGGAAAAGCCATCCAAAAAAGTGACTGTTCGGTGCCCATTATGGTCTGGAGGCCGTAGTTTTTCAAAAATGACATTAGAAGAACCGCTACCGTCAATTCAGAGCATTATGGCCGTATGATAACCAGCTTCTTTTGGCCTATAAGCTGGGAGAAATGTGATTTCCAAAAGACGTCGTTAATTGGCCACCAAGATTATGTGACGCCGTTTGATTTTTTATATAGCTACGTTAGGGATACTGGTCGAAATATGTGGAAAAGTAGTCGAGAACTACCTTAAAAGGATCGTCTGAAGTAACTAATAAATTATAAAGATATAAAAGTTTAATCGGAATCATAACTTTATGTTTTTTGTGTTTTATTTAACTTCATTTCTTAAACCGAAAAGTGGAAAAGTGAAATTAATAAGTAGTTTTATTATTATGGATATGTGCACTTTTATTTGAATCCTTGTACATATGAAGATATTTGTAAAATTTTAATCAGGTATGTAATGATAAGTGATCGTTTTGAAACGTAAAATCATTATTGAAAAAGATTTCGATGTGATGAATTTAGATTGATTTCATATTCCATTTTTGTTCCATTCCGTATATTTCCTCTACAAAATACAAATATAAGTATATTTGTATACTACATTTTAAAATTTTTCTTAAAATATATTTTTAATTTTTTCAAATAAATTTTTAACATTTATTTTATCCTTTGCTGCTTTTTCATTTCTTTGTATTGACGGGTATGTTCGCATCGAAAACTTTCTACGGGCTTATGAACACGTCCAATTTAAGCTCCAATTGTATGAACAGTTTAGTTTTTCAAAAATTTTGGAGATTTTTTATACGATTTGGAGTTTTGCTGTTTTTATACTACTTTCTATAGTGATCCTTTATATTCTATTAAAGTATTAAAAGTTTGTTTCGGTTACAAATGAAATATTAATTCTTTCGTTTGGCTGCCTCGACTGGCCTCACAGTCCACATTCAATCGAACCAATTTTCGAGAACTTTTTCTAGTGTATGTAGTCGTGTCTCGGAAATGACATCACGAACGTTAGCCTACAAATGCTCAATTGTCTCTGGTTTGTCAGCATAACACTTGTCTTAAACGGCGCCCCACAGAAAATAGTCCAACGGTGTCAAATTGCAGCTTCTTGGCGGCCAACTGACATCACCATTTCGGCTACTTAAACGGCCATCAAACGTTTGGCGCAATAATTCGATTGTGGCATGAGTTGTGTGGCAAGTTACACCATCCTATTAAAATCAAATATCATTCACGTCAATACCATGAAGAGCGGGCACAAAAAAATAGGTTATCATGGTGCGATAGTTGTCTTCATTAACCGTAATGGTTGCGCCGTCCTCATTTTTAAAGAAATATGGGCCAAAGTTGCCTCCGCTCCACAAGGCGCACAAAACAGTTACTCGTAATGAGTGCATTGGCTTCGGTAAGACCACGTTTTGGTTTTCGACAATTTTGCCTATTAACGTACCCATGAAGATGAAAATGAGCTTCATCCGAAAAGATCATTTTGTTGTTGTTGTCGTTGTAATTTTCGTACAAATGTCTTTGTTTAAGAAATACATTTCCAACAGTGGAGATAATATATTGAATTTTATTACAGAATAGAATGACATAAGTATTGCCAGATTCGAAATAACCGCTGGTCGCCGATAGATCTTAAGACTGTTTAAAATTTTTGTAAAAAATATAAATAATTTCTAAATCATTTCTCTTTCTTTTGCCACTTACATTAGTTATATTTGTTCCACATTGTTTTTCATCTTCGGACGATGACGAAATACAAGTGGCTCTTTGATGTCCAGCAGTATTTTGCATTCTTAATTCTTTCTACAAGTGTAATCATCCCACACACACACATATCTGTCCTACTACCTCCTCTTTTTTTTGATATATAGATTTTGTTATACGGGCCACTATGGGTTGCCACAACCTCCTTCTGTTAGAGGCAATTATCTTTTTGATTGCAGCTTTACAACAAGTCCATATTATGAGGATATATTTTGAAAAAAAAAATTCAATTTGCATTTTTGTCCATTGGAAGATTCGATCTATTTAAGTCCCTAACCGAATCCTTTCATCATAAGACTGATTGCTTTTTTTGATAATAAGTTTCCAATTTAAGGGCTAATGCACGGAGTTGCTATATTGGTTCCATTGGTTTTTAATCGCTTAAAACAAATAATGGCCTTAATTTTTTTATTAAGTTTTGCCAACGTGGTTACAGAAATACAATACAATACAATATAAATTCACAATTTTTGATGAAGTAGGGGTTAACAGAAGATTCATATGAATTATTTTTTTGCAAATTTAAAAAAAAAATGTTTAAGGTGTTAAATACTCATTTGAATAGCTTTACTCAAACATACATATGTACATACATTAACATTTTCCCGCATTTTCTCTTTCTATAGCCTTTCTTTAACGTGAAGAAAAGGAATCATTTATTACTTGTTAATGTTAGTTGTAAAAATCACGACTAGTTGTTTTTTCTTAAATAAAAGTACAAATTATTTTAGACGTTTCTTTGAGATACTTTTAAGACTGAATCTATGTACATGTATGTTCTAAAATTATTAAAGACTTACCTTTTCATTATTTGTTTAATTCTAAGTCTAAAATAAATTAAAATATTTAAATATATATTGCAAAATGTTGTCTTAATTTTATCATGCACTATAATTTTAACACCAGCATACAATTAAAGCTCTTTACTTTAATATAAAATGCTTTTTTGCTTTTATTTTTGGTTTTTCCCCAGATTCTCTTTACTGGCAGAATTTATGATAACTATAAATGTCTGCATGCTTATAAAATAGTAGCAGGTATTTAAAGAAATTCTTTGTTGTTTTCTTTTAATTGGTGCAAGTCGATACACAAGGTTCGTTCGTAAAATAAGATAATACAGCTGCTCACAATCGATAATGTGCTTAAAAATTGGACCGATCGTGTAGGCTACTGCATGGCCAGTCGAGGCCATTTGAATGAAATTATTTTCCAATATTAGCCGGAAGGATTGTACTTTCAAATAAAATAAGAAATTTGAGAAAATATTCAGTAGTTTTTTTTATAGCATTTTCAAAAAAAAAAAAAAAAAAAATTATTTGGCGGACCCTTTATAATAGTCAATCTTCTCTTTAGGATAAAATAAAAAAAAAAGAAAAAATGCCTACAGTTAGACCGCTTTGAGTACAAAAATGTTGGAAATATCTCTTTCAAGACAAAGTGATTTTTCATTTCAGTGCATTAATTCAGTGCCATGATGTACGGCAATTAGAGATTGGTATGGTCAATAAGAAGTTTTGCATTTTAGTAATGCACTATTTATGAAGAGCATAACTGAAGATGTGCAAGAAGCACATCGATATTATATTATATATCAACATTGGGAAATTGAATATCTCGGAATTCGGGGGATAGCCACATAAATGCACAGATGCCCCCAAACGAAACTGATGTCAATTTAACTAAATTTTCTAATAGACAGAAACTTAACTTTAAATTTGAGTTTTTAAATTATAAGTTAATTAAAACGCTAATATGCTGTGATTAAGATAAGATAAGATAAGATAAGATAAGATAAGATAAGATAAGATAAGATAAGATAAGATAAGATAAGATAAGATAAGATAAGATAAGATAAGATAAGATAAGATAAGATAAGATAAGATAAGATAAGATAAGATAAGATAAGATAAGATAAGATAAGATAAGATAAGATAAGATAAGATAAGATAAGATAAGATAAGATAAGATAAGATAAGATAAGATAAGATAAGATAAGATAAGATAAGATAAGATAAGATAAGATAAGATAAGATAAGATAAGATAAGATAAGATAAGATAAGATAAGATAAGATAAGATAAGATAAGATAAGATAAGATAAGATAAGATAAGATAAGATAAGATAAGATAAGATAAGATAAGATAAGATAAGATAAGATAAGATAAGATAAGATAAGATAAGATAAGATAAGATAAGATAAGATAAGATAAGATAAGATAAGATAAGATAAGATAAGATAAGATAAGATAAGATAAGATAAGATAAGATAAGATAAGATAAGATAAGATAAGATAAGATAAGATAAGATAAGATAAGATAAGATAAGATAAGATAAGATAAGATAAGATAAGATAAGATAAGATAAGATAAGATAAGATAAGATAAGATAAGATAAGATAAGATAAGATAAGATAAGATAAGATAAGATAAGATAAGATAAGATAAGATAAGATAAGATAAGATAAGATAAGATAAGATAAGATAAGATAAGATAAGATAAGATAAGATAAGATAAGATAAGATAAGATAAGATAAGATAAGATAAGATAAATAAGATTCTACGAATGATTGGCAGTTCTACAAAAATGAACGAAGAGTAGAACAAGGATCTGTTTTTGGAATTTTCAAAACACCTTCAAAATCCCGAGTTACGGGTAAAAAACCAGATTTTTGGACCTTCATGCACTCATAAGTGCGTTGTCATGATGGAAAACAACACCTTTTCTATTGATGGATTTTTAACGTTTTAATTGAATAGCTTGCTTATATCTCACTAACTGTTGACAGTAGAGAGCAGAATTGCTCACTTTATTTTCATTAAGCAGAAATTAGAATCAATCATTTGAACAGGTTTTAGAAGCTCATAATGAACAATCCCTTCCAATCCCACCAGACACACAGCATTATCTTTCTTGATGTCAGTTGTGGCTTTGATACCGTCTGCGAAACTGCACCTTGCTTCATTCATTATCTTTTTCTCATGTTTTTGTTGCATGTGATCCATGTTTCTACTACGCCTGCAATCATTCGCATCAGAAATCGTTCTATTTCGTTCCATCTTTGCAGTGAATCACAAATCAAAATTCCGTCCATTACATTTACTGCAGTTAATTCATCTGGCACTCAAACGTCGGGCTTCTATGTGTTCCAGCTTTCTTCAAATGGTTGATAATTCTTTGGTGATAAATGCCTAGTTTCCTAGCAACGTACACAATTTTTATGTGCCGATATTTCTCAATTTTTTATGATTTAGTCGACCTGGTCGACCATAGTGAGATTTATCTTTAAAATCAAAATTATCAAATTGAAAACTAGCAAACCATTTCGCTGCTGTTTTTCTAGTTACAACATCCTTTCCATAAAGTTAACATATTTTTTAGCAGTTAACGACGCATAGTTCCGAATTTTCACTAATTTTTCAACGTCGATAAATTTTCATAGAATAATGCCTTTTTAATAATGTTTTCTAACAAAGTGAAGCTTTGCCTGGTGCAATTAATATTATCAGAAATTTAAGAATATATATACACAAACACGCAATATAAAGATTTAAACAAAAAATCTAGAAGTTGAAATTCGTTAAAATTTTTAGTTTTCGATTTTATTGTATTATAAACATAGAATGAAATCTTTAAAGCCTCTGATATGCATTTATGTATGTATCAAGACCATTTATAGTATGAAAGAGTGAGTTTTAATGAAAGCTAAAATTCTATTATCATGCTTTTAACACACACTATTTTTGTAAACTTTTTTCTTTTTTATGGCATTGCTGTATTGTAGTTTAGAACCGAAAAAATAAAATGTTTCTATTGTCTCAGCATTCTATATACAGAGTCTCAGAGTTACTTTCTCTAACCACATTTTAGTTCCCCTCTGTGTACATGATAAGTTTTAGTTGAACGCGGGCATGGTAACGCAAAACTTAGTTAAATTATTTTGTCACGAGCTTTAATTTAATAATAAGGTGTTTTAAATTAAATTTAATCAAAGAGTTTAATATTATTTTTGTTTATGGATAACATTGGATAAATAAATAAAAAAATAAAGAATCTTGAATATTTAGTTGAATAAATTACCACAAATTTAAAACGATTTAAGAGATTTTATCTTTCAGTATTTACGAAAAAAATAGTACTTGTTGTTGTAACTATAACATCAAATGCAAATGATTTTGTGAAAAATACGAGCAAAGTATTTATGGTATATATTTTTAAATGTTTTTTTATGTAGAACAACTTGTTTGTACTTAAAGTATGTAAAAGCCTTAAATGAGAGAAAATAAGCAACGGTAACAACAAACAGCACTTGAACTTTAACTGATGACCTGTTTCGCTGATTTGTTGGTTTGTAATTTTCACATTTATATTTTCTATTTTTTTCTTATGTTATCGTTTTTTTGTTGTTGTTCAACTTGTTGTGGGTCGTTCTCTTAAATGCTCTTTAACATTAAGTGGACAAGCACACTGAAAGAAATTATGTGTATGTTTGCTTATAACGACCACATAGCCTTTAGCAGAAATGTTGCATACAAATAGGGGTTTAGTATACTTTAATTAAATTGAATTTTGTTTGAAAACAAATAAAGTGTTAAATGGCTGTAGGGTTTAGGTAAATATTTAAATCTTTTGGAATGAAAAAAAGGTAAATAAAATTTGAGTTAAGCTCCAAAAATTAGTTTAATTTGATCAAAATGTTAATTACAGTAAGAATATATAGAATATGAATATTTCATAATAGGCTTTCCAGGGTATAATCTGGTAAGTTTAAATCCAAGAACAAGACTTTATTGATTTTCAATAAATTTAGATGTTTATTGTGCACGTAGACAATATACTTAAATATTATGTACATTAAAGGTGATTTCAGTTCCGTGGGCGGATTTTAAGTAAAATTTGGAGTAAACGTTTAGTGGACCCGAAAACGACTTTAATATACCTCTATATAAATTAATAGATTAAAATTAATATTTTTTTAATAATACTATTTTTATTATTTTAGTTAATATAACAACATTTTATTTCTTAAAATTATGGGTTTAATATTAGATCAGATTTTTTATACGATGGATATTTCTGTCCATAAGCCTCAACAACCTGAAGCAACGATTGCTAGGATTGTTACCAGGAAAAGTAATACTGCGTTTTTGGTGAGATTGGAGGGTAAATATTTATTATAAGCTCCTACAACTTGGTCAAATGATTGATTCTGAGCTCTGTTATTATCAATTAATAAAATTGAAACAATAAATTGATTTAAAACGGACATAAGTGTTTAACAGAAAATATGTTGTGTTCCATCGTGACAAAGTCAGATCACACACATTCTTGATGACCCAGCAGAAACTAAAAGAATTTAGCAGGAAAGCTATGGTACATATATCACAAAGCCAGGACCTAGCACCTACCGATTATTTTTATTTATTTCTGCAGAAATCTCTTGATGGTTTAAAGTGTAAAGGTAAATAATGAATTCCGGCAAAACTCAATTGGATCAGTTTTTCGCTGAGAAAACCCAGAAATTCTACACTGATGGAATGATCGATTTAAGCCTAAAATATCGATCAAAACAGCACATATTTGGTTTCATTAAATTCGTTTTAAATAAAGGAAGAACTTTTTCGAACACCCGTGTTTATAATAAAGGTCACATGCGGTTAAGAAGACATCAAAAAGAAGAACGTCTAACTAGAGCTACAAGCATGAATAGAAATTTGTAGTTATAAATGCTCATTTCCTATACCTTTTTAGTTTTAAATTTATTTTGTTCTTTTATTGGTCTAGACTTTTTAAATATTTTTTTAACTTTTTCGTATTGCTATGTTATCAATTTATATGCTGTGATCTAAAAATTTCAGTTGCAGCAAAAATAATACTGGTGAAAATGGTTTTTTATTCGGTTCGAAGGACCAAAATGTTTTTCCATGAAATATTTATTTCGAAAATATTGGAGAATAGAAAATAAAATAAACGGGGTTAGTTGGGTTTTAAAATAAGATAAAATTTTTTTATTAAATCCGAGTTTTTTGTTTTTTCTAATAACATTGTACGTAACGTACACTCGGGGTTTTACAAAGTAAGTAACATAAAGAACAATAATACAAACATATAAATTCAATCTAACATATAAATTCAAACTTGACGAAACGATCTTTCGACCTCTCGTCAATAACAAAGGGACATTTACACTATGCGCGTAAACACAATTCAATATATACTTTTTCTTGAAGTGTAATTTTTTTATGTTGTATTTGTTGGCTTTGATCAAGGCAAAGAAAGAAGAAGCACAGATGAAAAAGAATAATAAACTCTTTTTTAGAAATTCAATTCACCTGTTCATCTTTATTTTATTTTCTGCCCTATTCTGACATTTCTTTGCTTGCTTTTCTTTATTATTGAAATGAAAAGAAAAAAATGTAAAAATTCAAATGACTACTTGACATCGGTGTTGAGAGCCAAGTAAATATACTAGAGCAAAACTATGTATATAATATTGTATTTAATCGTAGAAAATAAAATAAATGTATGCTTATGTACTCGTAAAGGTGGATATGTGAATAATACAAATCCGTGTCATGCTAAAAATACAATCTTATATTAATCCATTCATACACACACACACACACACAAACGAAATTAAATTTCTTTGTTAGAATATAATAAAACTGCTTAAACATAGTATCTTATACGAAGATAATAAGGGCATGAGAAATTTGAAAATTGAAATTTATTAATTTAAAAATTTGCTTTTTCTCAAATTTTTGCAAGTCATAGTCTTATTAAATTAAAAGGAATATTTAAAAATAATTGTACGAATGATTTTTACAGCACTGTAGTTGTTTTTCTTTAGGTGTTATCTTTGCTGTGCTGCTGGTTTAATGGCAAAAAGTCTAAATTAACTCCTTTTTGCGATGGTATGTATTTGTAATACTAAAAAAGTATATATTTTTCATAAAAGACGAGGTTACAAATGATAAAAAGAAAAGCTCACAGAACAAAAGTTATAAATTGAAAATATAAACGCAGCATAAGTACAATAATAAAAAAGATAAAGCAAGTATGACTTACCTAAATGGTCCATAAAAAAGCAAAGGAATTGGAAATAAAAAAACGGAAATTCTCAGCAGTCGACACTGAAATGAAAAAAGAGAGAAAAAAAAATCAATTAATGGAATAAAGAAAAGGAAATTTAAATTAAACTATTGTATACGAATGTGTTGGAGGAGTTGAGAAAATAAAGTTACTCCTATAGATGCTTAAAGGAGGAATTTTTTTTATTGCTTTTACATAAAAGAAAACAAACTTTAGGACATTTTTTATAATATTTAGCATTTAAATTTTCCGAAATTTCTCTTGGGCATACAAAAATATCGTTATTTCACTGATTAGTGTTATTAAGTTATAGTTCGGTTTGCTGGAAGAACAGGTGATGTACACCATTATGTGTTACCGATGTACACCATTATGTGTTACTAGACCGAATTTTAAAATATAAAGGATTAATTATAAGATATATTTGTATATAAATAAAATAGCGGGGCTGAAAATCCTGGGCTTAACAAAGACAACACTTCTTTTGTTCAAAATTAGCTTTGGTCATCAACGCTATCTCCATCAAGAGCGAAGCAATCATTCCAGCGCCGCTCTAACACTTCAATAACACTTCTGTAGAACGATTTATCTACGGTAGGTGTAGGAGCAATTAGAAGTTCGACTTATGTAGTTTTGCCATTGTTTCAGAATCATCAACACGTTCTAGTTTTTGGTCAATAGTGAGCAAATAGATGCCGCAGAGCTTTGAACCACCCACTTTGAACAGTCTTTCTAATATAAAGCCAACACGTTCTTTTGATATCTTTAAGACGTCAGCTAACTCACGCAACTTCATATGTCGATCATTCAAAACGATTTTGGGAATTTTTTTTTGAATTTTTCTGGTGCTACCGCCTCACTTAAACATCCATTGCGTTCTGCATCATCAGTGCCTCTGCGATCATGTTTGAAGTCAGCAAAACAACGTTTTATTGTTGTTTCTGGTGAAGCGGAGTCACCACAACACTTTTCAAACCATTACTTTGCTTGAACGGTATTTTTTCTCATCAAGAAGCAGTATAGAAATAAAACACGAAATTGTTTTTGATTCATTTCATTTTGATTCAGTAGCGGCACTAACTGAAAAAGAGGTGAATGCAATAAAACTAGCGCCATCTATGTGTTAGGCCGGGGGCAATGTTTGCTTGGAATTTAGCAGTGACAATCGGTCTACGTCAGATGAAATAACGTCCTGGATGACACCTTTAATGCGGCGGAAGTCTGCCGAATGTATCTAGGCGGATCCTCTATCACGATTATGTTGTCTCACAGACAGCATCTTTGTTTCCTAATGTAGATAGTACACTTTGATTATTAAAACACATCCGGTTGAGACTCGGTGTGCATTATTTCGGGGCAATCTGTAGTGCTTGCATCTGACTGTCATTATGGAATGTAGTTCAAATGGGAGACGCATAATTTAGAAGAGAACGACCATTAGCCTTATATGATGTTATTATGGTCTTCTTGTCCATTCCCTAAGAGGTGCCGAGCTTTAAGGACTCTGCTCCTTGTTCTGACTTTCCGGTTGGTATACTTAGTGTGCAATGCGAAGTAGAGGAGATTGTCTAATACCATCCCGAGAATTTTAGGGTTTCGAACCGTACAGATACGGTTGTCTTTAACATAGGTGTTCAGATCCATTCTTACTTCTTCTGTCCAGGAAATGGAAAGTGACACCGTTGACTTCGAGGTTGATAATTTTGAGTTGAGGAACTTTGCAATGGTGGCCAGGTAGTGGGTTATTCTGACACTTATGTTAGGACTATATTCACGCCCTATGAGTATATATGTAGAGCAATCATCGGCATAGGGACGTTTTTAGAGGGAGTAGTAAGAGGGGCAAGATCTATATTAAATAGGCTAGGTGGCAGTATTCCTTCTTGAAGCACACTCATTTTAATCTTGCGATAGCGCAATTTTTAGTTTCTGAACTAAACAAATGCCTGAAGATATAGTTAACAATCAAGCACGTGATATAGTAGGCAGAGTAGAGTTCAAGATGTCATCCATCAGCTTAAAGTGATCGACCATATCAAATGTTTTGGATAAGTTCAGAGCAGCCACAATTGTGAATTGACACGGTCGTTGCTGATTAGCCCTTATATGCGCAAGCAAAAAATATGTATTTTTCGAATCTTAACTTAACTGCAATGTTGTTGTAGAATAAAACAAAATGGATCACAAAAATTAATACAGTGCAATACTATGCAATAATAAAAGCTTTGGAGGAAGGAATGGCAATGAGCAAAGTTGGATTCCTATTTGGAGCACACAAATCAACTGTTAGTCGAATTTTCTCAAAATTTCACTCTCCTTTAAGTGTGGATAGAAAACCAGGAAGTCGTCACAAATGAACTAATACTGCTCGTTAGAAAAGAGAAATGCAAAGGCTAATAAAAATTGATCCACGAAAGACGGCAGTAGATGTTGCTAATTACGCAAAAACACAAATGGGCGTCCCATTTAGCGTACATACCGCTAAATGCAGATTAAATGAAGTCAACTTATTTGGCGGACTTCCCTGTAAAAAGCCACTAATAAGCAAAGTTAATAAGAAAAGGCGTCTTGACTTTACAGAGAGCCACTTAAACTGGATAACAGAGGATTTGACTAAGGTGCTTTGTAGCGATGAACGCAATTTTAACTTATTTGGCTCCGATGGCATAAATTATATTCGTCGGCCACTAAATTAGCGATTTTTGTCCAGGTATCAGCTAAGCTACCGACAATGAAACATTCTGGGGGTTCGTTAATGAAAATTATATAACTTGAAACTAAAAACAACTGATTTAAGTAAACCATAACTGAATGGCAATTATTCATCTAATTTAAGAGCTAAAATTTGCAAGTCTATAGGGTGTTACTAAAACAATTTTATTAATTTTTTTTCTCAGTGGTTCATAGGATTTTGCAAGCGTACAAATGCAGACAGGGAATATAATAATGGTTGCAATAAAGGAATGAATGAATTGATTAGAGTAGTTAGAGGAATGCGAGTGAATGAATAAGTGAAGAGCAAGCATAAAAACTTACGCTACATTGACACCACTCCAATAACAAAACTCAACCGATCAACAGTTACTTTTTTAATTCAATTATTCAATTTAATTTAAATAAAAGAAGCGCGGCATCTCTCGTACAATTCTGTTTTCACATACACAATGAAACAATAACAAAAATGAAAAAATCATGTGTCTACAGTGTAGTTTTAAAAACTTAATGCCAATCATTTGCTGTGTCAGATTTAAAGCTCAGCAGCATTCATTTATAATCCATTCATCATTATGTCCGGACGTGCAATATTTTTAACGACGACAACGTTATAATAAAAATTTTACACAATCATTTTCTCTTTTTTCGGGAAAGTGTTTTAAATAATAACATAAAATTGAAAAGTGAATTTAAGTTTTAATATTAATATTTTGTTTTTGTATTTCTATATAATTTTTTTTTAATTTGAATAAATACACACTTGACATTATCCATTACAATTCAACACAATTCTGAATACACTAATAATGTCTCGTTCAAATTCAACTTGCAGTACCATTACGGATTCATTGCCATCAACATCTTCTGCCGCACTGACCAGTGATACAACACCGTTAGCAGCTACAACAGCTTCAACATTTGCCGCTGCCACTACTTCAATTTCCTATAGGGATGAACAGCAGCAACACCAGCAGTCAACAGCTCATGCCATTGTAGCAAATCAAAAACCTGTAGTTCGTCATCAGTTGAGTAGCCATCATCACTATCATTTACCCCATCAATTCCAGCATCCACATCATCAGAACCATCATACCCACAATCACGGTGTCGTACCAGTTCCAACACCTACAGTACCGGCTTCTTATACAGCCTCTAGCCTGTTACAAGAATCCCGTCATATGCGCGCTGCCAGCGGTAGTGGTGATGAAACACTATTAAGACGCCCAGCCTCTTCGCCACCGCCACCTTCAACAGTGACACCATCACCAAATCTTTTGGCCACTCCGGAGACGGCACCGCACGATTCTGTGTCGCCAGCCAAGTCCACCACACGTATACGTGATTCGGGCTCACAGCATCGTGTCACAATTGACGAATCAAATTTACCCGTGGCTTCCTCATTGAGCGGTCTCTGTAGTGGCGGCGGTGGTGGAGATGGTGATGGTTCTGGTCCTCCTTCACCGGGTACATCGTCACATCAACAGTTAACAACTGACGAACGTCAGACTGGCCATTTAGCGTTAATGTATCACTCGAGTCAATTGACAAACTATCCAGTGTTACCAGCTATCAAAAGAACACATCGTCCTTCATTCATATATCCACCAATGCCAAGAGTTAGAGCGTAAGTAGAATACACATATTTTTATTTCTTAGTAGACTTAAATAATTATTTACTTTTTATTTATTATTTGCATAATAATCATTAACCCTAGAACCCTACCCATACTTTGCATTGACTTTTCCTACCCAGGGTACTCGAGCACCCTGTTCTTTCATGTGTATATTTTTTTTAAGAATAATAAAAATTATTATTTTTTTTAATTCTGACTTAGTTATAAAGAAACTTAAAAGACAACATTTGTAATATATGCTTTTGACACAAATTTTTATTTGAACCTCCTAACAGATACATAGGCATTTTGCACTTGTTCAAAGGGTGCCTGAGGTAGGTTTCTAGAATTAAAATTAAAGTCGAGTTGAAGAAAAAAGATCCTAAAGCCTTCGTCATGAGAGTTTGCAAGTACGAGTATATCAAATTTATATTACACAAAAAAAAAAAAATGGTATTTTAACAGCTCAAATAAAGTTTAAGGTACTTTTATGTCAAATAAAATTTTGACTTCAAATTTATTTATTTTAATAAATTTTTGTTTATCAAATTACCTTTAAATTCGACGTAAAGGAAATTCTTTGAAATATTTCAATTTGAAATATTTTTCACTCTTATTAAAAATAATTTTTCTAATATTTTAAAAAGTTCTAGAATTACTTAAAACATTTACATTATGAATAAAAAATGAATCAATTTTCATTTGTTCATTGAAAATCAATTTCGAGAGCAAAAAAAATAACAAACAAACTTCCTTCATTTATCTTCGGTTGGTTGAATAAAATTACGAGAAGTGAATATCATAGAATTTCAATAAACTTTCAACCGTTTTTTATAAATTGTTCACACTTACACGAATGAATTACATACATTACATAAGTGCATATATGTATATGAGTGTATGCAGCACGAGTTACAGGTGCATGAAGGGAATAGAAGAAGTATGCGAAATTATACTTAGTATGGTGAAAGTATCCTTAGTAATCAAAGTGTATAAAAATTAAATAATAAAATTACACAAATTATTCAGTTCAAATTTTAAAATATATACAAAATCTGTGTCAATATGGAACAATAGCTTAAGTAAACTTAAGTCAACTTAATTCAAATTAAGCAATTTTCATTTACAAAGAGACAATCTCAAAAAAAAAAAAAATTCAAAATATATATTTATTAAGAAACTCTAGCAGTATTCGATGTTATTTTCTTGGTATTTTGTTTTTTGTCATATAAATCTGTGACGTTAAATATGAATAGCTTAAGTTTGACTTAATCTATGCTTACCTTACTCTTCCATATTTATTTATGTTCGAAAATTTTGCCCGAAAATTAAACACTTTTCTCTTATATTTGAAAAGAGCTTTATTAAACCAAATATGTGCTATTTTTTACTCTAACCTTTTGTCATTTTTGGGATAAGGCTACTATTCCACCAGTGTCGAACTTCTGGGTTTTCTGGCTGCAAAACTGATCCACATACGTTTTGCGTCCTCTAAGTAATTTAAATTTACACCATTAAAAGAGTTCTTCAGAGATCGAAACAAACGATGATCTGAAATGGCAAAGTCCGGGCAATATTTTGGATGCATCAAAACTTTCCAGCCAAGCTATCTCACTTTCAGCCAGATCATTAAAGTTGTGATTAGTCTGGCATTGCATTGATGAAGCACAACACATTTTCTGTTGATTAATTTTAGCCGTTTTAATTAAATTGAATCAATCGTTTGACCCGATTGTAAAAGCTCATAATAAACAATTCCCTGCCAATCTCACCAGATACATAGCTTTACTTTTCTTGGTGTCGATCCTTTTGATTTTGACACCGCCTGAGAAGCTTCACCTTGATTCGTCAATGATCTTTCTTGCCCATTATTGCCGTTAGTGAAATTGCTCGATTTCGTTCCGTTTTAGCTGGTAATCGCATATAGAAATCTGGTCCATTCAATTTTCCACTGTTAATTCATGTGGCACTGAAACATCGAGCTTCTTTGTGTATTCAGCTTTCCTTAAATAGTTGATAACTGTCTGGTCTTTCTCAATTTTTTCAATGATTTTATAGAGTTTTTTAGTGATTGGTCAACCAGAGCGAGGTACATTTTAAACATCGAAATTATTAGAACGAAAACGAGCCAATTCGCTGCTTGCTCGAAAGATTACAATATCTTTTTGCATGTCACCGAACTATAAAATCGGCTTCAAAGTTAGATCGCCTCAAAAGACGAGAAGTTTCTCAGAGATAGGACTCGGAAATTGGCTTAGAGGTGGGGGAAAGCTGTAAGCAGTGATTTGATAAATTTTAATTTTGATAAATTTGTTAATTCGTTATCTTTTTTGAGCTATGGGGTGGACCATTTAAAAGTTTAAATTAAAAAATGCAATAAATTGCTAAATTAATTTTTTTGTTTGGAAGTACAATTGTTCCGGTTAGAAATGAAATATTATTTAATTTATATGGCTACCGCGGCTGGCCTCACAGTGCCCCATTCGATCGAACCAATTTTTGAGTTTATGGAGTCGTATCTTGACAATGGCATCACGAATGTTGGCCTTTAAATGCTCAATTGTCTGTGGTTTGTCGGCATAACACTTGTCTTTAAATGTGCCACACAGAAAATAGTCCAACAGTGTCAAGTCGCAGCTTCTTGGTCGCAAACTGACATCACCATTTCGGCTAATTGAACGGTCATTTAAAGTTTGACGCAATAAATCGATTGTGGCATGAAATGAGTGGCAAGTTGCACCATCCTGTTGAAACCAAACATCTTTCACATAAATACTATGAAGAGCGGGCACAAAAAAATTGGTTATCATGGTGAGATAGGTATCTCCATTGACCGTAATGGTTGCGCCGTCCTCATTTTGAAAGAAATATGAGCCAATGATTTTTCCACTCTACAAGCCGCACCAAACAGTCACTCGTTATGGTAGCATTGACTTCTGTAAGACCACGTTTGGGTTTTCTGAGCCACAAATACGGCAATTTGGCTTATTAACATACCCAACAAGATGAAAATAAGCTTCATCCGAAAAGGTTATTTTTTATTTTTTTTTATTTTTTTACAATTTCCGATCAATTGTCATTATATATATAATTATAAATTTCCAATAAATCCCAACGTTGCTCAAGCGTAAATCGATACATTTCGTTCAGTGAAGATAATATACTGAATTTTGTGACAGAATAGAATGTCATATGTATTGCTAGATTCGAAATAACTGCTGGTTAAAATTTAAGCCGATAGATGACCCACCCGATAAAAAAGGATTGAATTAAATTGTATGAAGACCTTTAAATTTAAAAAGCCCACCCGGGATTTTTAAAGTATAACACACAATAAAACCCGGGTAGGGTTAACTGGGTTCTGGTGAACATTTGTAAGACTGCTAAAGTTAATTATTTAATGATACTCCGAAATTTCAGTACAGGTTAGAATTAAAGATTTTCGATTAAATTAATTTTAAGTTTTTATAGAAAAAAATTATTTGCTTAAAAGCTTGCCTTAAATGCTTCTTCCGAAAAAAATTATATGCTCGTAAGTCAAGATATTTTTTATTTATTTATTTATAAAAATTATAGTGGCCATACATCCCCTATTCGTACCAACAAGTAATAAATCTTTCTTTCACATGCTCTTCTATTCTAATGGAAAACACAAAGAAATTTTCTAAAAAGGCGATGGCATGAATGGATTTAAAACAATCTAAGGCAATAAAGAGACAAATAACCAAGTGATTTATGACTAGACTCAACTAAATGAAAGGAACAATGAGAAAGAGAAAGAAAGACAGAGAGAGAGAGAGAGAGAGAGAGAGAGAGAGGAAAAAACACACACTTCAAATCAGATAGTGGGAGAAAAAAATACAATTACATATGTGCGTCTGTCTATACAATAATGTATGGGGTACAGCCTCAAGAATATGAGTAAATAAGTAGAGTAGCATGGGTGAGAGGAATTGAAATTGCTACACTACTATAAAAGTGTGTATATGTAAGTTAAAGATGGCGAGAAAAATCTTGATGACTGACTGTATAATAATTATTATTTGCTGTTGTTGTTGTAGTAGTTGTTGTTATAATACAACTACAATAAAACTTATAATACTTAAAGGCTCTAACATACAATGTAAAAGGTGTTGTTTGACTTTGTGTATAACCGTTGGCGTTAAATTTATGAAAACTGAGAAAAAATCATTTAAAGACGAGTAGATTGTTTGGGTTTTGAGTAAAACAAATACAATAAGAAAAAAACTGTCTCATATACATATATTTACATACTGGTTTTATATGTGCGTGTGGCTATGTGAGCTTAGTAAAGACACTAAAAGATAGTAGGGGTTATTGCACTAAAATTGCTCCAATTTTTTCTATATTTTCCATTTCTAATGGTTGTGATACATACAATAAAATAAATGCAACAAATAATTACAAAAACCCCATCTCTTTTACCACTTACTATAGCAACAATAATACATAGTCATTTTATTTTTACAAATATTCGCGTTTTAAATGCATACGCCAAAATCATAAGACAATAAAAGGCTACGACAAAAACAACAGCCATTATTTTGATAATTAAAACAATACTTTATTTTTATTTTAGCCATGCAATTAACGAGTATTTACAAGTGCATGGAGCTATTTTTTGGCTCCATAAAAAAAATTTGTCCTTTTGTGGCGTTATTTTGTATTGGTTTGGATGTGACAACGTTCGAGGTTTATTTATCAACCGCATTTGGTATTAAATAGTTTTAAAAATATTTTTATAATTTCAAACACAATTTGGCAAAAAAAGTAAAGAAAATTCAATTTGTTTATTTTAAATGTGATAAAGAGACGAGCTATTGTCGAGAAAGCATTAACTGGTCTGCACAATGTGGAAAGAGTAATACATGGCTGATGATTAAAATCTAAGCGTATTTTTGTGGACTGTACACAAAAAGATAATTTTTGTCAACTACAGCGGCATAAACCTCCTGCTGGTCCATATAAGGTGCTGCATGTAAAAGACAGATACTCGAGCTCACCAACTTAATCCAACCACATCAGTGTAGCCTCAGGCCAAATAAATCCACAATCGACTAAATTTTCACTCTACAATAAATCCTGGAAAGGAATCGAAAGAAACAGTTTGATACGAACCACTTTTTCTTTGATTATAAGGCTGCATTTGACAATTCGATTGTTTGAAACCGTGTCTTGTACGCCTTTGTAGAATATCACTTAGTGATATTCACAGTTAAAATAGGAAGTTACTTCTCTGAGTCATTCTCTACCAAAAGAGGTTTGAGATTAGTGGACAGACAACCTATCGTGTATCGTAATTAATATCTTGACGCAAAAAAAGCAACAGTTAATAAAACGGGCATAATTAATACCACATCCTTCTCCTTTATGTGGATGACATTGATATTGTTGGAAGGATAGAACGACATGTAACTGGAGCTCTTTCAAGAACCGAAATAGAGTTGTCGAAAATGGGTCTGTGGTAAATGAGCACAGAACAGGGATAATGCTGGCAACAGCTAGAGAAGCGCTGCGAATGACGAAGAACGATATAGTCACGGCTAGCAGTTGTAACGTCGAGGTAGTAGACAAATTTATATAAATAACTCGAATCCGTCACAAATCACAGGAATGATGTTAGCTCTGAAATAAAAACAGGGATCATGTTGGTGAAAAGAAGCTACTTTGTCCATGGTAAGCAGCTTAAGAACACCGCCATTTCTCGAAAAACGAAGGTCATATTCAACAATACGCTTATTTTTCCTGTTCTCTTATATTGCTTGGCAATATGGGTACTTGCAAAGCGGATGAGCAGTATTAGGTGTATTTGAGAGATATATAGCGCGAATAGAATATAGGCCAAGAGCTGTATGAACTGTATCCTGACATTACTATTGTCAAGCGTATTAAAAACAATTGCGCTGGCAAAGACATGTCGGTCGAATGATATGAGAATCCTTGATGTAACAAAATGGAGACCGAAGTGTTTGTGGATCGTTTGCTACACAGGCCAAGAACAACAACAGGTTGTAGAGCCGCATTCAGAAGAAAGATTAATAGCATGTTCACATGATAAGAGAAATTACTTGTTTCGCTCTCTTAATCGCAGTTACTATCGTAGCGTTTACACGTCATATACGAGGGCGGATTGATATTGAAGCTACCTAAGTAGGAAAAAAACATTTTTAGCTCAATACACTTAGTAAGACGATATACCATCTGAATAATACGATTTTGGGAACTCCTCAAAATACGCATTAGTTTCGGTAATCACTTCTTCGTTTGAGATGAATCTTTTTCCTGCGAGCCATTTTTTCAAGTTTAGAAACAGGAAAAAATCACTAGGGGCTAAATCTGGACTATAAGGTGGATGATCAACCAATTCGAAGTGGATTTCTCGTAGTTTAAGCATCGTCGTTTTTCCTTGATTGCATCAACCAATTGATCCAATAATGCACGATAATACTCTCCTGTGAGCAATATTCCGTGTGCATCCCAAAATACAGTGGCCATAACCTTGCTAGCCGATTTCGCTGTCTTCGTCTTCTTCGGAGCACTTCCACCAGCTTCCACCTATTGCTTTGATTAATTTTTGGTTTCAGATGCATAAAACATAACATAAAAAAATTATAAGCTAGCTTGTAGCTTGTAGCATTAAATGTATCGTTTCGATGAGTTTTGAAAGTTTGATAAAACTCAATTTCAAGGAATTAAAGTCCTATATATAAGCCGACTCATCAATAAGACTGATACGTCTACTTCTAATGCATTAGGTTCTTCTCAAGTGTAATTAGAACCTACAATCGCACCGAAATCATTAGGCCTCATCCACGATTAGATAGTTATACCCAAAATAATTAGCTGGTTAAGTACCTAAAAGAAGCTTAACCTTCAGTCGTAACAGGCATTCCTAAAATATCCATCACTTGATATTTATAGAAGCAATCTATGAGATATTGTATTCAGCTGTAAATGTATTTCTGAGTTGTTCAGATCATATCAATGTTATGCTATGAATCAAACAAGCAAACCAGGAGCCAAATCGTCGCATTCGTGATCGAATGACTTTGAAAAAATCATGTGATTATTAGCAAAAAATAGAAAAAGTTTTTACAACAACTTAAGTTATGCAAAAAAAAAAAAAAAAAAACAAAAGATATTCTGTATTCAAAAGAGTAAAACAGTTTATAAAAGAAATTAATTTAAATGGCCAAAAATATCAAGTTGCAAGATCTTAAATACGCTACTTTACCAAATAGGTTCTCGGTCAATTTTCATCCGATTTTAAAAAATGAAGTATCATTTTATTCAGAACTTAGCGTACTACTTTAATAAATCCAAAAATAGTACGGTTTCTACATAAAATTCCATGTGGAAACAACTCTACACTTGGAGAATTTAGAATCAATTGGTTAAAAAATGTGTATTTGCTTAAGAAATACATTCAGATTTATCAAATTTACTTAAGCAAACTATACACCATTTAATAGGTCTGTTCTTCTTTTTTCCAAATTCAAGAATATTAGAATCTGTCAATATTTAGCTTAGTTTTTTACCGTAACATAGAATTGTGGAGGCGTTACGAAAATTTTTGAATTAAATTCTATTCCGAGAAGACTAGGAGCCATGACCAAAATTCTTTGATCGCATACCAAGTATTAATGTTGTTGCTCTGAGTAATTTTTTTGGAGAAAATTACAAATGAGCACTTACTTACTTACTATTACTTACTGCTGCAATTTCGTTTTCAATACGTCACGAAATTTTACTTGATACGAAAACTTATTCGATTAACGAATGTGACGATTTGGCCCGAGGAATAAAGTTGTTTAAAATTAATATTGCAATGAAACAATTGCTGAGCTGAAGAACCTTTTTTTTATTACAATGTATTTTAGTGCTGGTACATATTGTAGTAATTGAAATGACATAAACTGCTTAAATAGCGTCCACCAATAGAATTTTTATTATTCTTATGAACATTAAATTCTGTTTTAATAGTTCAAAAAAATTGCTCTGAATGTTATTTATATTTGATAATTTTTTGCCATTAAAAGGATTTTAACAGAATTGTAATGGTTTTGATGCTTTTATCCAGAAAGTGTATTCATCCCCAAATATTAGAGAATTTTAATTTTTTTCCCATTAAAGCTATATTTTTCGAAAACTGAACGCCGATCTATCAAAATAACGTTTCTTGCGCCATAATATCTGTCAACAACATTATTATTATCAACTCATACTCGTATGCAACATTATAAAAACTGAGTAGGCACTTGTGATTATTTCACTCATTGTTAGATTTGCTGCTCCTAAATATTGTGTATGCAAGTGCTCAATTATAGTTGACTGTACTCTTCTCTCCCTTTATTTCTCCATCAGGTTTTGCCTGACATTTTATTACTGATTGCGTGCCTGCGAGTTGTACTTTTAAGTGTTAATGTTTATGTGTAATTGTTAGTGTATGTGTTGCATGTATGTATGTATATGCTTGTATATAAAAAATCACTTTTTTAAATGTTATTTAGCTATGGTTTATTACGATGGCTTTAGAATCTTTTACTGCTTAAGCTTGTATACAAAAAGTTATTGAATTATTTTTTATTTTTAGTTTTTATCTATTTTTTTAAGTCTAGTATCGTACAATAGAAGAATATACAGTCGTACAGACAAGTATACATACCACTAACTTAGAATTCTATTCAAAATTTGTTGAAAGATTCAATATTAATTTGGAGCAAAAACGATATTATCTTACTTACTTACTTATACTGGTTGACTCCGCATAACAAAAGATCTCCAAGCGTTTCGATATTGTGCGTGCAGTCTCCAGTTTGGATTCTCACATCTTCCACAAAGGATTCGAACATCTTACTCTCCGTTCATACAAATGGGACTATTAAGTCTTCGGAGATTATTTCTCATAAATACGCCCAATATTGCCTCTAACGTTTTTGGAAGCCCCACTTCTCTGCGTCATAAAAGTGCACAGGTATTATAAACGTCTTGTTGAGAGTGATCTTAGTTGTTCGAGACATTTATAGAGGTCAAGATAGCGTCTGTTTTAAAGCATGATCCTTCTTTTTATCTCAAAGCTAGCAAAATTTCGCTTAACTAGCAATTACTAGCATTACCTTTGTTTTGTTTTTATTTACCGAACATTTTTCGACGACTCTATTCGATTCTTTAAAAGATTTTTAGTTACGTCTCGTTCTGTCTTTCCGACAACATCAATATCATTCGCATAAGCGAATTTTATTAGCTTTAGCATTTTTTATAATTTGTTCCATCATGATATTGAATAAGCTACAAGATAAGCAAGCTATCACCCTGTCTCAGACCTCTTGTAGTAATGCATGACTCGGAGACGTCTTTCTATTCTAACTGTGGGTTTTGTGTTACTCAGTGTCAAGTTTTAATGTTCGGTTACAAATTGTCGATAATATCTCTGGTAATATAAATTGCATCAGGCAACACTATAGCCTGTTTGATAGATTCGAATTATTAAGTTCGATGAAAAGTGGCTCACGTACGACAATATGAAAGAAAGAGGTGATGCACGGATCAAACTGAAGCTGCGCAGACGATGGCAAAGTCGGGATTGACACCCAAAGAGTTAATGCTGTATGTCTGATGGGATTGGAAGGGATTACATTATGAGCTTTTCCAATCTGGTAAACGATTGACTCTGATCTCTCTGATCTCCAGATTGTTGTTTTTTCTTAATGGTGACCTACAAAAGTGAATTGGATCAGTTTTTCGCTCACAAGTTCTGCACTGACGGAATAATGGCTTTACCCCCAAAATGGTCAAAACGTTATCGATCATAACAGTACATATTTGGTATAATAACGCTCGTTTCATATATAAGAAAACTTACCCGCCCTCACCCGACCACGGAGGGCTCGTCTTCATGGCGTACAGTTCGAACTATAGTGGATACAAGCAAATAAGTTATAGTAACGAGAACACGAATCAGCTACAGAACTTAATACTCAATCTAGCCTCTTACGAAAGAAATCCATTAACATAATTCCACCGAAAATCACGTAAGCAAAATATTAAAAGCTGCTTCTGCACTGATTCAATTGAATCAATGTGACACTGATAATAAATATTCCAAACAATCCAGGCATTCTCCAAAATTGGCCTAACTGTCTCGTAATACATGGATCAGAAAAATCCCTGGACCATCTCTGGACGATCATGTTAATATGATCAAGAAATGACAGTTGTCCAATAACACACCTAAATCAAGGAAGGTGATGACGGTCTCTAACTGGTAAGAATCAATTGCGTACCTGAAAGGAATATCACTAAAATTAATTCTGCACCAATCAATAAAAATATTAATACTTCTTTGCAGAACAGTCTGCCCATAAATATCATCAGAAGAATAAAATAATTTAACATCATCAGCATACATAAGAACATCACAGGCAGAAAATAAATCAGGAAGATCATTAAGGAATAGTAAGGGCTAAAGCGAACTCTGCAAGAAACCTACACGGTCTTAGACAACATATTTCGGAGCAAAATTCTCTGAGTCCTAAAGGAGAGGTGGAATCTATCCAACGATGAAGTCTATCAGAAATACCAGTCAGTGCAAGTTTATGAATCAAAATCCTATGATGAACTTTATCAAAGGCCTTCCTAAAGTCAATATAAATAACATCAGTTTAAGCACCCTCAACAAAGCCCCTAAAGACCTTTATAGTAAATTCAGGAAGGTTAGTTACTGTCGACCTACCCTTTAATAAACCATACCGAGAGGATGACATTATAGACTTCTACCGTAAAGAGAGATAATCGGTCACGAACTTCTACTCCATTAGCTTAGGAATAGCACTGAGCTTGGCAATACCCCTATAATTCGATATTTTCGATCCGCTACTCGACTTATATATAGAAATAATAAAGGACTCCTTCCAAATACGAGGAAAATTATCTATCTCTGAAAGTATATTAAAGATAAACTTCAAGACACCCCTCAAAACCCCAGCATAGCACCTCAAGACACAAGCAGGAACCCCATCAGGTCCTAACAAGTGTGTAGATTTTAGCACAGACAAAGACTCAAGAAAAGCATCAACACCAAATTGATGAATATTAGAAATAGACACACTTCCCACAGAATATGAATATGAAAAATTTCCGCCCGAATCCAAGACTGAGTTTAATTGCCTATACGTAGACAAAACTTTCTGTAGGGAAGCTTTAAAAAAATGTATTTAAAAAAATTCTTGACAAACCATATTTTCTCTTGATTCTTAACAAGCTGTGAAATTCATTTAAATCAAGCGAAATCAAGGCTATCTTGCAAGCCACAGGGTGAAGATTTAGTCCATTGTAGACTCAGTCGGTTCGAAATGTTGAACTAAATTGGCGAGTTCCGACTTCAATCTTTCACACACTATACTTGATAGTAACTTATATGCCGTCAACTGGAGACGAATTCCGCAATAGTTGGCGCAAACCCACTTATTTCCCTTTTTGTGAACTGGATATTATACACTGAGATTTCAATTATCAGGCAAAAGTTCTTCTCTCCAGATTGTGGAGACTAGTTGATGCATTCTCCCCATCAGCTCGTTTCTCTCCGTTTCATACAGCTCCGCTGGCATTGCATCGACACTTACAGCTCTGTTCTTAAGCCTCTATATTACTGTTTGGACCTTGTGTCCTCCACACTATCATCTATAATTGAATGGTGGCCCCTTACACCAGTCCAGTAAAATTGAAAAAGATCCTTCAAAATGCTTACGATTATTATCAAATGTGACATTTTCTACTCTGTTAAAAAACCTTTTTGTATGAAACTCACAATAATTCAAATTGTATGTTATCGGCAGATATCAAATCCATCTAATACCATGGCAATCAGCTGTTTCTATTTAAAAATGTTACGTACTTACAGTTAATCACTTAAGTAAGTAAACAACAATTTTATCTATATACGAGTATATCTTTTTAAACAAAGTCTATTAGTTTATTCAAACAAAAAGTAAGTAAAAAACAGGTAAGATATTATGGTTTTTAACAGAAATTAGTCAATTTATTATTTAATTGGATCAAATCTATTCGTTATACCTTCTTTAAGTCGTAAATGCATCAGCACAAAGCTGGGAATTTTTAACCATTCTCCCACTATAATATTTGTTTAGATATATTTTTTCTTTTACCCCTAGTTTTCGTATATGGCAACCGAGATAGTCCCAAAAATGCTCTATTGGGTTAAGAATAGGTGAATAAAAAGAAGTTTTCAGTTGCATAGTGTAATACTGGGAATTTCATTGTTTTCCTTGCACAAATTAAACAAATGCAAGAATATTGTAAATTTTTTTTTATTAATATTGTTTTAACCTTTTTAAAACGTTTGAGTACGTTTAAATAGCGTTAAAATAAAATTAAACCATTTTGTTGTTCTTACGGTTTCTTATTTACTTCGCTATAACTTTTATACTCTTTGTCTTAATACAACACTTTTATTTCCGCTTTGACGCAACTTTGTTTATTGACAGACAAACGATAACTAACTAAAGTGTAGGTAAAGCAGCCCTTTATATACATAATTGCCTACAGTTTGTGAGGTTCGACCATCTTTTATTACCATATCTGTTAATTTAAATGTAACTTAAAGATGGTCGATATGGCTGTGCTGCCAAATTGACAAGGTAAAACAAAATATACCAAAATTCCATAATGTGGTGTTGCACATTTTTATTTTCATACCAATATTTTTAACTGCCTTTAACTTGACAAAACTAAACAAAATTCGATTAAAAAATCGGTTTTCGGTTAATAATAATTCAAATAACCGGGTAACCGGTTCTTTTATTTAAATAAAATTGTTCTTAATTCTTGAAGCTCAGAGCTGAACCAATTCTTTTTAAAAATAAGCAGAAGCTGAAAATTAAAGTGGCAATCAATACTAACAATAATTCGAACAAATCTCATAAAAGCTATGCCAAAACGGTGTGCGGAGGCCACAAAAACAAAGTTTATTACACAAAGTACTGAAAAATGCTTAAGTTTCGAACAGCTACTCAAGTAGCTAATTTCGTTTTTGCTGTATTACTTGATAGAGAATGGAATTAAAGGTTTGTTATTATAGTTCTAATTTAGGTACCTAAGCTAACAAAAATTAAATGTTTTACTTTGAATAAATCTATTAGTAATATACCAGTCCTTAATTGCCTGTACAAGAAACTTTGCTTAGATTTCGAGGAGCACGGTATGTAAATTTATGCACTATGTATTTAATAGTGTATGTGTAACTGTGGTATGTTAGATAAGAACCTACCTTCCAACCCAGAAGTCGTCGGTTCAAACCCAGGTCACACCATCTGACAATTTTCAACAGCGATATCACCTCACACCATTACTAGCGACTGGTTATCTGCCATGCGGAACCGGCGTTTGTGGGTTTTGTGGGCTTAGTGAGTCAATGAGTCTAGTTGATCATTCTCGATATATAAAAATCAATATTTATTTACAGAAGATGGGAAAAGGTTATTTTTGCCCAAGAGTGCATATATTCTTCGATCTAACTTGGTTTTCACGTTTTTTGTGAGACGACGTTCAAGGTTGTCATATATATAAAAACATTTAAATTTATACAAATAGTTAAACGATAAAATATATATTTTCAATAAAAAATATACAAACGTATAAAAGTTATACTTATTTAAATTAACCGGGTATTCGTGTTAAATTAACCGGCTTATCTGGTATTCGAATGAAGATTTTGAAAAAACCGTATTCGAAAAAACCAAAAAAATTGGTTAAAACCGGTCGAATAATTACCGTCCGATCTCCCTATTACTTTCCTTAGTGTCTTACCGTATGTATATATAAATTTAAAGGCTATTTTAAAGCTTATTTAACAATCAAATTTACTACCTTGGTGTGTGTGTGACTACAGCCGAAGGAAATTAAAATATTATTTCAAAAAATAATAATAAAAAAACGTTTAATCTTACGAGTATATGTTAAACGAAAATGGAAAAAATTATGGAATATACTACAAGTACTCCATAAATATATTTCAATTTATATTTAATTTTTTTCACCATTATAAATATATATTTTTCGTTTTTCAGCGGTGATGCTTTGGCAACATTATTCTCAGCCTTGTATGGCAAAATATTGGTTGTTATGGGTATTGCATTTCCAATGGCAGAGGTTATATCCACATATATACCGCCATCATTTTATGAGGTAAGTTATATACAAAATATTTAAATGAAGCAAATATAGTATCTATTAAGATGCGGTGAAAGTAGAGGTGAAACATATTTTGGCATAGTTTGTTTTCTTCTTTTTGTTGATATCTTCTAAAACTATAACTTTTTACGTTTAAACCTTTTAAACCACACACACAAAAATTATCAAAACTGTGCATATTAAATACATTTTTCATATTCAAAAAACTAGAATACTTGGTTACGAGTAACACCTCTATCATGATTATATTTTAATATTTATGGAAAGTCATAAAAAATGTAGAAAGAAAAGTTTTAGGGTAATAAATGTGTTGATAAATAATTGAGATTAATTTTCCACAAAAAAAGACACTCAAGTAGAGTACTAGCGGTGGTGGTGGCGGCTTTAACTACTTAAATGCTTAAAATGAGTGTGAGCGTATCTTCTTAAGTACTTGCTGAAAACTTTTGCTGACTATAGTAGTGCTAAACAGGCAGCACATACTCTTTTTGTATTGGTTGTTAAAAAGACATTGACTTTTCATTCTTAAGCCGGAAATTAATCAACCAAAGAACCAAAAATTATTTTCTCTTTCCATAAGTTTTAGGTTTTTCTCTTTTCCATCTTTTGGCAATCACCCAGGCAGGCATTAGAGAGTGATTTGTCGTACAAAATTGAAATATAAATAAAGTTGTCTACTGTTCAACAGGCATACAACAACATGATTCCTTTTAGGAGGAGCAACATTTATGTATATGTACTAGTCGTATGTATATATCTCGGGTGTTGTATTTGTCATTTGTTAATTTTTCGGATGCTGTTGTTACTATACATGGCGTAATTTTGGCTGCCAGCTAAATGTCATGTTCAATTGCTTACGACATTAAGATTTTGTAAAGGTAACACAGACTGTTGTTTGTTTATGAACATTCGTCACCACGATATGTATCATATATTGTATTACTTGTTTTTCTGTTGCTGTCATTTACTACTTGCAACAGTACACAGGTGAGACTGCATAGTTTTGAGTTTATACAACAAAATATATGGCGTCAAAACAAAGACAGATATTGACTTTATGACAGCTTCTGTCAGCAAATTAACTCTTTTCGCAATATTTTAATTTTCTTAATTTGCAATCTTTGTTTGCTTTAAATATTTTTTGTGCGGTCTGGGAATAAAATATTTAAGTCGCAGAGTTCCCTTTTAGGAAAAAAATAATTAAGTTTGAAATAAAGTTCAATATTGGGTCATATAAAAACATTATATTTCTGGTTTTAAACTTTTTCCTAAGACGATTCTTAAGTTTGTCGCCTGTGTAAATGGTTATATTAATTTCAAAAGTATTTGGATGTCACCTGATCAAAGAACAGAAAACAAAATCGACAATGTGGCAATAAGTAACAGGTGGTGGAGCTCCCGATCATCAGCTACTGTTTGCAGAAATATGTATTTAACTAGCGGTAATACGGAATGGCAACAATAACAGCATTAAGCAGCATCCATAAGCTGAGAAATCCCATAATAGCTTTTGCTATCTGAGGCATTAAGCCAAAGTCTTCTTACATTATAGTGACTTAAGTCGGATTTATGGCATGGTTGGCAAAAACCCAACCCACCGGGTTTTATTGGAATTTTTTATGTTTTTTTTTTTTGGGTTTTATTGGGTTTTATAACTGCTTTTAAATTTCGTTCAAGTCGACCATATTTTTGTTTATTTATACATACAGTCACAATTTTGCACTCTTGGTGGGATCAAGGCGGCATTATGTACTATGAGCTGCTAAAACTCGGTGATCAGAGCGGACTGCAATTACTTCGTTTGAATCATGCATTATGAGAAAAATGGCCGGAATATAAAGAAAGATATGATTAAATTATTCTTTTGCATACAACACCTGACTTTATGTCGCAAAAGTTTCAAAACAGTTATTAGAAACGGTCAAATGCCCGCATCCGTCGTATTCTCCGAACGTTGCTCACATCTCTTCATACGGGCTTTCTTTACATGGCATTTCGATATAACGGCCTGTTTGAATTATGGAACACAATCGCTTTTGTTGTAAATAGACTACGAAAACCTTTAAATAAAAAAACCCACCCAGAATGGGCTTAACTGAGTTACACAGTGGTTTGCCAACCATATTTATGGACACAGCTACTGTCATTTTTGTTTATAATTGAACCGAATAAATTAGGGGATATTGGATGAGATTTGGCGCATAATCGAACAGTGTTGACAGGTAAAGGCTAACCTTAATAAAGCGAGGACTTGTGGTGCCAAGCTTATACTCCATTTGTCGTTCTCAACTCAGTACAACGAATTATTATCAGAATCTATTGTTTTATAATGGCCGTAAACTATTTACCTCAATTCCATTAGAACGTAAAATTGAGAAAAAGTTTTATGTATTTAAACGTAAGATTATGGCATATGTTGGGAACTATTTTTGAATTTATGTTATTTACTCGTATTATTTTGCTTAAAAACAAAAATGTCGAAAATTATATTTGAATACTTTTTATTTTTCATTAAATAGCACTTTTGCGAAATAAATAAATAAATAAATAATAATAAAAAATAATAATAATTCATAATAATAATAATTCGGACAAAAAATGTTTTCGCACGACCAAACTGAGTTGATTTGAGTACGGGCATTAATCTCTAGACATGACAAAACTTATTAAACAAATTTTTGGAAAAAATTTCATTTTAAAAAGAGGAAACATTTTTATGGGGTTTAATAGCTAACATTTTTCTCAGTTGAACTGCATTTATATTTCTTTTAATTATTTCGTGTTTGACGAAGGGTGCGCCCTCAAATTGCAAACTTCAAATTAAAAATAAAATTTAGTTTTAGTTCCATCAACAAATATGAATGCCATCAATTTAATTATTATTTTTCTTCAACGTATAGACAGACATATATACATGTCGCTATACTTACGCTAATTTTAATTACAGGAATTCAAATAATACGACGGCTGTAGGACCAATTTAAAAAATCACATTTTTTCTTATCAAAAAAAAAAAAAAAAAAAAAAATAAATAAATAAATAAAATTTCATTTCTCAAGGCGTGCATTATTTTCTGGTAATGTTTCGCAAGCGTATTTATATGGGTTATTTAGTCCAAAGTCTCTAGTCTCCAGCTATAGTAATTTCGTTCTACCCAACGCTGCCCACCAGAACAATTTTTTTGAAATTTCAAACCTGCTTTATAAGAATTTTGGTGTCGTATTATTAAAATAACACGGTGCGACAAATAAACACCCGGGATGTGATGTAATTTTTCTGATAGGCGCTATCAAGTACAACAAGAATTTGTGTTTGAAATTTTTGAAACACCTGCCAAATCTTGAGATACGGATAAAAAACATGTTTTGCGTACATTCATCAACTCATAAGCTTATAACTTATTCGGATATTATCCAATTTTAAGTTTCTCAGCCGGTTTAAAATAAAGAGAAACATACCTGTTAATTGATATATATTTCCCTTAAGTAGCCTTAAGGAATATCTATGTATTCAAGCAATTGGTAGAAGATAACTAAGAGAGAATTCGGAAATAGTACTTTTAGACTACTTGTAGATCAGCCAAAGCTTAATAAGAAATTTAGAGAGCACAACGTAAGAAAGTGTAGTAAAAATAATAATTTAGAAGATATCTTTACATTCAGAAACGGTGGTTAATAATGTATTTTGATATTGATAAATGCGTGTTGTTACCTTTGAAATATTTATAATTATTTTAAAAAAATAATTTTTTTTTTTATTTTATCTTTTCCATTATATTTTTCAATAAAAACGAAAGTTTTTTGATTGATTCATAATACCAAGACCACGACCTTTCCAAGGATACCTATATCTTATACCTAAACTCAGCGGTTTAATTGATTCCAAAAATTGAATCCTGCCTCACAGTGCAATCTGATAAAATGAAGCGCTCCATGTAACAAACGCAAGAAAGCTCAGGCGCTAGCGTAAACCCGTCGTACCACTGATAAGTACAGGTGTTTGAGGGCACATAGGCCCTTAAGCAAACGGAATGGTGAACTCCCAACCTTTATCGAGCTGCTGATAAATGTTTTGGCAGATTTCTACAGTTGCATGCTATTTTCAAATTGGCGCAGATCCGGCTATATCTTCTGTCTGTTCAAGTGTAGAAGAAATGATCGATTCGATTAATAGTCTTAACACAAATCCAGTCTCCAGTTGTGGACTGCTTAATTACTAAGGGCTGACTTTTCTACAAGCGCAGATGAGAGTATACCAGCCACCAGATATATATACCAGATTTTACGGAACCTAATAATTGGCAGGTAATTACTTCGCTGTGTATGGTCAACAGAACCATTGCCCTAATAATCGCAAGGCAAATATCCTCTAAAGTGTCGCCAGCATTGAAACAGGAACAGGCAGGATTAAGACCCTCGAAAATCTATCCTCGACCATATAAAAAGTCTCAGTGTTATCGTCTCTATAAGTGTTTAATAGCCTTCGATAGATTAAAGCACAGAGCGATCTTACGTGCACCTAACTGTAAAAACGTACCGATTAAACTTTTTTCGCTTATAAGGTGTCTCTGTCAGAATGCCAGCTGTGGAATTAAACATGGTGGAAAGTTCACTCGCCAAGGTTGCGTCTTATAACCACTTTTGTTTGTTATAGTCCTGGAGACGCTTTTCAAAAGAGGCTTGCACGATAGGGAATGCAAGATTGTCAAACACATCTTGACAACGTGTATGATGTTTGCCTTTTGGCTCATAGCTTCTTGGATCTCTCATCAAATATGCAGAACATAACAACAACAGCAAAGAATGCACCTGGACTTAATATTAATACTGCTAAAACCAAAAACCCTAAATTAATGCGGCGTTTCCAGTTTTGTTATTTTAGAAGCATGATTTCCAAAAATTGCAGCTCGAGTGAGGATATTTTAATTGTCGAATGCCCATTTGGCTTACTCAGCGCACAAAGCTAGCAATTTTTAACACAAACGTCAAGTCCTATATTATACGGTCTGGAATGCTGCCCCTTGAGACATGCAGAAAATATAGTTGATTGTGAATCAATGTCTTCTCAGGATCATACAAATATTCTGGCCTGGACTTGTATCTAATAACAGGTTTTGGAAACAATCCACTCAACTACCCATAACCATGAAAATTAAAAGACGTAAATGACAGTCGAATGATCACACTTTTAGAACATCAATGCTGTAGACTGCAACCCACAGAGCGGCCGAAGAAAGATACGCTCGGCTCAGAGTGATGGTATAAGACAGGAACATGTTCAACAGATTTATTGAGGTCCTATACCCTATTTTACCACAAAAAAAAAAAAAATAAAATGCTGTATAAACAAGCTTAAGAACTTCTAAATGTATTGTAAGAATGACGGAAGTGAACGACGGCTCCGGATTGGTTTTCCAATTCAGTCAAAGATGTATCCCGATCTGGTATGCTAGTCATTGCAAAAGTGGATAAAATTTCGCAACTGGTGATGTAAGGCTGGTCAGAAGCTGGAAGAATATATGGGATACATTAGATTTCAGTTAACGTATAACAAAACGAAGTAAAACACAGAAAAGTCAGAATTATTTGATGGATTAGTATAGAATTTCGAATAGATTTTTAACAAAAACCAATTTTTTCTTACATATGCCCTGTTCTGTGTTCTGCTGCTAATTGAGTGGGTGCATAAGAAGAAAATATTTATAATTTTTATAACTTTCAAACATTGTCCGAGTTAATAAACAGGGGCCAAAGTTATAAATTATATTTTATTAAATTGCTCCAGAAATTTCATAAAACCAACATACATTTTGGTAATAAAATTGTAGATTACGTATGAATAATTAGTAAGTCAAGGGTTGTTATAATAAAATTTAAAAACAACCCCCTGTTTTAAATCCTTTTTCTTTATTACCTTTATAATATCGTTACATACATACATACATATATTATATGATTCAAAATATGATTAAAACCAAGACTTTTTTGTTCAAAGTGAAATTATTAAGAACACGAATACGAATATCATTTGGCTTTCTCACCATATACACAAGAAGTTTATTACACATAACAAACAGACAATTCTCTGGCTCATACTTTCATACTTCTTTCATGCCATCACTTCCCAAGTAATGTGGCTCTTAAATGCCAGAGGCATCTGCATCAAATTCTTCCATATCTCTGGCAGTAGTAAAAAACACTAAATTGTATTCAATATGTACGAGTTGTGTAATTAACATGTAAATTTCTATTTATTATTTTCTTTTTTGCTTTTCATATTATTTTGTGACTTTCTGATTTTGACTTTCGTTTCGTTTCATTTTGTATTCCATTACAGGTGTACTATTTGTATCTCTATATTGGCAGCATGATATTCTTGCTCTTCATGTATGCCACTCTGTTATGGGGTCGTCCTAAAATACCTGTCAATATTGGTAAATATTTGTCTGTTTGTTTGTTGGTTTATTTGTTGCATTTGTAAAATAAGGTTTGAAAAATAAAACCAATTTACTCCTTTCCCTTCTCTTTTCATTTTTTCTTTCTGTAGCATCTCCTACGAAATTATCAGCCAAAACACGTTCGACAAGTGCTTCGGAAAGTATGGATGAATCAGATACGGATAGTAATTCTATGCACAACAGACGTATGCCATCTTCAGTGCCATCAGCCAGACGACCCTCACTGCTGTCTCCTTTAGGACGTCAACATCATTATGGCAGTTTCTATTTACGTATGGGTGCTGTGGGTAAGTGTTTTTAAGGAGAATGAATGAATGAATTCGAACCGATTTGTTGCTTTGGGTATTTTTTTTCATACAGAAGTTTAATTTTATTAAAGAATATGTATGGTAGAGTGTTTTTTTTTTGTTTTTAATTATAATTTAATTAAATATCATTGGCATTTCTGTTGAAATTGAAAAACAATAATTATATTAAATTTTATTTAAATATTGTTTACAATTTTTCACTGTTAAACAGATGAACTCAATTTATCTGAGTGTAACCCGGTAGGACCTAATTATAGCTTTGTTATAAGGTCCATAACAACCTGCATTCATCTTCGAAATGTTCCATGAACACAAAATTTGTTCGTTGACTGTCTAATGATAGATATGTGTGTTTGATATCGAACACTTCACTCCTGGCTTATCCTTCTTCCATTTCTAGAGCCAGCTGTATATATACAGAGAGTTCTTAAGTAACAGAACAGGATTTTCAATCGAAAATTAATCAAAATTCCTATCAATCCCATCCTGTGGCTTGGTGCTGAAAGGGCCAATAGCAAAAGAATTTCTTCTGAGAAAATTGATTGATTTTAGATATGAGTTCATAGTAACATTGGCTAGCAAACCCCTTATAAAGCTGTTCTGGGTTGAATTACACATTGGCTGATTTAACGAAGTAAGAGAAAGTTAGAAAAGGATCCTAATGCAACTACTAACTCAAAACAGCAAAATATAGACATTAGCTCTTTTAGCACCTAACCACAGATAACAATATAATTGACTTGACTGTTTATGCTTAGAGAACAAACACGATAAACCTAAATGTTTCATATGACCGGCAACATTATCGTATTCACCAAAGCTCTAGAGTATTTAAATGCTTTGAATTGAAGAGCTTGGATATTCGACGAAACTTGGAATCTAATCCTAAAGAGCAAGCAGTTCAAGGCTTGAGTAAACTCAGCGAGAAGAGCAGGATTGCAAATATGTATCGCAATGCAGACAGAAAAGTAAAAAGCAGAGAACGCAAGGATGAGTGCCCATGTACAGACGAGCTTGCTAGAGAGATGCAGTCAGCATCTCATTCAGAAGATCTCTGTAGAGCTACAAAAAAACTCAACAACAACAAATGGGTTTTAACAGGCAAGGCACTGAGAACTAATACGGGGAGATAAAAACATTCAAAACGGAACAGATCGGAATAATGGTAGACCTTCATACAGATGTTCTTAACACATGCCCATCCGAAATAGGCATTACATGCAACTGTCTTCAGCATGAAGTCCTGCCCAAATGTGGAAGAAATATATTCAGATATTCCAAGAATAAGAAGCCCCAAGACTAGATAACATCTCACCAAAAACCTTTGGATTAAAGCGCCAGTCATAGAGTAATTCTGGATAACAAACACCCCTTATATCGAACTGAAGAAGGGTATGATAATCAGAATTATCATAAAAGCGGACCTAACAGAGTGCGATAACTGGAAGTGGATAACACTGCTCTCCATGGTAAATTAGGTCATATCGGATATTCTTAATAACAGACCATAAGAGGCATTGTAAATAGATATTGGCAAGGAACAAGCAGGTTTTCGTCCCAGCAAGTCCTGCGTCGACCAAATAAAAAGTCTTTGAATAATAACGAAGCAGTCGTACGAATGACGGTGCGACGATATTCCTAACTTTCATCGACATTGAGAAAGCCTTTCTCCTAACTGGTCCGATATGTAGGGAAAACTATGCCAACCGGCATAGTTGGATTTGGGCGATACGCTCTCAGACTAAACATTTCGAAAACAAAGGTCATGAAAGCGAACAGCCCAAATTCCCAACCACTAACCATATACCAGCAAAATATAAAATAGACTCTACTACCTCTACTATCTCGGCAGCATAATTACAGGATAATTTTCAGGTTCCCTTGAATATGTTAAATTAAATCAATACAGCGATACAAGCTTATGTGCAGCTAAATTCATTATGGAGATTGAATTATCTCTCAACAGGCAAAAAATGAGACGTAATTAACTGTTGCATGATATCTGTGTTGTTGTATAGTTGCGAAACGTTAAATACCGCAAGTCGTTATGTCATAAAATTTTCTATTCAACAAATCTCGTTTCATTGATGTTAAAAATATTGTTACGAAAGTTGGGGAACAACTGTCGTTTTTATACTCGTATTGTCAAAAAAAAAAGATAAAAAAGCCAAAAAACAACTATATGTGCTATTTAAAAATAACCAAACCGACAACATCAACAATATAAGCAGAAATGTAGTAAATAAAAATAAACGGCAACAATAAAAACAAGCACAAAAGAAAACAAGTAACAAACAATAACAAACAACAACAGAACTAAAAGAACTGAAGGAAAGAAAGAAATATTTTTTTCTGTTTCACCTCTTGGGAGCATATGACTTCCACTAAGCATCTCCATCTCACACGGTTTACTGCTGTTGACTTTGCCTCCTTTCTTTTTCTTATCTGTTTCAGTATGGGTTCCTCATTAGTTATGCTCCACAGTTCTGTGTTACTTATGATATTAGGCCAGAATATTCTGCATATGATTCTGAGGCACTTGTTAATGAATACCTGGAGTCTCTGCGTGATGATATTTGATACAAGTCAGGTTTCACTGCCATACAGCAATACTGATTTAACACATGAGTTGAATATTCTGAACTTAGCCCGTCTGGATATATGTGAGCTTCTCCATACGACTGCAGTTGTCCAAATGCCGATCTCGTTTTAATGAGCCTGTTATCTACGCCTGTTACCGTTTGTAGTTATTGTACTTACTAGACAGTAGAAGCTGTCTACATACTCGACTGGTTGACCCTGTAGCATGATGTTTTCCGTGCTCGTATTGTTTATTTTCATGGCCTTGGTTTCTTGATGTTTATCTCAAGTCCGACACTATGAGCCAATCTTTCTAGGTCCTCCATTTTCGACTGCAGAGTAGACAAAAGTCATCAGCAATCCCTTTTTTTTTAACAGACTTTTTTCATTATGTCATTCAGCACGATGGTGAATAGCTGAGGTGATAGTGGCCATCCTTGTTTAACTTCAGCATTGGTGTGGAATGGTTGGCTGATGATCCCGTTGTGAAGAACTGAAAGTTTTGCATCCTCATATATCGCTCTGATTATTCGAAAAAAGAAAGAAATACAATCTACCTGAAATTTCGAGAAGTTCGAGAGCTTTCGAAGTATTGCTTACTCAGCCATATGAAAAGCCATATAAAAGCACAATAGTATACAGTTTATGTGTACACTCAGCAAGAAGAGAGTTTATAAAAAGTAAACTCGTGAAGTGAGTCATGAAGTAAAAAACCAGTTTAGTTAGAGCTACCGCAGTAAAGGAAGTTAAGTGTGGATAACCTCTGGTTTAAAAGGTTGTGATCGAACCTAAGTTGTAACAACGTTCGGGTTGGAAGGTCTTTAGGTAGAAAGATCTGTCGAGTAGTTGTTGTTGTTTACAAAGTTGTAAACATGGAGACTAACTAAGAATAGAAATTGTTATTGTTTGTAAAATGGTTACAAACAGTGGAACCCAAGACTGTGTAATGAAAGAATTATTCATTAAAAGCCAAATACAAGATTTATTTTATTTTAACTGCAATCTACGAACTCATTATAAGCGTTTCTTTAAGGCAAAAACGTAACAATATATTTCTTTGTTTTATGATTTCACCTTGTGTAATTGTAAAAAAAACACCCATTATAAAGGGTCTACAAATTATAGCCATACACCATAAGCAACTATCAATTATAGGAGGCACCATACCCAAGAACTGTTTAAATGGAAATGGGTATAGATTGGCCATATGCTGTGCAGGATACAAGACGACGTAACTAACAGATTGAGAGTCTGCAACTTGACAGTAAAGCAGTCGACATGAATAAATTGTGAAATGAGATTATCATGCTAGTCTTGACATAGTCGGGTGGAATTAGGCTCTATATACCTTGCAGGAATTTAAGAAAATATTATAAAATTTTTTATAAATTTCTAAAAGAATATCGCGATTAAAGTCATTGTGCAACAGCATTGTGCAAAAAGCTACTGCTAAATTACTTATAATCACTAAGGCAAAATTTACCCGAATTTTCAATAAATTTTACTTCTGTTTCTCTTTTAAATGTCTTGACAAGAAGGGACAATATTACCGACTTCACTTTTAATTTGGTTGCCATTAGATGCTCTATGTTTTTAGATTTCATTTTATTACAGCTCCTTGAAATCCTCAAATATAGTGGCATACACAGAGTAGCTCTACATGAAAAATACAATTGAAATAGAGTAGTTAGTAATCATTGCCATCATCATTATTGTCATTATGGTTGTTATCAATGTTAGTTTTTATTTTCACTTAATTTATGTCCGGGCCAAAAAGGTTTTCTTTTTCCGAATAATTTTCCTTAAAGCCTTAATGGATATTTTTATGGTTTTGTTATTGTAAGATTTTTTTACGAAAAAACAAAAACAGAAAAATAAAAATAAAAAAGAATTATCCTTTTATTGGTAAATGGGAACAGGGTGGGCAAAAAAGTAAGTTAAGAAGTCTTTTTATTTTCGTTTATTGCTTATTGCCTGCGAAATATCTTAAAACATGACATTATCTGTGTGCTTGCTTACTCATGCAGCATTTAATTAAATTTGTCTCTTTGGCATCCGCTATTAATGGGGGGTGCAGAAGGTCTGTTTAGCTTATTGGGGGAAACTTTATTTTATTTGTTTGGCTAAGATATGTTTTTATTTTTTAATGTTTTTTATTTTGGTTTTTCTTTAAAGCTTTTGGTATTGGCAGCATGATTTATTCTGGCTTAGAATTTGGTCAATATTTTGAATTGAATCCAGATACCAAATGCCACAATGTCTTATTGGCTTTAACACCAGCTACTCGCATGGCGTTTATCTTTATACAGATGTATTTCATATTTTTAAATAATGAAGTAAGTTGTTAATGCGTTTAAAATGAAAATTAAAAAAAAAAAAATAATAACTTTTTAAAATAATAATATTTTTTGTCTTTAATTTAGCAAATTAAAGTGTATCGTTATAAAATAATAGCCCGTTTTGGCCTCATGCATATGATTGGCACCAATCTGGCTGTTTGGCTTAATGTTTTGATACAAGAAACTAAACACGAGATACTGACGTTTTACAATGTGGAAAATCGTACTTTGCGTATATCTCATCGTATACCAGGCCACTCCCGTGCCCATTCGATATTGGCTCCTGCAGATCCTAATGCTTTGGTAAGAGTACCACGCGGCCTAAAGGGTCCTTATCAAATATTCGAATGCCGACGTACAAATATCTTGGGTACTTTGGTACAAGATGCTTCACCATTTTTGTTTCCCTGTACCATAGAGTATTCCCTGATATGTGCCGCTATTTTATATGTCATGTGGAAGAGCATATCACGGCCTCAAACACCGAAACCCCAAAGGCCAGATATGATTAGTTCACCAGTGAAAAGATCTCCACATCATTACTCAGTGGATTGTGCTCGAGCTCATAAGGGCTTGTTTGTGGGCATTTTGGTTTTGGTCTTAACCATTATTTCATTAATTCTATTCTTTGTCTTAATATCACGACCCGATTTTGTGGCCTTGGCCGTAATGGAAGTGACCATATGTGAATTGTTTATTTATGGCACAGCGACTATAGCCACTTTGGTGGGCATGATCCAGATCAGACATTTACAATATGATGCTTTTAGAAGTTTCTCTTTGGACGACATTTTGCTGGTTGGCGCCCAAACAGGTTCATTTCTGTACAATATATTTACCGTTATAGCAGGTCATTTCTCTTTGAGAAGTGATGACTGGCTGGTGCCGCTAAATGCTTTGGCTTCTATTGTACAAACCGCCTGCCAGACTATGTTTATATTGGATGCAAGTCGTCGCCAAGCAGTAACTCCCGATCATATACGCAAAAAACCAGGGCGGGAAATTGTCACCTTTATGTTGGTGGTTAATTTAGCCATGTGGGCCATAAGTACTTTAGAAAAATCACGAGCTGAATCTCATCCCATACAATTGAATTTCTATGGCCTGTGGGCCTGGACGATTATAACGCATGTATCCATGCCATTGGCCATATTCTATCGTTTCCATTCGACTGTGTGCTTATGCGAAATCTGGAAGAGAGCCTATAAGCTAAAGCCAACATTTATGTGAGAATTAGCTCGTGAGCGCATTGCAAGCATTGCGCAACAACAGCAATTTTGTGAAGATCTCAAAACTAATCTTTCCTACTGTTACTGTTCAACAACCATTGTTGATACAATCGAAGAGGTCGACAGTAGTGGCAGTAATAATGGCAACGGTAATGGCAATGGCAAAGAGACTAACACGGCAAATGGTACAACCAATGCAAATGGCAAATGTTCGGATACAGAGACTACAGCTCAAGTTGAAGGTATTGGCACTGGTACAGAAGCTACCGAAGAAGAGGACCTGGAGACAACAGATAATGAAGCGACCACTGCTAAAGAAATCGAACAAAAAAAGCTACAGCAGCAGCAGCAGCAGCAGCAACAGCAATTGAATGTGTCAAGAAAATCATCAGGTGGTGGTGGCAGTGTGGGTCAACGTGCCTTCTGTCCGGTCTATATAATAAATGGTGAATGAGTTTATATGCAATTTGAGTACATCGATGCCATCAGTCAACGTGAACTCACATTTGTATAGATTTCTTTAATAACAACAAAAACTAAGACAACAAGCAATGCTTTCATTTAGCAAATCTGACCAATTTTTATTTTGGAAAAAAAAAATTTTTTTAACCGAAACGAAAAAACTTTTTTTGCATTAAACACACACACTTACAAATAAGGCATTTTGTGCAATTTTTCTATTTAAATTTAAATTTCTTCTTAGCAACATATCTCTGTTTATAATATATTAAATAACAACAACAACAACAACAACAACATACAAATATAATGTTAAAAATTTCATAAAATAAAAAAATTCATAAATATAAAAAAATTATAAAATGTGGAATAAAAAACTAAAAAATTCAAAAGTTAACGTAAATCTCATTAAAAAGAATTAAAAGAAATAATAATTGTTCTGAATACGAGTGCATACATATGAATATGCATTACGCGCATCACGTTACATATTTATAACGACGTGTATGGGCAAGATCATAAGAAGAAAATTATTATGCATGAAATATCGGACACACAAATATACAATTAAAATAAAATAGAACGTATTTGTAGTTAAAAAATAATTTAAAAAATTTTTATTTTCAAACAATGTTACTTTCAATATGATAGCAAAAAACCAAAAAACAAAAAAACAAAAGAAAAACAAAAAACCAGTAAAGCATTTAATCGATTTAGAATGATAATGGATTAAAAAAAATTAAAAGAGAGGTCTTAATGCTCATAAATATTTTAGCTGATCTACAATACAAAATAGAAAATTTAAACTAGAAATTAAAAAAAAGAGACAAATAGAAATCTACTTTGAACATTTTTACTACAACATATGTATACTAAGAAGGACCATTTAGCAAAAGAAAAAACAACAAATCATATATAAATATTTATATATTTTGAAGACTCTATTACATAAATAATTTTTCCTTATCCTTCTACTTTAAATTTACTAGTCAATGGCATCTGGTGATTATTATTATTTTTTATTTTAAAATCAGTTTAATATTGCATTCATTTTGATACTAAGGAATGTAATAAAATATTTAAAATAATGATGTTTACCGGCTTTGAGTCGAATATAATTCAGGCATGAGAATCCCCTTCCGTTCTGAATGGAATCGTAGCGACCCACTCAGTGGCTTCCATATCAGAGCCAACATTGATGGGTCAAGATGAGGTGTGGTGTTGGATACGGAGGCTATCTGTGGAGGCTAACCTGAATCACAACTACAGTCGTCCTGATGGCTCGAGTGTTTTTTTTTTTGAGATGTTGGCCGTTGGGGAAGCATGCTCACTACTACATCGAGATGATACGCAAGGGTGCGACTGTATTTGCATGGACAGTCGCTCGGCTATCCTTGCCCTTAGAATACACTGGAACTTCTCGGTTGGCGAGAGAGTGTAGGGACACATTGAACACCATAAGCTTCTCTTCTGAGATGATGACTTCTATGGGAATGGGCGGGCGGTTACCATGACTGCTATGGGAATGGACGAGCGGACGAGTTGGTTTGCGCGGGATCGGCGTCGAGTTGATAAAAGTCGGTCTAGGTGGCACCATCCATAGGATTACTGAGAGATATATTTTTGTCTTCTACCTAGACTGGGCGGACTGAAGGTTGAAGGCAGAAGGGACCTGCAGGATCACAAAGCTGACGTGGCCTTAATATGATGTGAGGCGTACTCGTTTGCTCATTGAGATATGTGCAGACAAGTAGCTGTGCTTAGTGGGCACTGGCAGACTGGAAAACACTTCCCATGTAAATGTCCGGTCGTCGCTGTAAAGTCTTCGGCGAATAGTTTCCATATAACATCTCCGCGGTATTTTGCATTGGACCAGGTGATCTCCTTAGATAAATCAGCCTGTCAGAGTGGTGGGTGTACGGTACTCTCGAATTTGTTTGAGGCAATTTTCAAAACGATGTCCAAGGGCACCACTACCTGACACTCGTGATAGCTACGTGTGGATACGTAAGCCAAGCCAGAGATCAATGTGGAAAAATAAATTTTTAATAGAGCGTTAGAAAGTGAATGAAGTTGGTTGCAAAACAACTGCCATTAAGAAAAGTTAGTTAAGTTAACATTATTGTTCATGACAGAAAATTGGCTTATTGTAGCGTCAATGCTATGCTCTTGGCAAAGTTATAAAGAAAACATAAGAACCTCGGACAATTTGATAATAAAGAAATAAAATATTTGGTTTCTTTTATGCTTTAAAATTCCCTTATTGCACCAAAAAATGCATACGTTTATGTTTAGGACGAAAAAAGAGACAAGGATCTATGCCAAAATATCCTAAAGGTTACTTGGAAAGAATTGTGCAAAACAAAAAACATATCCATTAAGTGAAAAGCACATATTGATAAGGGTTTTACTAACCACTTGGAATACGTACCTTCTGCATAAAAAGTATTAGTACCCAGCGACCCAGCGACACTGGTCTGTTGAAAAGGTATTCTTTATACTCTTTCTGCTGACAGTGTTTTATATGTATTAATCTGCTCTAAGCGATTATTTTTGTACTAAAATGATCCGGTTAAAGTAGTTAATTTTTTGTTTTCCTGTGATAGAACGCAAAACGTAGTAATAGTAAGTGAGGGGAAGAAGGACACACAAATAATGATGCTTCAAACGAACTTTACCAATTAAAGCATTGTGTGAGCTAAGTCTACACACGGATATGACCAGTATTTCCGGTAAAAGTGTGATTTTCGTAAATAAGTCCTTATTTTATTAGAACACAATTCGTTGTGGCATCTAAAGAAAATAATTAAACAGTATTCTGTACGCAGGAAATCAGACGAAGTGAGTTATATCTTTCAAATAAAAATACAGAAATTTAAATGTATCTTTTATTACTTAGAAAATATGCTAGTTTCGGCAAACTTCGTATTAGATTCTCATGCCTAGGACCTTAAGAGTTTCTGACTTCCCAATATTTGCAATAGCCATAGACATACAGTCGCGGAGAAAAGTATATATACCAAAATATATATTACAAAAGCATACTTTACACAGAACTATAAGGTTTTGACTTTCAAAAAAAAATTTCGTTATGGACTGGCGTTGCATATCGGCGGCTGGGGTAGTCATTTAAATTTTAATTAAAATAACTTGAATCGCTTCCCATATTCAAACATAACCGAAAATGACTCGAAGCAACCTGTGAACGAAATGGGTCTTTTTAGAAGCTAGTACTTCCAACATGGCAATAAACCAAAGCATACAGTAAGCGTTGTAAAGGAATGGTTATTATATAACACTCCCAAGCAGGTTCATTCTACTTATAAGTCACCTGATATAAGCCCCACAGACAATTTATTTGATGTATTGGAGCATAGCGTATACAAAAACGGAATTAAAACCAAACAGTGTTTAAAGACTGCTCTTGCTAAAGAATGGCTCACTAATTCCAGTAAAACTATTTACAACAAAAAAAAAATTTATTGGAAATGAAAAGTTCATTTAATGAATAAATTTAGCTCCGTGAAACATAAATTAAAATAAAAAAACCAAATACTGCAGAAACGTTGGTATGATTTACATTATATCGTTTTTGAGAGTCAAAACCTTATAGTTCTGTGTAAATCCAGTTTATGTATGTATATATAACACCTGTATGTATACTTTTCTGTGCGAGTGTACATATAATAGATGAAATGTTTTTAATTTAAATTTTTTCTAAGATTATTTTATTTTTAAAGAATTTCTTTTTTAAATTTGAGGAATACAAATTTCTAGTAAATGTTCACTGTGTTTTGAATATTTTTAAATTTAGTCACCCTTATTTGAGTATATAATTTTATTAAAATTTATTAAATTTATTAATTTTATTAAAGATAACCAGATGCCCTTTTAATTGTATCATTAATTTCAATTATTCAAAATAAATTGTGACAACATTAACTACCGATTTCTAAACGAAAAAGAAAATTATATGAAAAAAGAAAATACAAGAAAAAAAAGGAAACAAACAAATCATAATCATAACCCACCACTATAAAAAATATAAAAAAAAAATAATTAAAATTAGTAATTATGTATTTGAGCATAAACTTTTTAACACTAAAGCAAAACAAAAAAACAAATTAATAACCAATTTCATATTTTGGGGAGATAAATTACTTATACAATAAAAAACAAAACAACATTAAAGAATAAAAATAAATAAATAAAATTATATATACCACACAGAGACAAAAAGATTCGCATATATTTGAAGAAAATAAATAAAAAATTGAATTGAAATGAAATAGTTTACAATTGAAAGTTTATTGCAAAAATAGCATTAAAAATATTTATAAACAAACAAAAATAAAACAATATTTGTATAGAGACTGATTGTGTGTTCATTGCAAAAATTGAAAAAACAAAATAAAACAAATTAAATACACTCAAGTAAAAAAATATTTAAACAAACCAAATATTATTATTAAACAGTTAAAAGTTGCTCTGAAAAGTTTAAAAGAAAAAACATTTATATTTTTCGCATTGTCGTTCATAAAAAATAAAATCAAAATTATCTCAATGAGAAAGATATTAAAACAGAAATTGAATTAAGAAAAAATATTAGAAACTCTTAGCAATTATTGCATTAAAGGAAAAAAGATATCATCCTATTCATTAACTACACATTATTTTAATAAATTATAATAGATTTTAAAGCAAAATACGACTGTTATTCTCTCGACAATTAATATTAATTTTTATAATTATTTTCAAACGAAGGAAAAAAATTTTATGTTAGAATTTACTTGGTTTGTATTTTGATTGAATATTTGTTAGAAAAATCACCGCCCTTAACATCACGGTTTGGTACAGCCTCGTTATTAAGATTTCGGTTTATGACATTGAACGCGCCATCAGCAATCTAAGTCTTAAAAAGGCACACAGATTTGATAAAACCAGCAATCAAATGGTCACGGAGATGCCCTCCTTGAAAAAAGCTTAATTCTATACATATTCAATACTGTTTTGCGCTTGGAATGTTATACACTTATATCTAAGATTCTTAATCATGGAAAGGACCACACAAAGGCGAAGTCATACAGTCATACAGTGAAGTCATAAGCCTGTTTCCTAATGTATCCAAACACTAATTATAATATTACATCCAGCACTGAGTAAAGGTGAGTCTATTCCAAGCAAACACATCACAAAACACATAGAATGGAGAGTGTCGTAAGAAGCTCCTTAAGGCTAAATTACTGCTCGACTCTATTTATAAACGTTTCACAGGCATTCGATAAAGTATGGCATGTTGGCTTGATACATAAACTAAAACAAAATTTGGCACAAAATTTCCGCAACCTACAACAAGAATATTTAACTGAACGTCGGTTTAAGGTTAAGGCAGGCGATTATTTAAGTGAATCTCAGAACGGATTACCACAAGGAATTATCTTGAGATCTCTGTTATGCCTGATATATACCTACGATATGTCAACATGCAGTCGTACCCATACCTCCACATTCACCGAATATATAGCTATCTTAAGCGTCGATGGCAAGGGGCGGTGTGGTGTAGTGGTTAGAGCGCACGCATAACAAAAATTTTATTGTGGTTTCGATATTTAATAAAGAGGCTTCAAGAGGCTTTCTGCGGACAACTCCATCTAAAATAATGAAGAAGCTCCCTGACTATAGTTTAATGATAAACATCAGACGAATGATCAGGAAAAAGCTGCATCTACTGGGAACAAAATAACAATGTTAAGTAAAGATCCACATACTCACTTAACAATGATCTTCACCACTACACAATCATATGGGAGGAGCTATAGTGGATTAATCATCTACTTAGCTTGAAAACTCAATTTGATTAATGAAACTGAAACATAGCAATGGATGCTTTGTGGAAAGCCAATATGCTTCCAAGAAAGTTACAGAGAAAAAAAAAGCATCTATGAAAACCCGCAAGAATCAACTTGGGACTTGTAAGACCATATAATACAGTTTTAGGATTGGTTGAAGCAATGGAGAATAAAGGTTAACGCGCTAAAATTTGTTAACCTTGCACGTTATGTTCACCTATTCAAATTAACAACTAAGATAGCTAACATGGAAAATGCACATAGATGCAAAGTAGACGCAAATTAAATAATACAGGTGGCTTATTCATAGAAATTCGGTATTTGGCTTGGCTTAGCTTCTTCTTTATAATGCCATTTAGTACTATAGCCAATCTAGTGCTATGGAGTACAGCTACGGGGCACTGCCTTAGCTTTAAACATTGAACTTATTTAAAGCAGCTAAACTAGCATACAAATGCTCAATGGTTTATAAGAAAGTCGAACGTTCATAAACCCTGAACGTGACTATGGTTAAAGACGAAATGTCGAGGTATTATGCTAAGACATATTTGAAGAAGTTAGAGGTTCCACTAGCCTGTGCAATCTTGAATGATGCTGGATACATCGGATTGACAAGAAGAGACAGCACGGTTGCTAGAGAAAATGCAAGCGCAATGTAATGTAATTTTATGAACCATTGATATTCCGTCCGTAGATGGGTGGACTAAATTAACAAAGCATGGTGGAATTATCAAGGTTTTTTGATTTGAATACAATTTACAGTGAGGATTCAATTTTAATAAACTTTAAAAACATATTATTTTTAAGTTAAGTATAAAAATTAGAATTGTTGCGACGAAACTAAATCTTTATTTAACAAATATAAGCATTTATGCTGAGATAGCCAGCGTTGAATTTTAAATGCTTATGTGTTACATAGTTTAGAATTATACTACTATATACCACTCCTTGAAAATTGCTCAATATAGTTGTATAAATAACTTAAGCAGAGAGATAGGAAAAATATATAAAAACATAAATTATCAATAGTATTGATGTGTTTGAAGTTACACATTTATTTTGATTGCCTGTTAGTACCACAATATTTTAATACAATTTTAACAAAAACATTTTAACTAACAGTCGTTTAATTGCTTTAATCTAACACTTATATCATTATTCAATTATTATTATGATTTCTCTTAATTAAGACAAAGAAAGACTGCCGCTTGTTGGTTAAAAAAGGGACGAATGGAGCTTGGAAAAGTAAAGAAAATCTACAAAATTGATTGTTTATGTTGCAAATTGTTTTGTTAATTTTTTCCTTTAAGTAAAATATAATTTAATTTTTGTTGTGATACATTTTTGAATATGTAATAAAACAATAAAATATATTCTCGTACATATAAAAAAAATTTAAGTTAATTAATAATAAAAAAAATATAACAATAATAATAGTTATTAGTAATATTAATTGGTGAAAAGACAAATCAAAAATCTTAACGTAATATAATATATACATATGAATAAGCAACAAAAAAACAACAACAAAAAAACAAAAAAAAAAACAATTTAAAAAATATAATAATTTTTAATATTTAAATGTTTAATTTCAAGGCCAAAGATTGAAAAACAAAACAAATTTTAAATAAATATGTTTAAATTATATATTTAATTGTTAATTTTTTTATTTATTCGTAGCTTTATGAATTGATAAATAAAAACCCTAATTTTTAATAAATTTAAATATTATGAAACTAATAAACCAAATCATAAAAATCTCATACAAACTTTTATTTTGTGATTGAGAAACACTTACAATTGCACCACCACCATACCATACACACACACCTATGTATTTACATATACACGCTCATAAGAAAACAACACATAGAGTAGTAAAGAGTTGTAAAAAGAATAAATAATTTTTCTCTTCAAATAATTTGAAATTATTTTTGGATGTCTTTAATACTGATTTTTCATAGAAAAACAAAAATGGAAAACATTTATTAATTACATATACTTTTTATATATTTTTTTTGTATTTCATTACAAATTGTGTTTTACAACACAGACACACACATACGCGTATATATATATTTAGTAATAATCAACAACCACCTAACCTTTTAATACTGATACCCTCTATAAATCCTATCCCCATGTTTTAATGTCTTTTTATATCGCTAAGATTTATTAGTAATTTTTTAAAAAATATTCATACGAAATATTTTAATTAATTGAAAATTAATTTTAAATCCTCAAAAAGAAAAACAGAAAAAAACATTAATTGTGCGTAAGTAAGTAAAAAAGTAAAAAAAAGTAAAAAATAAAATTCAAAATTTAAAAAAAATGATTAAATATATTACTAAATATGTAGTAGAAGGTCGTCATTATCATGCCGTACTATTATTGCAATGAATTCAAATTGAAATTGAAAAATGAAAAGTAACAGTTGAAACATTTAATTAATAAAAAGAAAAGTATTAAATTAAAAAAAAACAATAAAAAATAATTATTTAAAAAACTATACATATTAAGCATTCTGTTTGATTAAGAATTATTTGTTAAATAATGAAGCAAATGTAAGTACAACCAACCTTCGTCCTTGTCCTAATCGACAATTCTTGTCAGAAAAACTTTATAGTCAGAGTAGTGGTGGACGATATACTTTCATCGATGTTTTAAAAGCACTCGATACATCAAAACAATTCGATGTTTTTTATTAATCGACATTGATACAAAATCGATGATTTTTGCAATGAACGAAGTTAAAAACTTGATACAAATATTTTATAGCCTAATGCCCATGTCCTAAAAAACTCAAAATTTGTAAACCACTGGTAAGTTGAAAATCTCAAGTCTCATATTTTCATGTCCTGGGCATTCCCATACGAACGAATTCTTATTCGAACGAACGAGTTTTTGACTATTTGGAATTCTCTTATCCGATCACGAATAAAATGAATCGAAATTTCGAATGATGTCTTTCGATAACGAACATTAATTCGAACGTAAGCTTGCTAGTTTTTACTCGTAAGCAAGGCTTCCAGATGAAATTTTGAGAAAATTGTAATTTTATTTACAGTACCTGTATAGTACATACAACAAATTATATATTTTTAATACCGGCTTGAGAATACGTACAAAAGGATACCTTATTTGCATAATCGATTAACTCCACTTTTAGAAATTTATTAAATAATAATGTGTAATATCACATAATATTCTTGGATAATTATCTAAGTTTTTGATGAGGTTATTTGGCAATCGTATAGAAAGCTTTAATATTCTGTTCGAATTTTTTCTTGCTACACTACTAAGCATCAGGTACTACTACAACTACTTTATTCTGTTACAGGCCTTATTCTTTCTTAAAGTGCGAAATACACTACCATTGTAGTAATATTAGTGAAATATATATGTATATTTCACACCGACAATGCTGGAAGCAAAAACAACAAATTTTTATTTTTCTTTTGCTTGAAACAGCTGATCTAATCTAGGGCGTTGCTTGATCAATTTTCATATTTTCTGCAATTTTACAGCATCAACATCATAAATTTTTCGAATTTTGTGGCACAAAAATGGCAGAAATTTAAAAGAAAAAGCAAATTATTGAGCTGTTGGAAGTTTATCATTCTCTGTCTGCGCTTTGGGATGTATAATGTGATGATTACAACAACAGAGTTATTAAGTACCAGCAGTACGTAATTTTAATGGAAGAATACAAGGAGGAAAATCCCAATACAAACAGAAAAGTCTTGAAAAAAAAAAAATAAATTCATTACGCACACACTAGACAGGAGTTAAAAAGAAAAAAGGGATATGGAAAAAAGTGGTGCGGTTAGAAGACTTGTTTGATACAAGCCTCTACAATTTTGAAATATTGAATTTCTTGGACGATATCGCACTTAATGTTTCGTCCGATACGATATATGTACTTCACTTCACAAAATTTATAACAAAATTAATGCTTGAATACTGCATTTGACTAGTGTATGCTAAAAGCATAAATAAGCATTTCACCAATACTACTATAATGCAGTTTTCGTCTGCTTGATAGTGTATTTCGCCTTTAACATTGAGCTCAAGCAAAATTCAGAAGTAGTAAGCTAGTTGTCTCACCTACAAAGAGTTATTAATACTTTTAAAGTTGCCAATTGTCCACATAACAAAAATAGTCATTTTAGAGGCAAAAAACGTCAATGGTCATTTTGCTAAAATTTTGCTAAAATATCGTAAAAATGACGACTAGTCGTCAGCTATGCTCGTAAGCAAAGAAGCATGCGAAGTAAAGTTTTAACACAAAAATTTAAATGAAAAAAAGATAGCTACAAATTCACTTAGGAACATTTAATATATGGATTTAGTCATTTTGGGTCCCAAGTACAAAAAATAATTTCAGCAATAGGAAATATTTAGGAACATTATGACAAAGCAAACAGACTAAGCAAAAAAATTTTTTTGTCAAGTAGTTCCCAAGGAAAAACAAGAGCTAACCAATTTTGAGAGCACTTTGCTCTTAAATTTAAAACCTAAGATACACCAACAAAAGATTTTAAGATGCGGCGCAAGGTGACTTACAACGAAAAAATATTTTTCTTATTTTTAGTAACAACTATTTTTATTAGGAGGTTGACGAAAAACAAGCAAATTTTTTTGCAAGTAGGGAAAAAATATTGACTGCAGTAGGCTTAGAAGTAGCACTCAAGGGTCTTTTAAAATTTTCCGACCGCTTCTGCCAACAAAAACAATGAAAGATCTATCTCAACATAGTTTAAAAAAAAAATACAAAAAAGAAAATAAAAAAACAATTATTTCAACCATCCTGATTTTTGAATCTGCGCTGTTTGTTTTCTATTCAAGCACTTTAACTACTACACCACGCCACCTACTTAGTTTCTGATTTTATTTGTTTATTTTCTGTCTACAATCAATTCATAATTTTTTGGATATTTTATCCAGTGCACTGCAGTGTTGTAAGGCAATTTCTTCTAACCATTTTACAACACGAAAGCTATAATTCGAATCGTTGCGTATCGATTAACATCATTCGAAAATTTTACGATATCAAAATATTTTCGATACGAATTTCACATCGAAAAAACTAACCGAAAATCAGTATTGCCAAAGGTATGACTTTAATACTCGTATATTTTTGGGGTTTTTCTATTAATGATTTTTGTTTTAAGTAAGAATTTCCAAAGAAAAACAAATTTTTATTTGTGAGTATTTTACATATTTGGCTTATTATGTTCTTTTTTTATTTAATACAATTCGAAATTTACTTAAATACTCGTACCTTTCTACCAAAATTGTTTGCAATATTTAACAAATTCAAAGAAAGAAAAATTACAATCTAATAAAAATGCCTGACAACATTCAACATATCCAAATGAAAATAGAAAAATTATAGTTGACAATTCATACATACATAAATAGGTGAAAAACTTCTTAAGTTTGAAAGTTGCATAGAGCCTAAAAAGAAAAGCTAGTTTGGAAGTTCTACGAAAAAAGTTTAATTAATCATTTAAGTAAATAAGAACAACAAAAAAAAATTTGGTTTTATAAAAAAGTAGTGAGATGTTTTTAGAATATGTTTTTGGAGTAACAATTAATAGAGATTAATATTACACAACAGTTTGAAAGCAATCCGAATTATAAAGTTGCAATCATTTCGAATTATAGATTACCGAAAAATCCGAATTAGCGAGGTTCGGATTATCAAAGTTTTACTGAAGATCCATTTCAAAGTAATACACCGGAAGCAGAAAAAAAAACACTCGTTCGTCTTCAAAGTGAACTCTTTATTTTAATGAGCTTGAAACTCTATGTTGTTCTCAATTTGATAGCAATTTTGAACTTGACTTGGAAGTATATCCTATAAAATGTCAAAATCTGGCATAAAAGCACGAAAACTAAACATTTGCTTGTTATATATGATTTGTAAAGATCACCATCTTTTTACAATAATTAAAAAATCCTACGAGGACAGCTGCTCATCATGCCAAATAGAACAAGTCTCACACGTCGGTTGGACAATAAATATGAAAATAGTCCACAATAGAAGACCTTACTATGAAAAGAGATATTTGGTCCAATACCTTAAATATGAACAGCTTGATAAAAGGTATATGTCACAGTATATCTCTAAATTGCTGTTAAAAACTTGCAAACATTGGAAGATAAATAAAAGCGTAGTGATGGCTGTTGTGACAGATAATTCCGGTAACATAGTCAAAATGAAAGACATGGCACTTGGCAGAAAGAACAGCATTCCATGTTTTTAAGGTTGCACATACGTTAAAATTAGTAGCTGAGGCCACAAGTAACTGCATCGACTTGCAAAATATTGTTTTAAAATTAAGAGCCTTGTAACTTGGTTTTAACAGAGTATCGTTGTTGCAGATGAATTGAAATGCAGTGTTACCATTCACGAAATAAGCACTAGTTGAAAAAAAAACGTTAGATGGCGGACCCTATATATTGAACTTGGAAAAATTAAAAATGTAAAAAAATTATACATATTTAAATTATCCGGTAATTAGTGTTAAAATAATCGGTTTATTCTGTATTCGAAAAAAACGGTACTCGACAACACCAAAAAAACCGGTTAAAATCAGTTGAACAATAACCGTTCGATCTCCCTAGAATGTATATATAACTAACAGCCTAGCTCACGATGGCGAACGTCATCGTTTCGAACGACAAACAGCTGATTTGCGGAAAATGAATACGAACGATAGCGTAAGCATTTCAATACAAAATTGTGGTTCAATATATCGTGTTTCTTATGTTTGTACGAACAGAAATGTCAAAATTAATCGCTTGTTTTTTATTGTCGTTCGCATTATGAAAAGCACACTGAAGCGCCCTGGACTGCTTATTCTTGTACCTGGCTTCATTGCTAGATGTTTGGTCACTGTAAAAGCTTAAATTTTTAGCCACTATCGTCTAAAATAACTAAAAATTATTTTAATAAATTTTATTTTTTTGTTCATTTGTTTATTACATTTACAGTATGCAAAATCAATATTCATACACATTACCAAAAACCATTTTTTTAATAAATAAACAAAAGTGAATTTTATACGATTAAAAAAAAACAAGAGGCGTTATTTCTTAAAATGAATAAAAGAGGATATTATGATTATATTTTTGTTAGATAATAACGATATACAAGTCAATAAATATTTTAGGTCGTACGAATACGGATTTTTTTACTGTATTTTAGTTTGTTACATATTTTACCGTCAAATTCCAGTGGTACGACAGTTACGTTTTTCATGGTAAAATTTCTACACTTAAGCGCTTTCTATTGTATATTGGCGATTTATTTTTGGAGTTACTATATGGAAATCCAGTTATTTATTTGGATTACGAAAAAAAGTGAGTGATTGCCTTTCGTTCGAATAAATTTTCTTTCGACACCATAGGCCAGACTGGTAAGTGCTTTAATAAAATATGTTATTTAGACGTGGGTCAACCATGACGTTAATTGAAAGTCACACATGAACGTCAAGTTGTTTGCCCAACTTAATTTGACATTTATTTGTTTCAGTGTTTGATAAGCTTAACCGTGGAGAGGTACACAATTGAGCAGCGGATTAAGATTGTTGAAGTCTTTTACAAAAGTGGGCCTTCAAATGACTTTTTTGGTCAGCATAATCAAATGTGTCCATTATCGGGAGAATTTTGCGCAAATTTCAACAAATCGGGTCTGTAGGAAATGTGGAGTGTGTATGCTCGCCTAGTTCGTTCTGCACAAAACATTGCTGTTGTTAGCGATAGTGTTGTTCGACTCGTCCTCATGCCCAACAATTGAACATCTAACAAACATCACTGACGCGAATTTTGAATAAAGACAGACAGAAGTGAATGGTGAATTTACAAAGAAAATCACCTTCAGCGAAGAGGCACACTTTCATCTTAGTGGATTCGTTAACAAGCAGAATTGTTTGGTGCAGTTTATGAATTGGCGACGTCATCGGGCCGTTCTTCTTCTAAAATGAGGTCGGCCAAGCAGATACCATGAATGGTGTTCGCTATCGCTAAATGATAATGGACTTCCTCTAGTCAGAAATTGAGGATATAGACCTGGACAATATATGGTTCCAACAGGATGATGTCACTTGTTGTACAGCCAACGAAACAATTCCTCTTTTGCGCGAGAAATTTAATGGCATGTTATCTCATATCGTGAAGATGTTAGTTGTGAATTGACATCGTTGGACTTTTGGACTTTCTCTGAAAATTTTTCGTTTTATTTATATTTAACATCGTGCGTTTTTATTGGATCACACTTTATTAGACTCTATTTTGGGAACATTGTGCTATTAAGTCCATGTTTAATAAATGTAATAAAAATCAAATGTTCCTCTCGGCCTTAAGCGTTTTTAAAATAAAAAGTAAAATATATTTATTTATACATATATAAACGAGATAATCTATCTTTAATTTCTTATTAAAAATTCGATTAGATCGTTGATTTAGACACCTGTTCAACAATTTTTTTATAGCGTACCAAGTCACAAAAGTACTAAACTATAAAATTATAATTAATTGAAGAAACAAAGCAGCTCCGGTATTCTATTCATTCATTTCTGTGCCAGCATGCAATGCATACTATGTATCTATTCTTAAATGAAAATGGGTTAAATGGGTGTTAAGTACCAAAATCTAGACAAATAATAAGAAAACAACAACAACTATAATCAGTAGTAGTAGCAGAAAAAAAAGTAATTGAGAAAAACAGCAACTAAAAGCAGTAAAATGAGACAAAAAACGAATGGTACTTTAAATGTAAGAAAAAGTGTATAAATTGTAAGTAGTAGTGCATGTAAATACAAAAAGAAAGCAAAAACAACAACAATAATAACAAACATATGACAAAAAAAAATTGTAACAGCTAAGAGGAAGGGGCAAATAGAAAATGAGAAAATAAATGGGTGTTGGAGCAGTAAAATGAAGGTAGAAAAGGTGTTGTATTGAAAGGAAAAAGAAGAATGATATTGTACAATGTACATACACAAACACTACTTTGGATACCACAATACATGTAAGTGTATATGTGTAAATATAAACAGCTTTAAACGATAATAAGACGAGAGGGACCAACCCAGTTATTAAAAGGGTACTTATAACTATTATCTCGTACTACACCTTCCTTTTCTCACATATACACACTCTCGTACTACACCTTCCTTTTCTCACATATACACACAACCACCTCTTAAAAGTTTTTCGGATGCCAGGGTGAAGATGAAGTAATAGAAGATAAGAAGAGGCTGTGCATTGAATAGTATAACCTGCGCGCCAGAAAAAAGTTTTCAATAAAAAATAGGAACTACGGATAAATAAAGATAACTTAGATAAAAGGTATACACGATGTGTTTTTATTTATTTTAGGGAATAAAAGCTTCATGGATGCTGGACTGATTTTTAAACAAAAATAGGTGCTGAGAGAAAAATATAAAAAAGCGAATACACGCAAGGGCTTTGAAAAGCTTTGCTGTAGTGGATTGCATTAATGAATAGAAGGGGTGGTTAAATGAGCTGAATATAAATTCTCTCCTCTTATTTTTAAGGGGCTTACAAGAAAAATTCTTTTTTAATTTTCAAATTTGGCATTTCATTCTAACACTTATTATAAAAATAGAATTTAAAATACATACATATGTACTTATACAAATGTATGATATGCTTAATATCCCAACAGACTATTTCATTAGCAATATATAAATGAATTGTAGAATAAGCTTATCATAAGAGATTTCCTACAACTTTTTGTAATCATACATATTTTAAGCTTATTTAAATATAAAGAGTGGACAGTTTTCAAATAATGTTTTAAAAATGCGTCACATGATAAGAACTTTTACAATAATACTTGCTATACGCTTAGTTTAGGTAACAATTTAACAAATATGTCGTTGTAACAGGTACCCCAAAGAGTAATGGCATTTTTCCAGGCATATTTTTACATACATACATACATTTAGATACATTACAAAGGTTACAAAAATATTACGAATTTTAACTTATATTAGCATGGTTAGAAAACTATTTTTATATACTTTCTGTATATTATATAAAAGCAATATTATTGCAAGGGTTCAGTTTTCATTATTAAACAATTTTTAATAAGCCTTTTACAATAGTATTCACAACAGTTTTCTGTTAGTAAGCTTGTCACAAGTTATTTCTAAATCATTTTGGTTTGTTCGGTTCTATTCGTTTGCAAAGTTGAGGTTACATTTTCAAAGTATTTTTAAACTTCTTTCAAAATCGGTTCCAAGAGTTTTTGTTTGGTGTTTAGAATATCGTTTTGATTATTAGGACAAAATACTAATACTCATACTTGCAAAGATAAAATGGACTGGAATTAGGTTACCGATTACTAATTTAGAAGCTTGTTTCATGATTTTTTTCTCAATAAATCTACTTTCACTTTAGCATATCAATTACATCTAAAGCAGTTTCAATAAACACAATTCGTCTTGACTACGGCATTATGGCCGTACAATTTCAGAAGCCCAATATGTTGAGCTGCTTGCTGCTCAAAATCATATGAATAACTACATATATCGTGTACAGATAAGCACCAAAATAAAACTCTTGATATTTTCCTTACTTGACATCCTGAACACAGTTGAAGTTCCGGAACCTTTCGGTAACTTTGATCATTGGACCATTTCTGGATCTTTTTCATTCTTCGTTCTTTATGACGTCTCACTTAAGGCAAGGAGACGCCCTGTTGGGCTGAGCTTAACGATTCCTTTTGCAGGTTAAACTGGAAACTTTGTTTCCTTGACTCAGATGTTTATACCATGGCAGAGATGGTCGTGAAACTAATAAGGCTGGAGATGAATATGTTTATTTCATCCCAATATATTATTTAGATTAAATCAAGAAATAAATCTTGGTTTAATCAGACGTGCAGACGAATAGTTGGATCTAGAGAGGAAGCGTTTAGAAATCGGTGTAACAGTAAATGCAATCATACTAGTCGTCCTGTAAACAGGCGAAGTCCTTGTGTGCCGCGGTAGTTAGGCACAACAAAGCTTATTATGATCAGTGTCTTCGTGTGAATATATTTACTTTTTTAAGGGAAAGTATAAACTTTAGGTTGTTCGCTAGCTCGATTTCAGTTCTTATTTGGAATAACCAAGCATTTACAAAACCAGTTGGTACAAGGTAAGTCTTGTACCAGAATTATTTGCTATTGTGAATTTAAATATTTCCAAAGCGTGTCATAATGTTTGGAATGTGGCGCTCGTGTAGAAACTTATTGCTTTTGGTATATTTTCGGCTTACGTATAGGTTTTACAGATATCGCTCTAAAGAGTGGTTATAGATGGAATCTCATCCGATGAGTTAAAGAGAATAATTTCAGAGGTATCTCAAGTCTCAGTTCTTCCCCAACTCTATTTTTAATATTTTTTAAATACTTTCTTCATCTCACTTCCAATCCTATCTACTCTTCGGCAAACGAAACCAACATTTGTCATTCATATTTTTTTGATCGTAGTAGTATGCCTTTTTGGGGCGAAAAGGCGGAATATCAATGACAAACTCACAAGCGACTTTGCGAAATTATTCGAAAAGGGTGGTACGATTTTCTGTGACATTCGGTGGAACATTTACATTTTTCGAGTGTCGAAAGAAGCCTTTAAGTATTTTGGTTTCTTGAAACAGTATGGGAAATACTTCACTAAATCTGACCACTTTAATATTTACAAAGCCTATGTAAAGGGTAAAGATTTGAAGGGTGTCCCAAAATTAACGCAAGATTTATACTTGTCGCCATTTGTGCAGTAAATATGTAAAAACATGGTTAAAAATTGAAATGTCCCACTTTACCACATTATTCCCTTTACGATATTGAATAATGTAATGAAGAAGAAGTACATTAAAATAAATTTTTTCTTTCAGTATTTTTTGTATAAAATAAAGAATAGACGCCATTAAAAAGTGACAAATGTATAACAATTGATGTTTTGCCCATATTCACTTGTTGAATATTTGAAGTCGCTTCCGGGTCCATATAACATCGGATTCGGTTTAAATTTTACATACTTACTTTTCTAATACAAAGGTATAAAAATCTGGCCGGCGGCTTATAAAAATACGATATTTCAAAATAAGGACTTCCCTAATGTACATAAGATATTATAAATTGTAGTCTGATACACATATTTTGAAAAGTTTATTTGGGTGATTTTGAAATAATTGTCGATTAACTTATGTCAAATACTTAATTTAAGCGTTAACTACCTAACCCTTGACAATGAAAATAGTTTTACCCGTAAAACGTAGAAATATTTTACGACATTCTTAAAAATAAACATAGCCAGCATAACCATGCTGCATCTTCTAGGCATATACATTTTTTACGATACAGGTATTTCCGGTAGTCAAAATAAGCATATAAAAGTTTGGTGGATTAACGGAAAACGAAAAATCTAACGAATAACAAAATAGACTAAATTTGAGTTTAAAATAATGTAGAATAGTATTCCACATTACCCAGCTAAGGAGTTCCACTTTACCTACAAAATTTTTTATATTACTTTTTCGAAGAGCTACTAAACAAAAATAGATGTATCAGATTAGTGCACCTAACTACATTCATAGCCGTGAATTCGTGTAGTTTTCTGTCGCGAATGGTTTTAAAGCTTTAGGCTAAATTTATTCTGACAGTTATTCTTATCGATATATGCAGTAGCGATCAAAAGTGTGCACAGACTTAGAAGTTGAAATGAAAAGTTCCTTTAAAAATATCCCCTTAGTTAAGAAAACAGTCTCAGTAATATTCAATAAAAGCAACGAATGATGCTGAATATTGCATGTCTTAGTAGGTACCGTACTACAGTCAATTTTTTTGAACACCGCACGCTTATCTCAGTCTATTGAACAGAAAAAACATATAGTCAGAGGTTCTCTGTCAGCTTTGTCACTGTAGGAACTGATCAAATGCGTATGAGTTCGAAGACATTGCCTTTTTTCCATTTTTTCCACTAAAAATGCCTGAAGAACCATGATGTTAGGTGTTCATAGTCATTTTTAGCACACAATCTATCCATAAATGCATAAAAATCGTATATTTAATTTTCAACAATTTTTCATGGATGTATGTATGTATGCTTTATTCGTCAATGTACCCAAGCCACACCCCAAACCCCACAATTATCCACTATACTCCTAATTCTCTTCTATTGACGCACCGAAGTTTCTTTTAATCAGTTTAGTTATTCCAAATTAAGCTAAATACTAAGCTAAACGCGGTTCCATTACCTTTTTAAGTAGAACAAACAACTTTCTTGTCATTCATATTTATATTATCGGTTATTATAAGCCCTCATGCATATATGAAGATTACATAAGTTCTGTTTTTTTCCGTCACTCCTCTAGGGAACATATTGGCTTTCCGCAAAACATCTATTGCTTTGTTTCAGTTTCTTTAATCAATTTGATATTTCAAGCTAAGTAGATGATTAATTCGCTGCAACTTTCTCCATATGATTCTTTTTGTAGTGGTGAAGATCCTTGCTAATTGGTGGTGATCTTTTTCCAGTGGCGTGTTTTTCCTGATCATTCGTCTGATGTTTGTCATCATCGCCAGTGGTATGCGAGAAGGGTCAAGGGGCCTTTTTTTATTTTTTTTAGATGGAGTTGTCTGGAGGGAAGTTGAAGCCTTTTTTATTATTAAACATTCGAAACCACAATTAAATTTTTTCTTCATCAAGTCCTCTGCTGTGGCTCGAACCTGGGTCGTTTAAGTTGTTATGCGTGCGCTATAACCACTACACCACGCACCCCCCAAGTTCTGTTATTATTAGTAAAAGCCGAAAAACGGGAAAAAGAAGTCTAGCATTACAATTTCTCCAAAATACTTTGGACATTCATTATATTTTATATTATATGCTGTTCGATTTTTATAAAAACTTAATTATCCAATGAATTTATTTTCTATTCAGAGATTTGTTCCTAAACCTTTAAAATTTGGTATATATTAGCCCCATTGTTATTATTGTTCATGGAAAAATGTTAACTATTACACTTTGGAATGTGTTATAAATTTCTTTTATCTTAACGTTTGGATATTAAACTTAGTAGCGTTTAGAGTGCCTACGGGCGCTAACCTACTCATAAATGCCTTCGGGCAACAATATTGATGAAAGGATCTTTCAAATATTAATATGGATATTTTGATAGAATCATTCTTAATTTTAATAATTATATTATAATGGATGAATTGGAAATGAATAAAATTTATAATGTAATAATGTAATGAAATGATTGTCCTTTTTTTCTAACATGGGATTATCTACAGGCAATGGCTATTAGAACAAAATATACTGAAAAAATACTTACCTTTTTTATCTCTCTCTCTATCAACCCTACGCTACATTTGTTGTCAGCAAAACCAACGGCAATTTTCTTCCTATACAATTGATCTTGTGAAAGAAAATTGTTTTATAATAACTCAGGTCATTAGACAATTTTAAACGTACTTATTATATATCCGATTGGTTTTAAATACTCAACGTCTCTGATTAAAGCTTTCCATATGAAACTTTAAAAAGCTTTAATTCCCCATCGCAAACCCATGCATTCATCTCTTTCTAACAAAAAAAGGAGAAATTTTTATGTTGCCTTTGGTGGCTTTTTTAAGGTACGACGTATTTTATTGATTTTTTATGTTAAAAACGCACTTTTTGCTATATGCAGCAGAGTTCACACCCATTTTTTTTGGGTTCTCCTCTATTTATGCATATGATATAGATGGTTGAATAGATAAACGATATTAATCCTTACTTAAGTACTACACTGGCATAGAATTTCTTTAAAAATAAAACTAAATTGAAGAAATAGTTTTACTGCTAAAATAGCTTAAGCTTTTGACTTTCAATCTATAGAAGGAAGGAATTTATGTATCTTCGAGAGAGGTGGAAAAGGTGAATGTCCTTTATAAACAAAATAAATACACAATTACAGAGTAGTTTAACGCCTGCGCTTTACAAAATACTCTAGAAATTCAAACGTAAATTTATATTATTAAAGACAATCGTGTGCGTTAGCTTTCTAATTGCAAAATGGGCGCGAAAATAACACGAAAATTTTGTTTTTTATGTCGCCTCTTTGCAGTAAATCTACGACGCATTTTAATAAATTGAAATACAAAAGCAAACACATTCACATAGAAATGTGTTATAATGCAGTTCCTTATTGTTTCTCTTGCAACACCTAATAATGGTGCGGATAAATATGCGATACTGCACAAATTGTCTCATGACTTCAATGTTTATAAGTCGCATTATGTTCAATGTTTTTTTTTCTAAATTCTAACACAATTTCTCGCTTCTTTTTATGTCTTTGTAATTAGAATTGTATCGCAAACTAAGCCATGTTTACATTTGATTTGTATTTTGTAGTTGCACTTTTAGTTGTTGCTACATAAGCCTTTATATCAATTATTTTATGTTACATTTTTGATTTGTATTTGTTGTTCAAATAACTTTCAAATCAACATCATCATCAGTTACTCAACACATTGTCATCATATTCCTTGTCACATAGTCGAACTCAGCAAAGTTTTTGTGTTTTTAAATATTGTAAAATAATTTCGTGTTGCAACCAGCATGTAAATCATATTGTTGCATGTACAAAAATGTGTATTACTGTTGCTAATGCTGATCCCTGGGGCCTTTGTAGAAGCGTAGTGAGTATTTGCTAAATAAATAATGTCACTCACTTTAAAGTTTTCCTTTTGCCCAGTGGGGTTGGCATCCACATGTTATCTGTCTGGGAGTGTTAAAATCTGTGAGTCTAAGTATGCATGTAATTCTTAATTGTAAAATGTATTTGAGTTTGAATTTAGGTTAGCAAGTTGTTGCTGTTATTTTAGTTCTTTTTCTGCCATATCCTTAAATTTAAAACGGTTGTATAACACAATGCAATTAAAGCGTGTGTAATAAATATATTCAAATTAAAATTCAAAAGGCAATAATTTTAAATTAAATAATTTAATAAGTTTTAGAAATAAGAACTAAGATTTTCCATAGTGAATAGAAAATTTTTAATTTTCTACGATGACTATGGACAACTTATACTTGGAGATTAATATGTTCAAGCAGATCTAAAATTCTAAGCTGATGAATTAGGAGTTCAATTAGGATTTAAAAAGTTTAGTTTTAGTTTTCTTTTAGCTTCAGGAAAAATTTAGTTTTTTCTAGGCAAGCTAGATACGATTTAATTTAGAAAATACGTATATATAGTCATGTGAAAAATAATAGGAACACATTGCGGTTTTCCCTAAAAGCTTAAAAGAAAAATGAGCTACTACTGAGAAACGGTACAAAGTTTATTTGTCAAATAATGGTTCTTTACGTCATCGAAATTCAAGCAGACAGTTTATGAGATCATTTCGATAAATGCTTAAATATAAAAACAGAGTTGGTTTTTTAATTATTATTTAACTGTTCCTATTACTTTTCACATGACTATCTATACATAATGAGCGGGGCAGTGTGAAATCGGTCAGTAAGAAATAATGGTGGAAATTAACTTAGGGATAATCATTTGGACACTTCCAGGCAACGGTTTTTGATATGGGGTGTTTTTTACAGTAACACAAGCTTAAATCGTAATAAAACAAAGGAATATATTTTTAATATTAATGAAACAGCTTTGTTGAATAGAAAATTTTATGACATTAATGTTTAATGATTTCGGCCATGTGGCCGCCACGGCTGGCAATCTGGAACACAATTTTCACAAACTTATCGCAGCATATGCGGCCATATTTCGCCAATAATTCTTCGACTTTTGATTTCCAGGTGTTCAATTGTCTCCGGTTTATCGACGTAGATAAACGACTTTATATAACCACAAAGAAAATAAACCAATAGGATTACATTACATGATCTTGGTGGCCAATTGACTGGATCATTATGTGAAATTACTCTTTTATCAAAAGTTTCTTTGAATAAATCATTTGTAGCGCACGCTGTGTGGCATATGGTTCCGTCCTGTTGAAACCACATATCAGCAAGATAATTACCAGCTAATTGAGGTACGAAAAATTTTTTAATCATATCACGTTCACAATTGACCGCTCTATCAGACTATCAGCTGTTAAATCGGTTGTCAAATAAACACCAGATATTATTCAAGGTATAGAACTTCGTTTATCTTTTCCGCTTTGAATCGCTTATTGTGCTTCAAGTTATTGGCATTATCCGGCAGTAGCGTTCCGAATGTAGGTTCCGATATCATCAAAATATCTCTCTTCGTACACAAAGACAACAGAGGTAGTCGCAGACAAAATAATAAAACGACCTTACGTCGTATAAGTGTAATCGTTGAGCCAACTGTGGAATAAATAGGCTTTTTTCTCTCTACTTCATTGATTTCGGGAAAGCTTTTAATAAATTAATTAAATTATATTATGCAGGAGATATTTATTTCATAAAACACAGCTTTTCACATCTTGCATCAAATTAAAGCAATATCTAAGAAGCAGGTCTAAAAAATATATACTGGCAAAATAATAACCTTCCATGTCAATACCAAAAATAAAATCATTATTCAGAATAAGTAACATTGAAATGATTGATGTCAACTAGTTTTGCTACTTTGGGTTAAGCACAGCTCGACGAATTTTCGGTCATTTGTGATCCATGTGGCGCTCCTAATTTCTTTCCCAGCGCGTAAAAATAGCAATATATAATTTTAAAGTAAAATATACTCTTGCGAAACTTTAAAGGTTGTATCCAGAGACATTACTAAGAGCCAAGTCTTTTCCTGTCCATGGATTCGGAGAATATTGAGGATATTCTAGTAAGGGTTATATAAACAGGCTGTGAGAGCGTAATGATCAACTGTTTATTATCCTTAAGCTGAAAAAGTAGAAATGCCGGTGAATTGAGCATACGAGTACGTTTAAAAGATCACACAAAGATATTCCATTTTATTACGACAGAGCGTCTATCTCATACGTGGATAGGACAGAAATACCGTTAAAAGGAAAGGCTGCAATGAGGTAAAAGCGACGGCAAACATAGCTTGTTAGTTTATTGGGATTTATATGGGTTTAATAAGAGTGGTGGCGTGGTGTAACACGCACGAATAACAATACAAGCGACCCAGGTTCGAGCCCCAGCAGAAGATATGACGAAAAAAATTTATTTGAGGTTTCAAGTGTTTAATAAAGGGACTCTTCAACTTCCCACCATACAACTCCGCAAATAAAGAAGAAGCCCCCCGACCTTCCAAATATCAAATATCAGACGAATGATCAGGAAATAAACGCCACTTACTGGGAAAATATTACAATGCTAAAGTAAAGATCACCACCAATTAGCAAGGATATTCACCACTACACAATCATATGGAGGGGGCCACAGTGGATTTATCGTCTACTTAGCTTGAAAAATCAAATTGATTAATGAAACTGAAACAATGCAATGAAAGTTTGTAGAAAGCCTCATTCCTAGAGGAGTGAGGGAGAAAAAATGATAGGTGGGCAAATATACATATATGCGCGTTTAATGATCGTTTAGGCAAAGTGAAGTTTTTAACGTCACGTTTATTTTATAACATATCCCGCCATTTTGTTTGAATAGTAGCTAGAATATAACGATGTTATTGTACTCTTTGGTGTTTTCTGTATCATGACATGATTTGAATACATAATTACATTTGTAGTTTATTCGTAACTATAAGAAAATTTACCGTCGTTCGATACATAACTTGAATTAAGTATGTCGTAGCGCATAAAATAGTCGATCTAAACTAATTAATAATAAAGGTTTATTTTCAAAACAAATTTACTAAATAAAAAACAAAAATAATAAAAAATACGAATCAGTGGGGAAACAAAATAAATCGTCGAAAACCACGATTTCATAATAACCAAACACTTATTTAGCACGTCTTCATGAAAACAATAATGGTGTGCAGTTGATTAACAAAAACCACACAAATCAACCCCCAACTTTAGATTTATTTCAAAAATTATTTCCAAAATTTTAATGGCAATGTGTTAAGCAGAAACAACAGTGTTAATAAAGTGTAACCAATTATTATGACAAACCCAAAAAAAAAAAAAAAAAAATTAAATTAAATTATGGTCACCACCAGGGTTGTCAGATCTTTTTTAAGATTTTTCAGTAAATTTAATTTAGTAAATCGCCAAAATTGCCAAGTCAGTTTTTTTTTTACCTTTTGAAAACATAATTTATATTTTTTTAACTAACGAAAAAATAATTTGTTCCGTATTGTTAAATTTCGCCAAAAGTGGGAAAAAATTCGCCATAATACATATCTTACTAATTCTATTAAGCAAAAATTTTAGCATATATACATATACATATATATAATATAGCTTATAGTTTAGTTGAAAAACCAGTTTTCCGTACCTCCATATACGTATCAGCTAATAACTTAGCTGAACACTATCCGATTTTAAGCTTTTCAGTGGATTTGGATTTACTTTATAGCCTTGAGGAATATATATGAATTTTTCAAGCAAACACTTTAATTTGTTCCATATATTTCCAGTTTATAGTTTTTTGCCTGTTGCCGAAAATTGAACTACATAAGTAAGCTGGAACCTAAAAATCTATTAGTTTCAGATCCATATAGGCAACTACAAATTTCCCGTTGTCATCCATAATCGTCACATTAAAATACACTAAGTTCACGAAATTACAGCATAACAATATCGAAATAATAATTTTAATTTTACGTATTTTTTATTAAAAATAGCCAAGTAAATCGCCAACAAGTCGCCAAATCGCCAAGCCGAAAATTAGCTCGCCAAGTAACTTTTAAAATCGCCGCGTTTGGCGAGAAGTCGCCAGATCCGACAACCCTGGTCACCACACATTTTACTAATAATGGGCAGCTAAAAAATAAGCACATCATATCACCATATTATTATGCTGCATATTTTGTGGCTTCCTTTTAAATTACCGTACAGAAACACAACCAAAACCATCAGCAAATTTGTTAAACCACCCCAATAGAAAGCATAAAATTTTTAAAGCATATCTTGCAAAGCGAAACAAAAATTCACCACACTAGTAGGAACGTAAAATTAATTTACGATATACATAAGCATAACGTAACGTTACAATGACGTTATGTATTACGGTATTACAATGTAATGTGTAGTGTGTGTGTGGAAAAGAAAAAAAACATAAAAACAAGTCTTTATTATTATACCGGCAAACAATACAAGCAGAGATATAATCGTGTAAAATATAAGTTTGAATGATTGTTGGGACGTTTGTATTTTTTTCAATTTTTCTTGTGTTCAGTGGGATGAATCAAAACAGAGAAATGAAATATTCCAGAGAAAAGTATTTATTTTTACTACACAACTTCCAGTATTTATATATTCATGGGTAGTTTCATTATACTCGTAAATATGTTAAAATAACACTTTGCGTGTTGGGGGACAGTATCATAAAAGAATGTAATCGTTTATACTGATATAATAAAAAATTCATGTCTTCCTCCGTATTATATTTCTAAAATAATAAATAGAGTTGGAATAGCTTTAGCTGTGAATATATGCCACTTGTTTGGCACTCGATCAATGTGGTCCTTTTTCTGAAAATAAGTAAAAGGTTCAGTGAGCTACGGTCTAAATGGTCTTTATGCTGAAAATGGGTAAAAAAAGGTCCAGAGAACTACCGAAATCCCATAAACCAATTAGTCTAACATCTTTTCTGCTGACACATTTTGGTGGATCTCTATATCAGGGAAAAGATGGATAATATAATACTCTTACATCAATCTCTGTTTGCATACAATACAGGAAGAAGCATTTCGCTGTCTAGTTACTGAGATAGAAAAGGACCGACATTTTAGGGAAATCGTTCTCTTTGTATTCTTGGATATCGAAAGTGCCTCTGATAACACTAATTATCGATCTATAGAGCGCCTTTTGTCAGGAATATCGACACTCTGACTGTAACGTGGTTTAAGTGGGTGTTGGTCATTGGCGACCTTCTTACAAAGTTGCACCGATGTTTTGCTTATGAATTATTTATGAATCCCAGCAAGATGATCATAGTCGCTTTTACAACAGATTAAAGTTGAACCTTGGCACAATTTCTGTTGGGATGTACATTAATTATTCTTATGTAATCAAATATCTGGGTGTTGTCCGAAATCGAAGACCAAATCGAAACTCAAACCTAAGTAGGGTACTGCCTTTTGGGCCTGTCGTAGCCTTTTCAGCAAGGCATGGGGTCTAGACTCTAGGATGATTTATTGAATGCATACTATGATTATAAGACCGATTATTATATATACATCTCGTGTTTAGTTACGCGAGGTTAAACAGGTGGTCGCTGGAAAACCATATGACGATCTTCAAAGATTGGTTTGCCTTGATACGACTGTGGCGATTGAAGCCATTGTAAGCTAGACTCCAGTATATCTTTGTGAAGAAGTTCGCTATGAGTGCTTCAAAGATGCAGATTACGTCAGTACTAAAGCTAGGGGACTTTAGTAATGTGAACATTCTAGGAAATATTATAGATTATATTGTCGTGTTTTTAATCATAGACTGTATGAATCCGAAACTAGTTTTCCATCGGAGAAGAGAAGAGCTGTACAGATTACGCAGGGCTTACATTGATAGGAGAGTGGGTTTCCTTCTAGATACTACTACCTGAGATTGTCTAAGCAGGTTACGTCTCTTGGAAGAGAGACTAAGTGCCAGCTCTGTCTGGAGGGGAATGAAACCACAGAGCACATTTTGTGCGACTGTGTTGCGCTAACTAGGACCAGGTTACACTTTTTCGACTTCAGTCAATTGGACTCTAGTTAGATTAGATTTATTCTTACCAGGAATGTTATTATTTTTATTATTATCCCCGAACAAGCACTATTGCAGACAATGTGACCATAGGGTCTTTTGTGCCCATTCCGGTCTATAGTTTCTCCAGCAGATTTCATGCTTTTCTCATGAACATCAACAGATCTGAGATCATAATGGTGGATATGTCACTCAATGAGACCCTATGTCCACCTAAACATCCCCGCCTAAGCCTTTTATATTTTCACACAATATGGGTCTCTGATGCCTATGAGCACAATCTACACACATCCGTATCTGTGAATGCTATATTTTCCAGATGCGCTCTTGGCTTACAGTAATCTGTAAGAAACTCTGTAAGGAGTTTCAAGATTGGCCTGCCATACTTAAGAACATCAGAACGACGCCCAAATCGCGAAGCTATCACCGCTTTAGAGTGTCGAAGTCCCCTTTGAGCCTTCCAGTATTCCAAGTATCTGGCAATTTACCAATGCCTAACTAGATTGGGGAAGCTAGAAAGTGTTGGCGCACAGTAAGGTTCGGGAACGATATATGGTGTCATGGAAAATTTTCCGTCATTTCATTACCAATCAGGAATGTACTCGAATTCATTTGGAGGTCAGAGAAATTTGTTGTTTGAACATGGCTTTTAAGCTGTCCCTTTCTATATGGGAAAAAGCTGAGTGGGATGTTGTCAGTGGTCAATTGTGGTTAATTGACGTAATCTGCGTAGAAGAGCGCATTTTTAATAGATCACAAAAGATCTTTTAGGTCAGGATGTCTGCGGTTGAGCATTCTACTGGCTGATAATAATATAGATTTGCTCATCCAAAGTGGTTGGATTCAAGCGGTAAAAGGTCAAATGTGTGTCGCTGTGGTATGGTAGGTAAGACATCCGCCTACCAGTGTTGCCGTTGTGGTTATTTATAACCAAAATTGTATACTTTTTTCTTTGATGTGTAGATGTGTACTTTTTTTTCCATTTTGGTTACTTTTTTCTCGAAGTAAAAAATTCAGATAATGTTTTCTTTTAAAGCTTATTACCCAGGTTCTTACTGAGTGTATCACTTTAAAAACGGGTTTTTTGGCAAACTTTCCCATTGGTAACATATGGATTTCGTTTCAAAAGACTACATATGTTTTGAGGCCAAGAATGAATCGATCCAATTTCTTATATTCTGTTCTAAAATGAACGGTACTACGATCGAAACAAATGTTAGTCTGACGGGCAGTGTCTGGATTATAAGGCGGCTGAAACAATTTTTTAAATAGTTTCAACTGATTTTAGAATATTTGGTCGAGTGTTGTCCTAAAAGATATATTTTCCATCGCCAGCAATGAATGGATGCCGCTACAATTTTTTCCAACTTGTATAACTTTTTGGGTTTGAATATAATCTTCATAAAGTAATGCCTCCAATTCATCACCAAACATTTTTGCCTGACCTACGAGGTCTTTCTTATTCATGTCAAAATCATTACTTCTAAACTGCATAAATAATCTCTCGCACGTTGAAATCGGTAGAACATATTTAGCTTTGGCAAAAAATCAAAGCAAGAACATTTTGTTGTTTATACTATTTCGTTCAGTGGCTAAGTGATATCAGACACATTCCACTTCAACGGTTCGGGTATTTAGCGATTCATTAAGATATCTCTTAGTAAAGGCTATTAAGATAAAATTATCCACAAATAAATTTTTAAACCTCTAAAGTAAACATATGAACGAACGATATTTTCTATTGTGCGATATTTGTTAATACATAGTTAAAATATTTAGAAAAAATAGGAGAATATGCCTCATCAATTGTCGTACCACATTTTTTTTACCAGTCTACTATCAGTTAAAACTGCTATAAATTCCATATATAAAATGATATTTTTATGTATTTTGTATTAAAATTATAATTTACAATTTTGGTTATTTTTTGGTTAAATTTTTATTGAAGTTTGGTTACAAAAAAATCAAAGTTGTGACAACGCTGCCGCCTACCAACCAGAAGGTACTCGGTTCAATACCACGCCAGACCATCTGAAAAAAGAAAAATTTTTTTCAACAGCGGTATCACCTCATAACATTAGCTAGTATCTGGTTATGAATATTACTACTATTGAAAACTTCTCTAATGCATTTGCCGTTCGGAGCCGGCGTTAATCTGTAGGTCCCTTTCAATTTCAGAAGTCCCCGTGTTAATTAATTAATAAAAAATAATAAAAGAAGTTCATATGATTATAGTCTTTAAATGTATGGCGAGCTTCATCGCTTTATTTTAACAGCTACTGAAAACTATTGAACAAAGAATATAAATTGCAACATATTGAGTTAACTCCTTTACAACTTTTTTCTAAACTTACATCTACAGCTGAAGCGTTACGTTAAGCGATTTTATTACGATAACATGGCGTTGGTTTAGGCACATAGTGGCCATTCGCAAGATATCGTAAGTAGCAGTAGTAGTCGTAGTAAATGATAAAATAAAAACAAAAACAAAAATGCGAAAACAGAAACAAAAATAAAAACATTTAAGAAAGGAAACAGTGGTAGCAAAAACGCCAGCTGAGATACAGACAGAAGCCGCAGCAGTAGCAGCAAAAGCATGAGAACGTTTGTTGTTTTGTTTTGGCAGTGGCTTGTTGGTTGTCTGTTTGCTGAAGTTCCAATCAGTCTGAATCGAATTGTTGTGAATGATGGGAGAATAAATGCGTCTTACGAAAAGAAGAAGTGCCCGAAAATCAAAACAAAATTAATAAAATAATCAAAAATACAGTAGAGTGTGAATGATTGTCTGAGAATAATAAAAAAAAAAAAAACAGCAGCAAGCATTGAGACACGTTAGACAAAGGCATTAGAGCGCGACTAGTGTTGTTGAAGGGATTTTGTTACACTGTACGAATAGAGACAACAGTTGGAAAATTTAAATTTTGTAGTGAAATAAATTAAAAAAAGAAACAAAAATTAAAATTTTTAATATATAAAACCATTAAAAAAAAATAAACATTAAGTGCCATTTTACAAATAAAGTCTGGTTTCTTAAAGTCCTTAAAATAAATAAAAAAAGTCAAAGCTTTGTGTCTACCAAATTATCCTCATACCCGCATATAATCATATCAAATAAAAATATTTTTCAAAGCCAAAAAACATTACTTTTTGGATACAAATTTCTTTTTGTTGTAGCTGTTGCTATCACAAACATCCGTATAAACCAAATTACACAAGAAAAGTAACAAAAACTAACAGCAACAGTCGCAAAAAGTATTAAAATTGCCAGACAGCCTTTCAGAATGTCCATCTCCCATATTGTATTTTTTAGAGAGTGAAATTCATACACACGCATACATACAAAGATACATGCCATAGAGCTATAAATTTGAATCAAAAGGATAATAAATTTTTTATTGGTATTGGTGTCAAATACACTCTCTCTCTCTCTCTCTCTGTTATACACATATATTTACTGTGCAATACATTTCATAAGGTCTAAGAGCAGCATCAAATAAAAAAATAAATAAAAAAGGAAATTTATTAAAATTTGTTCCTGTGTGCATCCCCCCTCCTCCCTTTTGTATACAAGTTAACAAAACAAATAGAAAACAAAACGACAAAGAAAAACGAAAACATCATTGTTCGAAGTGTCTTTACAAACCGCTGATTTTCATCTAAATTTACCAACAAAATCAAAACAAAAAATACAAAAATTTTGGTTTTAAAAATAGTCCTTCTATACCGTAAAATCATTATCAACAAGCATAGGTTTCAGGATATAAAACTCAACCTTTATTTATGCATAACTGGTTAATGATCATAATTGGTGAGTAGAACTCCTTTTGTTTTTGTGTATTAAAAAGGCTTAGGGAACCATTTTTTAAGTTTCTTTTAAAAATATTATTTTAAGGATTCTATGCAGGAGTTATGAACTTCTGTTCGTTATTTAATAATAAAAAAAATTTTTAATATAAAAATATTTGTTGTATCGGTTTTTTCTTGAAGATTTTAATTTTGATCGAAAATCGCTTCAAAATACTAAAACTCGTTTTTCTGAGACCGCTCATAAGAAATAAATTTGGTCGATAAATCTTGAGTCGATTGGTAATACGCCAACAGCAGTGTTTGTTCAAAACAAACTCGAGTAAATGTAAAATATTTCGTACACTCGAACTTGGTGGATAAGCCTTTAATATATGTATGTATGAAACGCACTAAATAGGCCTCTATTTGGAGAATTTGATTTTTATTGCTTTAAGAGGATGTATGCATGTATGTAATTAAATTTTTTTCAGGTTAAAAAATTGTTAGCCTCACGAAAAACATGGCCTAACATTAGCAAATAACTGGATTTGGGAGCACTCAAGAGAATCTAAAAATGTTTTTTCGAAATAAATGAAACCTTGGTAGGCAAAAAGTTAATTTTTTCGTTGACTATGGAACATGATACTGTCCCGTTGACACTACTTTTCATATCATATAATGGGTGATTTTTTTGGGTTTTGAAAAGCGAAACCAACAGAATATTTACAAAAATAAATGAAATATTTATTTGGGGCCATAAATGAATGCCCGCCATTTATTTTTTAAATATTATTTCATGTAAATGTTATCCACGGCTACCATCTATTCGTGAACTTTAATTTTGGCATACTTTCTCGAGTATTTCGAACGGTATCTCAATAACGGCAGCTGTAATGTTGTCTCCCAGCACAAAAGTTAGTCTTAGTGGAGTCAAATCACATTATTTTGCCAGGCAAAGGACTGCTAAAAAACGTGAGATTAATTGCTCACCAAATTATCCTCTAAAAAAATTCATGGTATAGTGTGCCGTGTGGCATGTGGACCATGAAAGTCGGTAATCAAAGACTGTAACATTGCGATTTCATCGTTCTTGAATAAATCCGGTCCAATGATGCCTACGGCTCACAATCCAAACCAAATAGTGTATCTTCCAAGGTGTATTGGCACCTCTTGAACTGCCCCTGTCTGCTCTTCACATCAAATTCTTCAAATCCGTTTGTTCGCGTACTCACTAACCCAAAGATAAAGATAACACGATTACTAAAGATAACACGATTCGATAAAAAAGAATGCCTGGCAAGTGATACTGTTTTTCTGATAGGCGCTATTTTCGCACCTCATACACTTATAAGCTAATAATTTAGCTGAATATTATCCGATTTTAAGTTTCTTTTGGATTTAGAAAAAACATTTATCGCTTAAGTAGCCTTGAAGGGTAAACTCTTTCAAACTCGTCCAAACTTTTCCACATTTTTTAAGTTTATATGCGTTTTTGCGCTCTATTTTGTTTTGGAACCGTACTATGAATGAAATAATTAAGAAATTATTTATAGTTATGAATAAAATTGAATTGGAAATTGAGGGAGTTATTAACCTTTTTAATAAAGCAACATATGAAAAAATCATAGAATTTTTAGAAAACTGTTTTTTTTTTATTATTTTGGAACATTTTTTGTTTGGAAAATAACAACAATCTTTTTAAACCATTTAAAAACTTTAGGACATTATGGCAATATGACACGTTAGCGCACTTATGAATACACCATGTATTTAAAAAAAAAAATTAAAATTTTGAAAAAAAAATTGAAAAAAAATATTTTTTATAAATTTTCTATTCACTTACCGACAATGTAATTGAGTTTCTAATGGTTTTATTTACATTTAAAGCAGGGTAACCTGAAAAAACAAAATTTGATATATTGATCAATGAATAAATTGTAAAATTGAATTTAAATGCAATCCTACACAAAAAATTCTAATTCTAATTTCGTAGCTAGAGGTGAAAAAGTATTATAATCATCTTTTATCCCATTAATTCCTTGAGGAGAGCCTCTAAGAAACATCTAAATCGTATACGGTTTTTAATCGTATACTTCATCACTGTCCTAAGCCACGTTGCTTTCGGTCTTCCACTTCCCCTCGAACCCTATGGATTCTAGGCGGGTATGGTACTACAGACCTCATATTCCGGTTTTCGAGGGTAGGGCCAATTAAATTTCATTTCCGATTAGCAATATATTAAACACTGGGCTCATTTTACAACATGAAAATGCGGCAAGGCTACGGTTGATAAACGTTTGAAGTTCTTCAAAACAGCATCCCTAGTCAATTATGTCTCACAATCATACAGCAACAGAAAGATCGTGCTTGACCGATAATATTCCTAATTTCGTATCCGTTTAGAGAATGCTTGGCCGTCAGATTTAACCAAGTTACGAAAAAGCCATTGTAGCTCCGTTAATTTATCGTCCACATCAGCCCTCGCACCACCATCCGATGTAATAAAACTGTCAAGGTACCTAAACGAATCAACATATTCAATGAGGCTGTTTTTTATGCAAACATTTTTGGAATTATGCTGATGGTCTTTGTCTTATCCACATTAACTCTCTGCCTCTTCCACTAGATCATTGAGTTTCTGCTGCAGGTCATTACGCTGTACCGACAGCTAACAAATGTTGTCAGCATAACGAAGATCTTCAAGTTGTTCAATAAATGGTATGCCCCTGTTTCCGCCATCTACAGCTATTTTGAAGGTGTCGTCTAAGACCATTAAAAAGAGTATTGGCGAGAGGATGCAGCCCTGGTCGTTGTGTCAATTGGATCGGACCGACGACAATTGTGACGAACCTTACATTAAAGGACGTCGTAATGGGCTTTTATTAGAGTTATTGGCTTGTTCGGTATCCCAGCATTCTGCAGGATATTTTAGATTGACTTGCGATGAACACTATTGAAGGCCTTTCGAAAATCAATGAAAGTCAAATGGTCAGAAGTTAGCTATTCATTTATTTGCTCCAATAGAATGATCAGTACAATACCTAATAGCTCTGAAGCCCACCTGGTGCCTAAACGGCGAAAAGTCTTCCCTTTTAGTAGTTTTAATCAGGACAGCCTCTAACCAGTCGGCAAGTAACTGATCTTCACGTCACTGTAACAGTGTGCGGGCAATCTCTGAATGCCTGCTGTGAAATACCATCTGCACTTGAACCTTCCATAACTTGAGGTTATATATGGACTTCGATCGTTTAGCTTCAGATGTATGTTTTGGGAGTAATACATTAGTGAGGCTTTGCATAAATAGATGCATGTTTGGCCTTAACAAGTGCAATGGGAACTCGTCTCACGGTAGCCACGGAAGCTTTTATCGCGTTAAGCCCGCTGCATATCTTCATTATGAAATCTGCTGCTCTGGTTATTGACACGTGGCAGTCTTAGTTCAGCGGACCATAAGAGTCCGACGAGTATCGTGGCGTATCCATGATTTTCAGCTACTGTTGAGCAGGAGTGACGTGTGCATTGTTAAGCCACCAATGCAGTGACATGTGCATTGTTAAGCCACCAATGCACACGTCACGATACTCGTCGGACTCTTATGGTCCACTGAACTAAGACTGCCACGTGTCAATAACCAGAGCAGCGTATCGTGGCGTATCCATGATTTTGTGCTACTGTTGATCAGGAGTGACGTGTGCATTGTTAAGCCACCAATGCACACGTCACTCCTGCTCAACAGTAGCACAAAATCATGGATACGCCACGATACTCGTCGGACTCTTATGGTCCACTGAACTAAGACTGCCACGTGTCAATAACCAGAGCAGCACTGCGGTTGTTTATATGATCGTGTGGAGTGCAACTATGGAGCCCCTACTCTCAACCCCGACTGTTTACAGTGGTATACGGATGGATCTAAAGTGGATGGTGGTGTAGGGGTGGGAAACGAGTTTGATGACGAACTGGCTCGACAACTGCTTTTGTGGGACCAGAGCCGTACTTTGGTATTAGCTGGTCCACGGCCAAGGCGAAGATCGACGAATAGGAGCCTGAACTGCACTCGTCATATTTGGCACAGTGTCTGTGTCTGAGTCAGGCGAAGCGGATAATGAGACCAATCACCTAAAATAGGAAGTTGCGCTACATGATCTTAGATATCACCTTTTCAGCCTCAATTTGGTACCTGATTTGGAGTTTCGCCTGTGCAGGAAGAAAGAGGAGACGACAGAGTATACTGTCTGTGTATGTGTTGCTTTGATAAACATTCGGAGACGCACTTTCATGGAGCCCTTTTTGAGGCCTAAACATGTTCGTCGGCTACCCATTGGAGATATAGCTGTCTTCTTACACAAGGCCGAGGATATTCTTCTGGAGACTGTTACGATTGGTGCCTCCAGACTAATCGCGCAGTCATTCTCGCCCAGAGGTTTTCAGAAATGAATAGAAATATTTTAGAACAGATTTTTGGTTATCCTATTAAATACTTTCTCTTTTTTTAAATACAGGCTTCGATTTGGTTGTTTGCATTGGTGTCTGATAAATGTAAAATGCAGTTGATATTTTCAATTTTCATTTCATTTTTCATTCCATAATTTCAATTACTTTACAAATGAATTTTTCAACCGATAAACAAATTGTCTAAAGGAATGAAAATGAGAGAAAATCATCCATGTGGTGGATGGAGGATGGAGTAAGAAAAAATTAATTTGAAAAATAATCTTTCAAATAAGGTAGCGAGGAAGAGAGATGTCTACAGCAGATACAAATATGAAAAGACCGACAGACAGACAGTTAGAAATAAGCAAATAGATGGTGAGTTTTTTTATAACATATTTGCTTTTTTCGAATTCAAATTCTAATTGTAATTTATTTCTATTGTAAATATGACTATGACTTGCAATTATTATTGTTGCTGTTGATCTTTTCGTTTTGTTCTTGCTATTCTTCGAAATTTTTCTTATATTTTTCTATTTCTATCTGACATATTTCTATTATTTCTGACAATAGTGGTTAAGGCAAAAAACAAAGATTTTAATTTGAAAAACAAATAAGCCAACCAAAGAAATTTAGGTTTAAAACCAGCGAGGGGTTACAGAGATTAGCACAGCATAGGCAGAAAAAAAGAGCGAAAAGAAAAGGAAGAAATAAAAACCCTAAAACTTGTCTTATACAGTTTTGACGATTTGCATATGAAATAAAATACCACTAAGCACATGAAAAATGTATGCAAAAATGAATAAATAAGTGAATGAGTGAGTGAACGAATGAAAGAATGAGGATTTTTCAACAACCATATGATGAGCTGTGCTTATGCTGAATTTACTGCAACCGCATTAGGAGAAAAAGTCTTTCTAAGGCAGCTAACAAGAGAAGTTTAAATAGTCATTGAAAAGTGAAATATATAGCCGGAGGAAAACAAATGAAGTTGAAGTTGTTTGTTGTAGTAGTTGTTGTTTTACGTTCAAAACCATTTGTACTAATTTTAATAAATAGTCTTCCTTTTTCACTTTTTCTCGTTTTCTATTTCCTTTTTTATATTTTTTACTACGAACTACAAAGCCAGTGCAAGGGATTTCAATTTGAAATTGTAATTAAAAGTTTAGTGGCCGACAACAGGAATAAATGCCTTAAGCCTTAACGACTTTTGTAAATGTTTAATTCTTATCTTTTAAATATATTTTAAGATTTAATATGTTTTAGAAGATAATACTCTTTTATATTTTTATTCTTCATTTAATAGTGTTGAATTTTATTTTTATGATGTTTTACGTTTTAGTAGTTTTGCTCTAGTTTTGTACATTTTGTAGTTGCATAAGAATTTTAAGTTGCCAATTTTGCCAACTATGTTGACGATGGTACGTGCTTTTAAAGTTTTATAACATTTTTTTATGTTGAAGAGAGAGAAAAATATTTTCGTAAGCCAAAAATTAACCCGAAAATGATTTTCGGAAAATTTTTTCTTATTCAAGGTATAAAACAAAGTTGTCACCTAATACGTTTCGAGGTGATTTATCTTTGGCAAGAAATTTAATTTCGACTTAACTTCTGTTCATGGATGCAATTGCGGTTTCGATTTGGCTTCCCTGCGGATTTCAGTTCATGGCATTACCTGTGTTGAATATGGCTGATCCTGTTCCATTTTCCTCCCCTTATATTCACTGCTACTGACAGTTATTGTACAGGAGTACAGGCAGGAGGCAGGAGCCTATAAGTTGCTATTGAGAATTAATTTGCGACAGAAAATTCTCATTATTCTGCTGAGGCACTAATTGACAAACATCTGCAATTTCTGCATTTTCCGTGGCGCTGCGTTCTATGTTCCGTAACTGTAGAGTTGGACTAATTTTATGTTGGTGTCGAACATCTTTAGTTTCAATCTTTGTGGAAGATTGCGGGAGCTCTAGACAGACTATAAGCTCTTATTACGACGATTCTCTTCATTCCCCTAGAACTACCAATATTTGTTATAATTCTACCTTAGTAGCAGAAAGACGTAATATCTTGGTTTTGCCGGTGTTAGTCCTCAACTCAGCCTTTTCCGTCAAATTCGACAATTCATGCAGCCTGTCTATCACACCCCCGAAGTTGTATGTTCTGTTTTAGATATCGACTGCGTAGTCAAGGTAGCCTAGACATCCATGCAGACCACATCTCCCATCCTTCATTTTCCTACATTGCACTAGCCGGGGACCATTTAAAAAGAAGTGGTGAGAGGACAAATCTTTGACGTCCGCCAATGTCCACTTGAGTTCGACTACCCAATTCGTTTCCATGCAAAATTCGGTATAGGTAGGTAGGTGGAAGTATGTGCAGCCAACGGAACAGCCGCTGGCTTCGACAGTTTGCTTGATAGTATAAGCTTTGGATTAGAGAGATTAGTCTCTGTCAGATACCCCTGCACATCAAAATACTTACTTGAAACTTATAAGTAACTTATCTAAAAAAACAATCTCGGTTCTTTAGTGGATTTTTATATGATCGAAGAGAACTTCTTTGAAAAAATAAGTATTTTTTTCAGTTGATCTGTTTTAAGACGCAGTAAAATGTGGAAAAAAGTAGAAGTTTTAATAGTAACTAATAACTATAAGTTTGCTCTACTAAGCTATATAAGTGAATTTATTTGCTTAAATAAGCTCAATACTCAACTAGTCCGCTTTTTAATGTCGACATACATTGTTCTCGCCGGCTGAATACTTTTCTAATGTTAAAAACTTGCGTCAACACTGTATGTAATTTTTTAAGCAATTTTCTTGGTTTAGCCTTGAACTCTTTAGGAAATGTAGTCTTTATCTTCTTCATCATTACCAAACTTTGACCTATTTAAGTCTTTACAGTATTAGGTGAAGAAAAAGATCACAGAAAGACAAATCAGGCAGGGGTGTATTGCTGTGATACAAAACCCATGAACGGTTTTCCAAAACTCCTGACTCACAGCTTAAATTCACCATTTATTGTAATCTTTTTCAGTAAATCGAAATCTTTATGAACGATATCTAATAATACCTAAACAATGCTTCTTATGAAGCGATTCTTTTGATGAAAGTTAAGTAGTTTCGATAAAATTAATGCATACACAGATTTTATGCCCAAAAGTTACGAAAAATTGCCAAATGGAGATGTCGACGTCTTCAGTAACTTTTCAAATATGATATATAGTTACGTTTAAGGTTTAATCCCTCTTACAATGTTTATCTATGTTTGAGCACATCCCGAAAACAGTCATTGAACCTTTCTCGTCTCTTAAATACAAAAAAACGAAAAATACTACAAAAAAGGTAATTTTTTATTATTTTACTGAAACATAAAAATTTTTACTTTAGCTTTTAATATTACGAGCGAACATAAAATATTTTATTTGGTAACAACTTTAAAACTTAAATCTTTAACTGTAACAAATATTTTTAATAAAAATTTATAAAAAAAGAAAATAAAATGAAATAATAAATAATAAGATAATGACGTCTAATTATAGCATAGTGGGTTGCTATTCAAGGGGTCTGTCCACCAACTAACTAACTAACGTATTGTTAGACTGACCATGTTCCATACAAGTACATACATGCGATAGCATGATGTTGTAAATGTTGTTTTAACATTTAAGGTGAATTGTTTTCGCTTTTTTTATAATCAACAGCGGGCTGTTTATAGAAAAAAATACGAAAAATGTAACTGCAATTATTAAACATTTTTCTCTTTTAAATAATTCAAATGACAACTACATAATTAAGTAGAAAATAGTAAAAATTAAATAATTCTTTTTTCTCTTTTGTTTATTTAAAAAAAAAAAAAAACGATAGATTATGAGCAAAAGAAAATTCAATTCATTGCCATTTTGGCGGTTATGTTGTATAAAGTGTAGGTACGAACGATTTGTTGTATATTTTTTTTTTATTAATTTTGCTTTTACAAGTTATTTGGTTTAAGCAGTAGGAAAATTGTGTCAATAAAACCTTAGAAATGCTATTTTAACCTAGAGCTAAAAATACACTGTTTGTAAAAGGTGTTTAAAAAAAATATTTTTATTATTAATTCCCATAACATTCCGTGAAGGAACATGGGGACTTCTCCCAGTCAATGTACTGCACCCGAGTCTATTTTTAAACTCATTGAAAGGGACCTACAGTTGTTTAACGGCGGTTCCGAACGGCAAATGCATTTAGAGAAGTTTTCAATAGTATTTCTACTTATAACCAGTTATGCCGGACGGACATGTACGCGCCATAGACCAGACTATAGCAAACGAGGAAAAACAAGTAATGGCAAAGCGTTCGCAAATCAGTTACAGAACCTAATAAAAAACTGATTCTAAGAATAATCTACAAACACATTATGACAACATCAACAAAAAAAGCGAAAATTGACCAGTTAGCAAAGGACGTCTTATATTACACGCTTTATAATTGCAATCTACAGAAAAAAAATTAATTAAAGTTGTTTCATAATCTCTGATAGGGAAATGATATTACAAAGTTAGTCCTGATAAAATTTAATGCCAAAGGACAACTATTACGGAAATTCGGGCTCGAACGCTGAAATTCAAGTTAGAAACTAAAATTGCAGAATCGACGCCATCTAAAACAAGGTCATAAATAAAAGAAATACCCAAAACTACTCTTCTCCTTTCAAGTGTAGGACGACCTAACCTAGCAAAATGCTATGGAAAATCACCTCATATTGAGTCAACAATCAAATACCAAATATACCAAATACCAAATATACCAAAATCAAACAATACAGTTTTGAAGGCGTTGATGTGGGGTATTTTCTTTTAAGGCATTTTTATTTTCGTGACAATATTATGTATGTAAACGTAGTAAATGTATATCTAACAAATGATTTTCTTCAAGTCTAGTTCTAAAATATAATCTTAAGTATATGTTATCCTCGAAATGTGTCCGTTTGAATCAGTAGACATTGACATCTTCAATGTATAAAAGTTTGCTTAGATGTAATAGACAACGCTTTACATTTGAACATTTGAGTCAATATTTTGTTATTTATTATTCAGATCTGCTTAGAAATTGAAGTACAGTTTTTGGTTTATATTAGTTGTACAGTTATTTGTATTGTTAAGATATTGAATGGTTGAATAAGCATTTTTTTCCATTAACAAAGAAAAAATTTTGGTTTTTTATAGCTTATTTTTAAATTTTTCGGTCATATTTTCCGATTTTTACTGCATATTTTATGCGCATAGAACAGTTCTTTACGGGCATATTTCTGTTTTCCCTTGCCATGTAATTCTCAAAATGAAACGCTTTAATATAATATGTTAATTGTAATTTGTCTGGAAACGGTGTAATACTGCTTATAATACAGTATATAAAACTAGAAAGAAACGCCAAGATAAAAAAAAATCGTTTTATAAATTTCTGAAAGGTGTCAATTCAAGCAAACGTTATTACTATTGCTGACTGACCGCAAACTAGCGCCTTTTCTCTCTATAAAATGTACAGTTGTTGGGCCAGGCACCACGCCAGTGCAGTTTGAAAGACAGTGACGACATTCACAGTACCCATATCAATAAAATCATAATAAAAGGTTACACAAAAAGGGAATCAATTGAGTATTTCAATGTGATATTTTTGTGGTTTTATAACATTTTTTTTACAATTTTTTCCCATATGATATTTCTTTTTTATTAAAAATATTTCATATTTGTGCTTTATAAAGTAGAATTTTTTATTTGTTATAGAGTAAGTTTCCGTTAAATATTATGCCTATTATTTTTTGTTCTATTTTTTTTTTTTTTTAATATTTTGCCACAAAAGGTGTCTACTGTCTTTATAGATTCTTTTCTATTCTATACGTTTTTCTTTTCATGTTTTATTTTATATTCTGCACATTTGATTGGAAAAATAGAAAAGAGATATTTATATAGACATCACGTTGTGGTAACACGTTTCAATGTCCCCGCATTTGGTGGAAAATGGCAAAACTAAAATGACATGGAACACGCGTATTAATGACTTTTTCCATTTTCACACACTATTTTTTTATTTTTTACTGTCAACGGAAGGAAATGACGAGCCTTATAGACAGTTATATAATAATTTTCATTTCTTTTTTATTTTTCAATGTTTTTTCTTGCTTTAAAATACAATGATAACTAAATAACTGTTCAAGAGAGGAAGGGGAAGCATACAATTTGCTAAAAATAGTTTAAACTTTACTTTTGATAAAAATTTACAGCTGATTCTATGACTGTTACACTATTGAAATTCTAAGGTCTAAGCACTACATATGATGATTCGGTCAGTTTTACTACACACTGTATACTATAAGAGCCTAAAGTGTTTAACGGATAGATCGTCTGAAGTCTGACAAGCGTCTACGGGCGAGGGACCTAATACGAAGATCTCTGTATATAGGGGCAAATGGCCAAGTGCCTTTCAGGTTAAATCGAGTGTGAGCGGAGATAAACCTACATATGGATATTCGGGGTACACATTTACGTTATTTTCTTCACTATGGATAGCTGGCAATGAAATTGCTGACGGTCTGGGTAAGACAGGTTTTGCAGCGGCATTTATGGATTCAGAACTCTTTTGGTTGACTTTATAGAGGTCAGGTCTAGAATGGGAGTCTCAGGGTCGCCCGTTGGGAGGGCATCCAAGGATTGCGACAGGCCAAGCGGCTGGTGGAGACTTTCCACTATGGTTTACGAAGGGCGGACATTGGAAAAATGGTGAGACCTATAAAGACGCTACTACCTGAGATATCAGTTCAATAGGTTACAACTTCCGGATGAGATGGAGTCAGGTCTCTGTCTGGAGGAGGATGAAACTACTGGGCACATTTTGTGCAATTGTAATGCGCAAACCAAGCTGCACGTTTTCAACCGGGTTAAATTAGATGCCGGAGAGATCACTTCCAATCAGGGATTTACTCGAATTCATTCGGAGGTCGGAGAAATTGCTGTTTGAACAGAGCTTTCAGCCCGCTCGTTTTTATATGAGATGGTGTCAGTCGACGATTGTGGTTAACTGGGCTTTATTTATCGGAGCAATCACACTGATAATTGTGTGGGGGTAATCATATGAATTATCTTTTGTCATTACAGTAGGATACAAAAGATCTTTTGGCTCAGAGTGTCTGCCGTTGGACAACCTACTGATGGTATTGGTAACGATAATTAAAAGTCTGGTCAACCCTCAAAGGTCTCTTTGTTTGTTTTCGGACACCAGGCTAGACTGGTACAGATACACGAGTTGAATCTGAAATACAAGTTATGATAACTCATCGAGAGTATATCGAACCTAAATTTAAAATGAATCGTTCCGATTTGAGTTTTTTTTTTGGTAAGTTGGTACATCTGTTGTTGATATTCCAGCTAAATCTTAGCGTCATAGTTACGACTAACCTTGACATTTGCATTTTTTATATTCGGTTTTCGATATGTCCATCAGTGCTTCCTGTTATTTTTCCATTATTTGCTCTCAGCTGCTGAAATGCGTTCCCAGTAAAAAAAGTTGCCAAAATTGTAAAAAATCGTCAAAACACATAGAGATAGATGTACTCTTGGCTACGTAGCTTTTGTAAATGGCAAGCTGTGATACTGATATTTAGCGGGAATATCAGATGTACCAACTTAACAACAAAAAATCTCAAATCGGAACGCTGGGACTGCCACACGGGGGTTATTCCGTAAACTTTTTGATCAAGGTAGTATGTAGGAAATATTTCCGTACTGTTATATTCTGCAAAAGCATGTGTGCTTGTTGATTAAAAAAAAGTGATCTTCATAGGCATAGAGTATTAGCATCGTAGGAATCAATTTGTAGTATAACGCATAAAAATATTGCACCTGCATTGGCTAGGACATGTCGTGTGAATGCATGGAAATGTTTTGGAGACAACAAATTTTGATACGAATCACATAAGGTATCGACCAAGACTGTTCTACAAATATTAAGTGCAACACAACATTTTAAAACTTGGCATAAGCGATTTGCAATTTATTCTGCCTTCGGCATGAGACTCACTAGAGTTTTACAATCTTGCTTGCTGCCAGCACTTTTATTACAAAGTATAGTATAGTGAAATTATGTTTTTTTATTGCAAAGTATGGTATAGTGCTAAAGGTTTTTTAAATACTTTACTACGTAATTCTGTTTAGATTACATGTTTTAAATTCAACACATGCCATGAATCCCAAGGTTAGTTAATGCATTTTATTAATAACTGAACGAACGCTTGATAGCTCGTTAACCCCCCCATTACTTATAATAGTTTTGATTATTGTCAAAACCAACTCCTATAATTTCTAAACAAATATTGGCATTTTGTTATTTTTGCATTTCTATTTAAAAGCAATAATTTTTCCGAGGGTAAAAAATTCAAATAATTTCTTTTTAAGGCCACAGGTGGTTGCCACGAGTAACTTTAGTCCACATTTAATGTTGTGGACATATTTTTTTTAATTCATTCATTTTTTAGTTTCCCTTTTGTATTATTTGATTGCACCATATTTAACGTATTTCCCTTCAACTGTATATTTATGACAAACTAAATAATAATTGAAAACATTATAAAAGCACCACCCGCGTCTTCCTGTGCAAATTTGCATAATAATTGTGTTCTGTTCTGTTAATAATTTATTAAAAAAAGAGAATAATAAACTTAAACCAACCACTCACCAACCGCTCACCATCGTTTCGAAAACGGTAACATTAAAGAAGACTTAATGCAAGAGATAGGAAAGGAAATAAAGGTAAGAACCCTCCTTCTTAAACAAAAAGGAAAATGTTGAATAACTAAAATGTTGTTGCAATTAAACTCTTAACTCGACCCATCCCTTGAACTTGAGGTAATAAATTGTCTTGGCCAAAAAACAAAAAAAAATAAAAAATAATAATAATAAATATAAAAAAATAAGAAACTAAACCCTCAAATCCAACGAATAATTTATTATATAAACAAAAATAATGAAAAGAATGGGTTCGTGTGTTTCGTTTACTAAAAAAAGTTGGTTTTAAAGTTTATGCCACTGTTGCGTGCAACTAAATGATTAAAAAAAAAAAACAGAAAACAAAATAGAAGAAAAACAACTGTACGAACAACAAAATGCATTTCCGTGCTTTGTTGCTGTTGTTGTTGGTAGCAACTTAAAGCTTTAAAGGACATTGCACTTTTGTAATAAATCTAATAGGCTACACAGAAGGTGTGTCCATCACCCCCAAGCAAAGTAGAACACTGAAGCCGGGGGTGGGTGTATGAACTAATAACGTGTAGCATTTCTATTCGATTTGTTCTAAGAATATCCAAATCATTCATGTGGCCAGCCAGGCTATTGCTTACATTAGGAAAACGCTTACAATGACTCTTTGAATTCGCTCACTCGTTTATTTATTTATTTGGTAATTATGTCTAATTAAGTCATTGACAATTCTCCAAGGGGAGTTCCTCTGTATATTTTTTTAAGGGTTGATTTTTACTGCTCCTTATTACTGCTATTACTGTATTTATTTCTTTAGTTTCTTACACTTTTCGCAGCTTAAGTGCAACTTAAGGTGTTCATAGACCTTTTATGGAAAAAAAAACTATAAAAAAGTATTAAATTATATCAAGTTTTATCAAGTAGGAAATTTGTTGGAGCAACTTTCTTTTAACTTTTAGCAGAAAAGTTTTTCTTAGGGTTTGGATATTAGAAAAAATAAAAGAAATGTAATTAAGAGGTTAAAAAAATTGTTTACTAACAAATTAAGTAAAATTAAATTTCATAATTCCCATATTTCTTAAAGAACTGAATTTAATGAGTGAAATGCATATTATCTATACGTGGAAATATTGTCTTAAAAGAAATATACTCTAAATTTTTTTCCCGTAGTCATTAGATATGCTCAATAGAAAATCAAGTAGCAAAATTTTTTTTAAAGAGTTTATTGATTAAATTTACGAAGGCGATGCCATTAGTGTCCTTTCACTTTCTATATCGGTTCGAAACCTTACTGTGCAGCACCACTTACTACCATAATCAATCTAGTCAAGGATTGAGATATTGCCAGATAGTTGAAACACTGGAATGCTCAAAGTGGTTCTCAAGTATTACAGGCTATTGTGGACTGAGAGCGCATCCTAAGAGAATGGCGGAACCAGATGTGAAAGTTTGCAGACCGTGCTCACAGGCATCGGAGACAGAGGGAGATAATCTGTTTTTTTTTGAACGGTCCCGCCACTCACTTACTCGCCCCTATCCGACCGTCGTAGAGACACGTACACACTACAGTCCGAACTGTAGCGGATACAAGAAAACAATTTAAAAACAACGAGAAAACAAATCAACTACAGAACTTAATCACAAACTAAACATAAAAACAATTAATATTTGTAGATACTTAAAGCTAACAAAAATATACATGAAACAATTAATAGAATAGATATTATAATAAATTAATGTCAAATACTAAACTACGTTTAATATTACTGACATAATTCGTTCTGTAAAATTCCAATGCAAGAGGACTATAGTGACGGGAAAATCAAAGGGGAATGCTAAAATTCAGGGCTAGAAATAAAAACCCAGAACCAATATCACCTGCAACAGGGTTGCAAACAAAACAAATACCCAAAACTGATCTTCCACGCTCTAAAGTGGGAAGTTTAATCAGGCCCTACCTTGCCCCATATGAAAGAAATCCATCAACATAATTCCACCATAACCCACGTAAGCAGAATAATAAATACTGCCTCTGTACAGACTCTAGCTCGCCTAACGAACGAAATATACAACTGTCTCGTAATATAAGAATCAGTGAATTTCCTAGCTTTTTCTTTTTACAAAACCTAGAACAGCACGAGCCTTGCTAGTCGTCATACTAATTTAATCAACAAATGAAAGTTTCCTATCCAACAATACGCCCAGATCAAAAAAGGTAGTAACGGTCTCTGATGGGCTAGAATTAATTGTATACTCAGACGGAATTACACTCATGCGGAAAAAAACCATATAATTTTATTTTCCCGGGTTAAGATCCATTAAATTTATTCTACACCAAACAACCAAGACATCAATACTCCATTGCAGAGCAGTCAGACCAAAAACATCATTAGAAGCATAAAATAATTTAACATCATCAGTGTACATAAGTAAACTGCAGTCAGAAAATACCTCAGGAAGATCATTGAGAGACAAAAAGAACATAAGTGAACATAAATAGCTACCCTGCGGAACTCTGGAAGAAACACAAACGGTCTTAGAAAATACATACCGAAACAAACTTTCTGAATCCTAAAAGAAAGGTAAGAGGAGTAGAAGTCTATCAGGAATATGACCAACCCTATCAAAAGCCTCCTAAAAATCCTAGAAAATTCAAGAATGTTAGTTAATGATGTCCTACCTATTAAAAAACCATGCTGAAAGGTTGTCATAATACATCTCGCTCGGAAAGACAGAGAATTAGTCACCAACTTCTCCATTAACTTAGGAACAGCACTGAGCTGAGCACTTTCCCTATAATTCGATATATTCAATCTACTACCGGATTTATGCAAAGGAATAATATAAATGACTCCTTCCAAATAAGTGGAAAGTGACCTAACACCAAAAGTTTGTTAAAGATAAATGTCAAAGCGCCACTCAACACGACGACACAGTTCCTCAAGACACAGGCAGAAACCCCATCAGGTCCTGGCAAGTCCGTAGATTTTATCCCAGACAAAGACTCAATATCAAACTTATAAATATTAGAAATTGAAATTTCAGATCTGCTGGTGTTCGGGGAAGGCAGCAGTTATCCATTGTTATCCATTACGTGAATACTCTGCCATCTAGCGGTCGATTTATAAGACACCTATTTTTATCGGGTGTACGAATATGGGTTTTGCATACTGTACATACATACATACATACATACATATTTCATGATGATTATGAATTAGAATATCAAAATTTATTGACGAAATGGTCGAAATGTTGTCTTCAACAGTTTATACATTGAATGCAAATTACAAACACCAAATAAGTGTTACAAATTAGCACATGCGAAAAGATTTCATAAGAAATTTTAAATTCTCTTTTAGAAATATGATACTGCTACATATTTCAAAAAGTAGGGACAAATAAAAAGACACTGTTGAAAGTGAAAGTCATTCATTGAAAAATAAAAAACAACGTTTTTTCATTGTTATTTCTTTTCTTTTTAATAAAAATTTTATATTTTTAAATATTTTATTTTTGTTTGCTTTCAATATTTCATTTCTAGCACATGTGGTTTGTGCCATTTAACACAATTATTGCCTTCACTGCTAATTGAATTATATTGCATAAATATTTTTCTCATTTTTTTTATGGTTGAGTATTCAAAATGCATTTAAAGTAGGCGAAGAATAAAATGAAAAACAAAAATACCAAGAATTGTAAATTTTAGTATGGGGATGCTAATCCATAGAACCATTTAAACATCCACCCGTCCATCTATCCACCCAACCATCCATCGACACATGTATGGTTATGATTACATTGAAATCTGTTAGTGACCCAATTGTTTCACAATGCTGCTAATTGTCAATGAGTTCTTTATGTTTTTCTTAAAAAAAAAACAAACAAATGGAAAAAATAATACTAAAAAAGAATAAATTAAAAAAATAGTAAAACTGGCAATGATAGAAAATAATTGATACCGGCTACAAATTAAAAATTATCCACAATTCAAATTTACGTGCATACGTATGTATGTTTTTACTAATTTCGTCCCACAAATTTTTTTTTTTAATGACAATATTGTTTTAATGTTTAAAGTAGTTTTAATAAAAAATTTCTTTTTAAGGTTAAAAACGCAATTTGATTAATATTTTTATAAATTTACATTAAAATATGGGTTTCGAGTCATGTGGACTTCCGAGGTTTCATTACCTCGCTGATAAATGCGCTACTAGGGTGTCCCTCTCTGGCTTTAACGCAGGGGAACGTACATGCGCCTTTGGTTGCGCCGTCAAGCTTGATGGACATATAGGCATTGAGCAAGATGGAACACAGGCGGACCAATATAACCACTTATAGAATATCCAGAGTGCTCTGGCGCTCTTTTTTTATGGAGAGGACTAAATCTTTTCTTAAGTTTAGAACAGGATAGAACAGGGGCTTTTATCGAGCATAATTATCGAGCACTGTATGATAGGACGTAGTTCGGAAGACATGTGACGCCCTGGTCGTGGTTATTTTAGGAGATGTCAGGACCTGACCTAAGTTATTAATTTGGTGAGAGAAAAATGGCCCTGGCGTATTTTTCAGGAACCTCCTACTTTGGGCAGAAACAGCGGGGCACTAACAAAGTATGGGTTCAGACGTCTCGATATACATCCTCTTAAACGGCACAAGCATACTTTTTATGGACTTCGTTTTGCTGTAATTAACAACGGAAAAGTCCAGCAGATAAAATAATATGTCAAGGTACAAGGTACAAGGTACACCTAAACGAAAACCACCACCCCGATGATCGCCTGGATTTGCTTTAAGAATTAAAGAAATCAGCACAAATCTCAATTCTAATAATAAGTAAGCACTGCTAAACTCTTTTGTAAAGGCTTGTTGCAGACTAGGGATGCATACAATAAAAAAATCCGTCATATTTTGCTCCACCATAATAGAAAAGTAAGAATGCGTTGCAGGCTGCAGAAAAAAAATTGTGAAATTTACGGAGACGATACTATAACTAGAAAAGCAGTGAAATGGTTTGCTTATTTTAGATCTACTACTTCCGATGCACCACGTTTTGGTCAACCAATCACTAAAAAAATCGATGAAATCATATAAAAAATTAAGAACGAACGGCACATAAGCAAGAAAGAAGCATTCAAGTGCCTCGGTTTTTTAAGACGGTGCAATAAATACTTCACTCCATCAGTCCTTCTCAATATTTGCAAGACCAAAATGGAATACAGCCAATTCTATCGATTTCTTAGAGTATCGTCGTAATGTGGCGTGTATTTCATTGTTCTACCTCTATTATAACGAAATGTGTTGTAACGAAATAAAGGAATTGATTCCGCATAATCATATATTTTCACGCAGTACTCGTTTTTCCCGTAGAGCACATCCCTTTATAGTTGGTTGTCCAATGAATCGCACAACGGATTATAGAGAGAATTCGTTCTTTAGCCGCACCGTTCTTTTGTGAAATGATCTTTTCCCTGTCACTTACGATACGGATAAGTTCAAATCAAACGTCCATAAATACTACTCCCTCCATCCTCCTTTCCACAACCAGCACAATGCATTAGTAGAGGTCCCTGAGTGCTGGATTTAAGTTAAAAAAGTACGTTGCTGAGAAACTAAGCATTCAACACCACAGAGTTTTTGCTAAATCATTTGAAGAAAGCTATACGTATAACGGTATGAATTAACAGTGTAAAATTTAATAGACACCATTCCATTTGCAGTACACTGCTAAAACGGTACGAAACCGAACTATTTTGGCGATGAAAAGTGGATCATGTAGAACAAAAGTGCTGTGTGTCTGGTGGGATTGGAAGGTAATTGTTCATTTTGAGCTTCTACAGCCTGTAAAACGATTGATGTCTTCTTACGCAAGCAATTCAATTAAAAATCCCAAAGTTAATCAACAGAAAAAGTGTTGTGTTCCATCATGACACGATATTTTATGACCCGCTTACCATAGTTAGGAAATTTTTATGGCTCCTCCATCTAGCCCGGATATTACAATTTCGTTCCGAAAACCTAGAAGTACTACACTGGTGGACTGATAACGTTATCACAAAAATGCCAATAGATTATGGAGCAGGTGTTTTATCAAAACCATCAAATGCACAAAAACCTTTTTAGCGACCTTAGTTTTTTTTTCCATTTTCTCTTAAATGTAATGATTCACATGTAAAAGGATAATCTCTTTCGGTATCCCTTCACAGAATTTTTATATACTAATTTTTAATGATCAATTATGATCAGTTTATTCTACAATAATATTGCAGTGAAGTTAAAATTGGAAAAATACGTGTTTTTGCTTGTGCATTTGAGGGTTAACTGAACTTAAACGAGCAACCAATGGTTATGTAACATTTTATGTCAATTAAGGCACCATTTTCATGTTTATAACTTTTACTTTTAATAAAAAAAAAAAATTTGAGTGAAAAAACAAATGAATGAAAAAACAATGAATGAATGAAATGTCATATGTCTGCCGCGGCTGGCCTTACAGTACCCCATTCAATCGGACCACTTTTCGAGAACTTTTTCGAGTATATGGGGTCTTATCTCGACCACTTTTCGAGAACTTTTTCGAGTATATGGGGTCTTATCTCGACAATGGCATCACGAATGTGATTCATATGCTCAATTGTCTGTGGTTTGTCGGTATCAAATCGCAGCTTCTTGGCGGCCAACTGACATCATTATTTCGTCTAATTAAACGGCCATCAAACGTTTGACGCAATAAATCGATTGTGGCATGAGATGTGTGGCAAGTTGCACCATCCTGTTGAAACTAAACATTGTTCACATCAATACCATGAAAAGTGGGTACACAAAAATTGGTTATCATGGTGCGATAGGTGTCTCCATTGAACGTAATGGTTACGCTGTCCTCATTTTCAATGAAATATGGGTCAATGATGCCTCTGCTCCACAAGCCATACCAAAAAATCATTCGTAATGGTTTTTTGTCTTCTGAAAGACCACGTTTGTATTTCTGAGCCCAAATACGGCAATTTTGCTTATTAACGTACCCGCCAATAGTAAAATGAGCTTCATCCGAAAAGATAATTTTTTGGTAAAATCGACATTATGGTGCAGTTTCTCGTTGGCCCATCTAGCGAAGCGAAGACCAAGCGGATGGCTATGCGGCTTCAACCCTCGAATCAATTGAACTTTGTAAGGCGTCATACCGAAATCTTTTCTCAAAATTTTACGTAAAGTGGAGCGTGAAATGTTCAATTCTTGAGAACCATGACGGGTTGATGTTGATGGATTTTCACGCACAATCTCAGCCACAGCTTCGATATTTTCGGGTGTACGCACTATAGGAGCATTCTTACGTCTTGGCGCATTAACAATGAAACCAGTTTCACGAACTTTAGCAATAAACTTGTGTATGCCGGGCACTGTTGGTTCTTGTCTGCGACCAAATTTTGTACGACATTTTCGTGCAATTTCCGACCAATGTACAATAAATCCCAACGTTACTCTAGCGTAAATCGATTCATTTCGTTCAGTCTAGGTAATATACCGAATTTTATGCCAGAATAAAATGACACAAGTATTTAAACCGATAGATAGCTCACTTGATATTTAAATTTCCAAATTTTATTTAAATATTTATTTTGAAACATTTCGTTTTGTATTTGCTATTAATAATTTTCTGTCACTTTCAACAATTTGCTACTGATGGGTGTGGAAGATGTTTGTCAGAAAGTGTTTTTGTTGGTCTTTCTTTTGAATATTCGTGTATTTTTTATAATACTGTTGGTTATTCCATATTCGAAAAAATAAATTATAACTTTAAAGTTCTTTGCAACTCTTAGAACTGGTAAAAAAAATAAAAAGCACAGTTTTTCCCATTCTTATTTTGAAGGTGAATTTTCACTTAAAATATTTTTTTCTGCTTATTGTTGATGTTGTGGCATTGTAGTCAAGTTCAACTGCATTTGGTATAGAAGGTGTGAGTGTGTATTTAAGTCTATCGCCTGTTTATTGTATACTGAGAAATGTTTTACGTTTTATACCATTTAGTCTGACATTTTATTTCAACAACTGTTAGCTAAAGTACTTTACTAGTTAGCAACGAAGAAATCATTATCATAATCATGTAAGAACAGTGGGTTAAGACCATAAGGAGGTTAAAAATTAAGAAATTTAAGTGATGGAATATTGTTTACAGGATTTGTCTTAAGATAATATTAAAAAAGGCTTTGCATAATTATTGCCACACTCTGTTAAAAAAAATGTACGTGATCTTAGTTTCACCAGACAAAAATTTTTTCTGCCACTAAATTAATTATTAAGTTTCTATTCAGGTTTTTAGTCGCACAAACACTCTATCATACATGTTCATATAAACTGCTTGATTGAAAACACTGTATCGTTAACCCCCTTCCAAAAAAGCCTTTTACCTTAACCATGACAATAAACACTTGCACCCTGTTTAAGTTGGTCTCTTTCTTTCTTTTCTTTTTTACTTATTCCAGCTTTTGTTTAATTTTCCATACATGCACACCCCTTCCCATAACACTTTAAAAACAATCTTCTCTTATCCTTCTGCTTCTATATTTTTAACCGCCACTTCTACTACGTTACCAGCACTCAACAACAGAGTGCTGTGACTAAAATGGTTCAAAGTTTAAGGGTTGGGTTTTTGTTTTTGTTGTTTTGCTGCCATAATTGTGTGTATGTGTGGTTATTGTTTCTATTGTTGTTACTATTGTTGTTATTTTGTTAGTTTCTTCTTTTTTTTGGTAAGTAATTGATAAATCAAGTCATTTTAGCCTTAAGAATATACATGAATGATTCTAGAATAGAATTGATGATTTTGAGAAGTGTTTCATTTTTGATTACTTTTAGCAATTATTTCTTGGTGTGGCATGCAACAAACAATATGATTTATATTGACAAAAAACGTAAGAAAAATAAACACAAACAAAACATAATAATTATGGTTGACAAGCAGCAAAGTTTGTTTACTTTTATTTCAGAAAATATTCAAAGCGAGTTATCCACAATATATGCGTTGTTGTAATGGCCAATATTGCCAACTGTAATCATTAATACCACAACTCATAGGCTTAAATAGTTTCAATCACTGTTAGCATTAACTAAAAATTTTATAAATGTCTAAAGACAAATCTAATAATTTTAAGGAAATGCTTTTTAATATTTTATCAAAGTAACACTATTAGTTACTTTATTATATTTCCAATTAATTTTTTAACAGCATGCCGCAAGTATTAAAAATTGTATCTTAGGTTCCAATTTCCCAGTATGTATTCAAAAATCTTAAGAAACTACAAAGTTTCAACAATAATTTAATAATTTTCTACTCTATGGGAGATATAAACTATTTGATAATAAGCAAATCAGTTACGAAGTAAAATGCTGGCAAAAGGCAGATCATTAAAAGAAGCATTTGTAAATTTTGTTAACTAAGAGTGCTGACTATGGCCGGCATGATTTTATGATTCAGTGATGGACAGTGATGGATTAGTGATGGACATTTAAAAAAAACATCGATGTTTTATCGATGTTATATCAATGTTTTCTTTGCATCGATTGTGGGTAAAAAAGCTTTATTACATTTAAAAAAAGGGGGATGTGGTTATGAAAAGTTTAAATATACAATAATTAATACTTACATATCATTGGTTTCATGTAGAAAGGCCCTAAGTCGCATTTGTTCGCAATTGAGTTTTTTGTGATTTCAATTCATTGCACACAAATACACCTCGAGCTTATTTGATTAATAACTTATCTAGACCCATTTCAATTTATTGTTTCATGGTTTTTATTACAACTTTTGAAATTAAATATTAAAAAAAATTAATGAATTTAAGATTTCACGCAAAAAATTAGTGAAAAATATCAAACTTTGTAAAATGTGCTTAGTTGCTGTCCACTGCATATTACATATTTTTTCATAAAAATTAAAACCGCGAAAGAAAATAAGAATAAGGTACAGTACATACTGAACACTTTCCTCAATTTTGATGCCTAGAAAAAAATATACGATTTTCACTGCAGCATACATGAAATGTGTTAACTTCACCACTGTATATCAAGCTGCACTAATTCGACTGTGTCTAACTAACCACTTTCTTGAAAGGCTACATTTTTGATGTTAAAATTTGTGAAATATCTAAAGAAGTAATAAAAAAAACTAAATTTGTAAAATGTACTGTGTGATTGCTGTGAGTGAAAGGTAATTATCTATTAAGAGCATCTACAACCTGAGGGATGCGTTTTTAACTCTGCTGCTTACAACTTAACAATTTTAATAAAGAAACCAAGAAGGGTCTATCAGAATTGGCTAACAGAAAAGTTATTGTATTCCATTCTGTAATGTCAGGCGCCAAACATTTTTGATTACCTGCCGAGCATTGATTGTACCTAGCTTGAAAGAACCGTATAGCTTACACGGCCTGTACACTCTTCATATCTGTATCAAATTTGGTAAAGTTATAAAGGCTCTTAATTGAACCTTGGGCTCCCATATATGTGTGTATTTCTTATGCATTAAGTGTATTGTAGCCTAAAACGGGGAAGAAATTGTGCATTTACAGATGCATCATAACGGGAGCAATGGAAACTTGTCGCAATGTACTATGGAAACTTTTGTCGGACTTACTCCACTGCGGCTTTCAGGTTGCAGGGGTTACATAAGTGCCGTGAGGAATATTGCCCACTTTGACCTACTGCTGGGTAGAAATGACGTGTGCACCAGGAGTCTGGACGTTGGTTGCAACTGCCGCGCTGTTATACAAGATCGGGAACTTGGGGTCTACGGTCGTACCCAACTGTTTACAGTGGTTTACAGATGAATTTAAAATAGATAGCGATGTGAGCGCGGGGATCTTTGAGCACAATATCAGAGTTTGGAAACACATGGGAATGTGGCTTAGTGTTTTCCATGTGGATATCCAGGAAATTTCCGTCAGTGCGTGGAATCAGAGGCGCTTCGATAAATATATATTCTGATAGGCGGCACTGAGGGCCCTTCAATACCAATGACTGCACTTTGTCAGGGTAACACTTCATTAGGTCCCTGAAATCCATGATTCACCGGAAATGTGTGGCTCGGTCATTAGACTTGTGAGATTAGAGCCATAATGTGGTGTCAGCTGGTCTTCGGTTAAAGCAAGGATTTTTGAGTGGGAGCCTAACCGCTGAGGCGAAACGGCTGATAAAACATTTTACCTATGATAAGCAATTGTGACACATGGGCAGATGAATTATGAGGAAGCTTATTGGTTGTTTTACAGTCCACTAGAGGACCGTCTCTGTGAATGTGTTGCTTTGGCTAACATTCGAAGATGAACGCTTATTGAGCTCTTTATTGGGTCTGAACATATTTTTGAACTTAATATGAAATCTTGAAGGCATTCTTCTGGAGACTGTTCCAGAACTTAAGGGCACAACTGTATCCTGCCCATGGTTATCGACTCCAGGGGGCTCACACATTGTGGCTTACACATTGGCAAGTCTTATCTTGCAATGTTTGGCATAATATATCATTTTTTCTTTGGTAACAGTGCCATGGCTGGTTGCTGTACTTAGTTCCCTACGATAATAATAATAATCAATAAATCGTATACATATGGACATTGTATGTAAACATATGTCCGGCTTAATCCAATATACATATGTATGTGACTTTAAAAAGCATATGATATCAAACAAACCACAAATGTTACTCGGAAAACAGAACAAGTGCAAATGTAATCTCGTTAAAAAAAACTAACTAAAACTAGATAGTGTATAGTACATATAGTATACATATGTATAGTACAGTAGAACTTCGATATAGCGAACTCGTTATAACGAAAAACTCAATATAACAATTTTTTCTGAGTCTCTCGAAAAAAACTCTTTATTACAAAGCTTTTTATATAAAAATTCTTTACAGCTATAAAAAAGAAATTATAAGCTGCATATAAGACCTCAGAATTACGTAAAGTGGGAAAGTCCAAGTTTTAAAACAACGAAATCTATGTAAATATGCATGGAAGTGCATATGTGAAGCCTCTATTTAGCGAAATATTTATTCAGTTTGTAGATTTCAGTATATGAAACAATTAATGACACTAAAAAACATTTCGCAAGATTAGATGTTCTACATGGTGGCAAAGAAGCGTCAACCCAAAAATTCTTAATTAACAGCTGTTTCGGACAAAACCAATCACTTCGCAATTGCTCAACTTTTTGAGAATTCGTTAAAGATATTTGACGTAAATTTAAATAAAAACATGATTTTGCTTTTTGTGACAGTCGCTGAGCCGTATATGGTAAAAGCTGCCAAAGCCATAAGGGTGTTTTACCCTAAACTAACGCATGCTGCATGCATTACTCATAGACTGAATCATTTATGCGAACATATGAAGATCAGCACGAAAATGTAAGCAAAGTTATTGAAAATGTAAGGAAAGTATTCTTGAAAGCTCTAAATAGAGTAGAAGTTTTAAAATAACTGTATCCAGAACTTCCATTGTCGCTTGAATAACTTCAAAAAACTGTAAACCAATATCTTAACATTATTTGAGCAGTACGCAATATCAACTGAGATGGTGCAGAATATTGGCAAGATGTAAGATTGTCATACAAAACTTAATATTAAAACTAATCTAAAACAATATATAGCAAAAGGCTTAGTACTTGTCAATATCTAACAAATGATCTTAGCGCATCTTCTTCAAATCAAGTTCTAAAATACATCGAAACAGCACTTTCAATGCATAAAAGTGAGTTCAGATGTAACAGGCAACGCCTTACATTTGAAAATTAAAGTCGTTATTTTGTTGTTTATTGCAACAACAATTGCGCATACCAATAAAAAAAATCTGCTTTATTTTATCAAAAATTTTAATTTCTGTATTTTGTGCTTTTTTATCTTTCTTTATATATAATCAAAAGAATTAATTAATACGTAAGACTTTTTGCCTATTAACAAAGAAGAAATTTTTATTTTTTAGAGCTTATTTTTAAATTTTTAGATCATAATTTCGGATTTTTTGTGGATATTTTATGTACATAAAACACTTTTTTAAAAGCATATTTCTGGTTTCCCTGGTTAAAACGAATTTTTTTTCGTATTTCTTAAAAGTCCGCTATAAAAAGGTTTCACTGGTATATAGGTATAATGAATGAATAACTATAGGGTCCGCCATCTAACGTTTTTTTCTTCAACTAGTGCTTATTTCGTGAATGGTAACACTTAGCTTAAGTCTGATTTGACAGATATTTAGTTTTATCCTTCCGCTGAACGAATATGGTTGTGTGTACGCTCTGCTAAGTTGGCCTGCGATCGACTTACAGAAGATGCCGATTTTGCCAAAAAAAATCATCTTTTCAGATGAAGCTCATTTTGATCTTGGCTGGTATGTAAACAAGCAAAATCGTCGCACTTGGGGCACAGAATACTCGCACGCATACATTGAAAAGCCGATACACCCAAGACGAGTCACTGTATGGTGCGGATTTTGGTCCAGAGGCATAATTGTGCCATTTTGCTTCGAAAATGAGCAAGAAGTGGCCGTTACAGTCAATGGCGATCGCTATCGGGCCATGTTGAACGAATTTTTGTTCACGAAAATTGAAGAGGAGGATATTAGCAACATTTGGTTTCAACGTGCCACACAGCCGAAGTTACACTCGATGTTTTCCGCCCTGTTTTTGAAGATCGCATTATCAGCCGCAGAGCTAATGTCGTTTGGCCACCTCGGAGCTGCGATTTGACATCGTTGGACTATTATTTGTGCGGTCCGTCAAAGATAAGTGTTACGCCAACAAGCCAGAGACAATTGACGCTTTAAAGAGCATTATTCATGAAGCCATTGGTGAAATACAGCTACACACAATCGATAATGTGCTTAAAAATTAGACCGATCGTGTAGGCTACTGCGTGGCCAGCCGAGGCAGCCATTTGAATGAAATTATTTTCCATTATTAACCGAAAGGATTGTACTTTCAAATAAAAAAGAAATTTGAGAAAATATTCAGTAGTTTTTTTTATAGCATTTTCAAAAAAAAAAATATTTGGCGGACCCTTTACAGCTAAGGATATTTCGATGGCCTTCAGGTTCCCTATGTCGAAGTTTCACTGTATATATGTATGTATTTAATTTTTTTTGGAATCTTATTATTTGAAAAATGTAAAAAAAAACTTTTTACATTTGAGATCAATTATTTTAAAATTTAAAGAAACTTTATTGTATTGATAAAAATCATGATTTGAATTCTATTATTAAATAATTGCCTAAATGAAATGCGTAGTTTCCTCAATGAGCAAAAAGACGTAATAAAATGAAATCAAATACAAAATATTGACATGGATTTTAACGCAACTAAAAAAAAAAAAAATTCAAAAATTTGTTTCTTTTGGAATTTGCTGATATTTATATGGAAAAACTGAAAAAATACAGAATAAAACTGTAAATAAAGACAAAAAAAAAAACTGAAACAAATTGTTTATAGTTTACGACTACTTATTGTAAAAATTCCAGACTCAGTATTTTTTATTTTCACCATTTACTACTACTTTTGGTTTATATTTTTTCTTCCAAATTTGTAATTTTTTTGGCAAATGGCCCATTTGAAAAAAATTTGTTTACAAATGGCATTTTAAATGCCCAACTTTGTACGAGTTTAAATGAATGAGAGAGTTCGTGCAGTCTGATTTCGGTTGTAATGAGTCTGTAATTTTATTTGTTTTTTATCTGCTTTTTTTGTACAAAACGAGTATGATTTAAGGTAGGATGTTGTCTATAACGTGTTGATTTTATTGTTTTTCATTTTATTTTCTTAAAGCAAAAACAAAATTATAAAATTGAGTCAATTAACATGATTTCATAGAAGTGGTTCATTTACAAGAAGAAACTTACAAATTTTAACATTCACGTTAAGTGTAGCAACACATCAGCGACTAATTGTTTTGATATTAACACTTGACTAATATGAAAAAAATGATTCATTTAGTCTAGTGAATAATAAGTTCAGGTATTGTTTCTTAAGGCGGTTATATGGATATATATATGGGCAGAAAATATTGGAGTTTTAAATTTATATTGCAATAAAACACTTATTTGATCCACCAAATAAAAATTCTTGGTTTATTTATATAATTTTATGTATATTTTCATATTTTTTCAATACATCTCTCTTAGAATTTAAGAAAAATTTAAAATTGCATGATTTTAACCAGATATCGATGGTCAAAACAATTTTGGTGCTGGTTTTCTCAAATATTATTTAAAATCAATCAATCTGTCGCAATATAATATGATGTGTGTTTTTAAATACTTTTTTATATTTCTTTAAATTAAAAAAAAAAACATTGTTTAGAGAATTTGTATTTTTATTTTTGAACTCTAAACACTTTTTAAACCTAAATATTTGCATATAAAGCATGAATATTTGGTGTTTGAAGAAGTTCACTTATAAATTTGATCATAAATGAAACAACTTTTTCTTATATTTGAAACGAGACCTATTGAACCAAATTTGTACCGTTTTGATCGTTAACTTTATGCCATTTTTGCTGTGAAGTCATTATTCATCAATATAGAATTGCTAGTTTTCTTGGAGAAAAACTGATCCTTCGTTTTGCAGGCTACTACGAAATAAATTTACATTATTAACAGAGTTCTAGAGAAATCGACACATATAATAATCTGAAGGAGCAAGGTCCGGTCAGTATGGTGAATGAACCGAAAATTCTCAGCCAAGCTTTCTCAGTTTCTTCGGGGTCATCACAGATATGTGTGGTCTGACGTTTTCATAATGAAACAGAACACTTTTTCTGTTGATTAATTCTGGCCGTTTTAATTAAATTACTTAATTCAATCTGGATAATTGTTGATAGTAGAGATCAGAATAAATCGCTAGACCAGGTTGGAAAAACTCATAATGAACAATTTCCTTCCAATACCACCAGACGCACAGCGTTACCTTTTTTGGTGTCAATCTTAACTTTGTCATCATCTCCAAAGCTTCACCTTGCGACGTACGTGATCTGTTTCTTACATTATTGTTGTACGTGATTTACTTCTAATCGTCCGTAATCATTCCCTTCAGAAATGGTTCGTTTTCTTTGAATCCGGAAATTGAAATTCGATCCATTCAAATTTCCACTGTTTATTCATGTTTCTTTGTGTATCCAGCTGACTTTAAATGGTTGATAACTGTTTGGTGATGAATTTCTAGTTCTCTAGCCAGGTACATGCCACATATGTTGTCCTCTTTCTTAATTGTTCTCTTAATTGCATCGACTTTTTTAGTGTTTGATCAACCAGAGCGGGGTGCGTCTTTAACATCAAAATTATCAGATTGAAAATAGGCAAAACATTTTGCTGCTATTTTTACAGTTACAGCATATTCTCCGTATACTTCACAAATGTTTTCAGCATCCCGCGAAACATACTTATCTTTTCTATAATACAAGAGCAAAATATAACGCTTATGTTCCGAATTTTCACTCATTTTTAAAAGTAAATAACTTTTCATAGAATTATGCAATTTTAAATTAGCAATGACTGGCGATAGATATTCATTGGTGTTATACATGACGTTTTATAGTATTTGTTCACACTTCCATATATGAAAGAAGTTGATTTTGTCTTGCTGGCGTCTGACAATATCGTCGAGAATCATTAATGCTTTATTCGTTAACCTGGAAGTATAGCATACATGTAGTCGACCCATAACAGACAATGTCGCTAAATTGTAACTTTCTTTAATATGGTAATATTAGAATGAAGTAGTCATACATAAATCAATTTGTTTGTGTAATTGTCACGAAGGTTTCGTCAATGAAGTTTTTCATTTACAATAATTTCATACATATTTTGTCTTAACAATGATTCAGTTATGAAAATAAAAAACAAATGTCTTCAAATAAAAAAATGGGAATGTCTTATCGTAAGGTAAGGACAGTTTTCAAATAACCTATAGTGCTGCGTGATGCAGTTAATATTATCAGAGATATTACATTTTAGAACATTTACCAACAATTTGTAACATAAGTTTTTCGAACAACCAATATTCGGTTACACATTTATCATAGAAAGATATATAGATAAAGAAGACTTCTAGCATTGAAAAAGAATCATAAATTTAAAAAAAATTCCATTATTCGTTATAAAGACAACGAATTATTTCAAAAAAGTTAATTGTTGTGTAGAGCTTCACTAACTATAACTAGAAATCTTTTATTATTCAGTTTAATTTCAATTTAAATTATAATCATTAAATACGCCACAATTTAGATTTTATAAGAGTATTCATACACAATTTAAGCCTATTAATGCTTTTCATATCTACTTTACAGTATTTGCTAGAAAAAGTTAAAATTTATTAAACAAACTCATATGTTTATACAAACAAATTGGTCAGGGAAAAAGAAACATACATACATGCAAACAGTCTCTACAAACAAACTTACACGCACTTACACGCCATTCTTCCATGTTAGAATAAAAATATTATTAATCGATTAATGAAAATATTCTATTTTTAAATATTCAAACACACCATTTTCGATTAAAGCTAAAATATCATTGTCCAAATAATAGCCCGCGCATACGAATATAAAAAACGATTACAAAAATTCAAGGATGTTCTACTTGTGCAAAATCTAACATTTATTTTTAGTTTCTAATTATTGTTTTTTTTCTTGTTTTTTTTCAAATCTTCCATGAAACCAAAGAGTAAAAGGCTACTAAATTAATAGACGGCACACATGTAAAGTAGAAATACAATACATTAACAAATTCCTGTAAAACACATTGACAATACGATACGTTCGTTGTAATATCCTTGAAATACTTGTTTAACTCCTGTAGAATATGTAGTAACAAAAGTTGGACCTACTATTGAATACCTTCAGTGGTACTTGATAATAATTAAAACAATAACTCTTAGGGACCTTGTGTTGAATATCGTATCTTTGTTCAACAAGAAAAATAAGTGGGAAAAAAGAATGACTCTCTGTATTTAACACTTTAAAATAATGAGAAATATTGCCATTTTTTCGTTCATGACCTGATTCGATTAGAGTCATGCCGATGTCATTATTACCAGTATCAGATATGCTTTTGTAATATAATAAAATTAAAAAAAGAAAATAAATAAAATATAATATAAAATCAAGTTTATTAAAAGACAATACATTAAAAGGGTGTTATATTTTTTGCCTAACATCCTGTTACACAGCATCCTTGTTGTCTTATTATTATTAATTTATATATACACATACATACAAGTGCACACACTCATACACATTAGTGTGTGTTCTCGCACTTACGTACTCATATTCTCCAAACTCATATCCTTCGCTGCTGTTTTGTTTAAACTTTAATCCATTGTGAAGCAATCTTTAAATAAAAAATGTTGAAAAAGTTATCAAAATTTATGTTTTTTTTTTAAATGTATTTTTTAGGGTCGTACAATATTTAGAATAAAATTTAACGAAACCAATTCAAAAACTCTCATTGAGTTAACATAACCTTATAAAACCCTTCGCTATAATATTGGGTGTTCGTACTTAATGGTTCTAAAATGTAATATCTCTGGTAATAGTAATTGCTTGCATAAGGCAACAATATTGCTTGTTTGAAAGGTGGCATTTAAGGCCTCACTTTAATGGAAGACATTATTGAAATCCCATTAATCTGTGAAAAGTTATCTACGTTTAAAAATTAGTGATTATTCGTGGCATTACCGTAATATTTTGCTTTTCTATTAAGGATGTGTTGCAGGCAGAAACTAGAAAAAACAGCAGCGAAATGATATGCAATATTTCCGGTCTGATAATTTTGATGTTAAAGTAGCACCTTGGTCGACAACGTAATGGAAAAAATTAAGAAACGGCAGCACATAGCCAGCGTGAACGTTGCTAGGGACCTAGGCATTTATCACTATATAGGTTCAACTGGCCATGGGCAACATAAAAGAATCTATTGTGTTCGAGATACCGGGGTCAGACCTGCTAATGCATTAGCTACAATGGGTGGTAATCATTAAGAAGAAAGCTTTCTCATAGTTGCCCTACATGGTCAGCGCAGCTGCCTATTATAGGTAAAAGGTCTCATTAGCCGCCCTGTCTGCGTCAGACTAGGGCATTTTGCAGAACACGACAAGCGAAGTTCATGTTCTCATCGATCTTCTAGAACATACCAGAAGCCGAGCCATGCCTTGCCAGTTCGTCAGCAAAATCGTTCCCTATAACACCAGTGTTTCCGGGGACCCAGCAAAGTATAACCTTGTTCCCCAATGCCAGAGTGTAGACATTTGTATGGAACGCGTGCACTAGTCTCGAGACTACATACTCTAAAGAAAGAGCCCTCAGTGCCGATTAACTATCAGAGTATATAAGTTAGCTCACAGCTTATTTAATGTGCTTTCGAAAAATAAAACTTTGATATCAGAAAGATTTAAAAGCACAATTTTTATAAAAATAATTCTTTATTTAAATTAAAATTATGTGTTGATTTTTTTAAATATTTGTAAAATAAATTAAGGAAATATAAAAAAATAAATGAATAAGAAATTGAAGTCACAGCTTATTTCGCTTATTGTCAGCAGTCTTAGAAAAAACTTAAATGGAACATGATTTAGTATTTGCAGTGAACACTGTTTGCTTAATAAAATCTTTTTTTTTAACGATATGACTTAAATTTTTCATGTATCTTAAGTTTTCTTTATATTACTTTTACAAATGTTTATAAACATGAATACATGATTCCAAAAGTGTCTGGATCTCCACCTGGAAAACATTGGGCCACATACCCATGGGACGTTCGTTAATTATGAAAGAAAAGAGTTAAATTCACCCTAATAAATTCAATAGTTGTAAACCATTTGAAGACAGCTGGATACACAAGAAAGATCAATGTTTGGGTTCCACATAAATTGGCAATGAGAAATTTAGTCGACATAATTTCCATTTGCTTTTCACTGCTAAATCTAACCATTTCTGATGCGAGTGATTACGGGCGATGAAAAGTGGATCAAAAGATCATGGTCTCAGTAAGGTGAAGCTACGCAGACTGTGAAAAATCCAGAATTGGCACCAAGAAAGGTAGTGCTGCGTGTCTGGTAAGATTGGAAGGAGAATATTCCTTATGACCTATTATAACATCGTCAAAAGATTGACTCTGTACTCTACTTTTAAAAATTAAACGAACAGAAATGATCAACAGAGGTGTCGTTTTCCATCATAACAACGTCACACCATACACATCTTTGATGACCCGGCAGAAACTGAGAGAGCTTGGCTGGGAAGCTTTAATACATCCACCATATAGCCCGGATCTTTCACCTTTAGATTATTATTTGTTTCGATCTCTGCTGAACTTTCTTATTCGTATAAGTTTTCATATTGATTACTTTTCTTACTCCCCTTCTTCTTATTTTTGTTTCCTTATAGATGACGGTCACAATAGACCTTATGATCTTTGGGTGTCTGAGTTAATCGTCCTTAAACCAAACCAATGGTATAAATTTAAATTCCGTTGAGGACTGCAAAACGTAATTGGATTAATTTTTGTTCAGAAAGCCTACTGATAGTTTTACCCTAAAATGACATTTTTATTTTAATAAAGCTCGACTTGTTTTCGTTTATACTTGTAATCTAACTTTTTCGAATACCTAATATCAGATACTTATGATATGTATTTAATTTACAAAATTTGGCTCTATTGAGAAAGCGTATGAAAAGTTATGAAGGCTGTTGAAAAATTAGGCGCCCTAACGAAGATAACAAAACAAATTTGAAAATAATATCTCTTATTCCTAAACATAACGTTCTTCCAATGCCTTTCATATAGAATAGGAATAAGAAATATTTAGCTTCTTAAAATAGCCATCAATAGGAAGCTTCATCTCTTCTCTGGTTGGCAACTTTTTAACCACTGAGTTATATTTTAAGTTTGGAAATAGAGTAAGCTAAGTTTGGCAAATAAGATGCATGGTGAAGCAATTTCTGATTTAATTCATTGATTTTGATACAAAATTGAATGTGAGAACTGGTGGAATAAAAATTATACCACACACATCCCGTTTAACTTACTCTAGTTTCGCCTTCTTTGGACACAATTCTCCAAATCTAGTTCATTGTTCATTTGTTTCAGGTGTGAAGTGATCAGCCGAGGATTTATTAATGGTTACAAATCGACGTTTTTACTATGCTTTTGTTAATCTATTGTAAGCAAACGCTTCAACCATCTTGCGCATAGCTTTCTATTTTTTAAATTTTCGATCAATGTACAATGTACAGTTTTTTTTTAATGCCTACGATCATCCAATGCGATTTTTTGAATTTTCTTAAATATTTCTGGCGTAGAAACCTAATTACGGCTTGACTTAAAATCTGCCGCCCACTATTTCGAAATCGCAAGAGAAGAAGTAGAAAAGGGCTGAAATCCAAAACGTCAAAATACTTTGTAGCGATATGGTTTTACTACTGCATCGATACAAAGCAAACTTACTATTTGCTTTGTAAAAAGAAACTTTGTGCCGTTTTACATTTGGAAGCTCTTTTTGCTGCAGTCAGCACCTTTCCCATAAAACAATCCTTTTTCCTTTTTTTGGAGGCAAATTCATCCTCATTTTGTAAACAATTGCTGTTTCCATTCGACAGTCTATTATTATTTTTGCAAAATTATTTCAATTTTGAAACAACAAGCATCGACAAAATTTATACTACACAGTTTTCTTTTGTTTGCGCAGTTAAAACTACATTTAGGAATGGATGACTTTGTAAAAGTTTGCATGGTTGTGTTAAGGAACGAATGACATTGTTCAGTTGCTTTGCAAATGACGTTTTGAAACTCAGCCATATTGAACAACGTGACGTTGTGAAATTTAAAACATAGCTTTTGTAGAGTTGCCACTATTTACGAATGTCATTTTTTTTTCAAAACAATCTTTACATCAGATTGGCAGAATTCTGGGACCGCTTCTGTAATTCCTTATTATTATTTTTTTTCTTTTAAACATGGAGCTACAGAAATTCTCTCCATCTGTGTGGATCTAAAGCTTATGATTTTATCTGGCTCTAAGTGCGAACTGAGCTTCTAATTTTCCGGCTTCCCTAGTGAATCCATTCCATTGCTACCTGCGCCTTTCGTAGGATGTGACAAATCTATCGTCATTGTTTCACAGAATTCCCTTTTTTGTTTAAATTTGTGTGCCCCAACGGGATAGTCCATAGTGTTAATGCTACTCTGTCAGCACGCGGTTCTTGGGTTTAATTCCACTGCAGGGAGACTCTGGTCAGCAAGCGGAACATATGGTCTTACTTTTTTGTTTTAAATAGTTATAATAAAATTTGTAATTATAATTTAAATAAGTTAATACTTTCCTTTAAGGTATGGTTATATATCGTTCTTTGCCAGAAAGTTTTTTAGAATGCGCCACATAGTGCGAATGGATAAAAATGGAAGGAGTTGTCGTATGTAAATGAAATATTGTACAGACTATCATTAGGGCAAAATAAATTGGACAACGCATACGCCCACCGCCCACATATATATAAATCAAACAAGGCCTATCTTAAGATAGTTTTTTATATTTAAAAATGTTTAATAAAAAAAATTCTTTTTAGCATAAAAGTGTGTTAGTTACTGACATAAATAAATAAATTCCAAATAACAATAGATTTTTAATTTTGGAAATTTTGCAACACAAACAAATTAATCTGGAGAAAATTCGAAGTTATACTTTAAATTTGGAATTTGAATAATAAGTTTATTTATTTTTGGGTAAACATATCATTTATAAATTGATAATCCAAATTATTTTTAATTTTTTATTTGCTTTAAGATATTTAAAATCAGTAAAATTTATGAAAAATTCTCTAAATTGCACATTTTTTAATTTCACAATTTTTTAAGTTGTAGGATAAAAATGGATCTAATTTGTTTTATTTGATAGAACATATTACATATTTTCAAAAATAGATATAGAAAAAGTATATATTTTTTTATATTTTTTTAATACTCCTTTAAAGTTTGGTAGATTTAAATTTTTTGTTTAAATAAGTGCATGTTTCAAACCGTAAAAAAATAAAAACAAAAAACTAAATTTAAAACTTTTTCCTATTTTGTTTATAATATTGTAAAATAATTTTTGAATTATTTGACTTTTGAGTCAAACTCTTAAAAAACTTCTTTAAAAAATGTAGTTTTTAGAGCTATTTTCCTAAAATCCAATTTTTTACACAGTATTATTTATTATAAATTAGTTGAGTTTAGCGCCCTCTTGCGACAGGTGTCATCTGGGTATATGTGAGTCTTCGCCGTGCGGCATATCTCACGGTGCCATAATGGCACAGCCACCACGAAGCTCCCACAAGGGGGCCTACCCAACAATTTGGCAGAGATCGGAATCCCTGGGGCTCACGATTCTCGTGGCACCAGAATATCTATGGTCAGGCTTAGTGACATATGAGTGTAAATACAAACACGTGCCGCCTCCAGTTTCGGCCCCACAACGGCCTTTCTTTCGACAATAGAAAGAAGTTACCCAAAAAAATATTCCTCAGCATTATACTCAGCCGATAATTAGCTTTCAAAAAATATATAATTTATCAATAGCCGTGAATGGAAAATGAAACAAAGCACTCTGCGCCGTAAAAAGAAATTGATAAATGAGTGGATGAAATTGATATCCTTAACTGCTGCGTTCCATAACTTGCTGCAATAGAAAAGCAGCAAAATAATTATAAATTACCTTTACATCGCTTAATATTCAATATCCTTTTTTATATTCCCGCTTCAATTATCAGCGCAAATTCTTGCACAACAAGGGTTAAGATTTTTATCAGTGCCAGGGTGTGTGTGCATATGTTTCTGCTCTCCTTACTAGCGCTCTTTTTATACCAAACTTCAATGTTATATTAATGACACAATGGCGGAAGTTTTCAAAAAGTATTTAATCAGATAAAAAAGTTTCACAAGGCTTTGTCTGTTTATGAATTTTGTGGTATTGCCATGAAGTTGTTCAATAAATCATGGAACTTAAGCCATTAAATTGGCTGCCTATCCAATGAATGGGTCTTGTATATAAAAGAAAAATATTTAATAACATTAAATAAAAATTTTAAAGAAAATCAAAGTAAAAGAGCAGATTCTTTAATTTTCTAAATATCAATTTGCATTTATTAATGAACAAAGCTATTGAGACAATCTAATAATTTTAAAAATAACTGTAAACAATGGCTTGCTTATAGATAATTTAAATTAAGAAAATAATTATAATATGCCCTCGTTTCTACTTTTAAGTATTATACAGCATAATTAAATACATATCTACACCATATTTAAAATAATTTTATTATCATTGTTAAGGGAATTCCCTTTAAAAAGAAACGTAGAAAAAATAACCTTACATACCATCATAATTAAATACGATTTATTCTATAATTTTGTATATTTAAATTTAGAAATTTTTATTATTTAATAATACAACAAAATAAATGAGGAAAATCACTTCCTGCTTAAGTTTTAAGAAATATTAAAAAGAAAACACATTTTTCATACAAATATTTGTTGTTAATGCTGCTTGTTGCATGCCACTTATGTCTTCACATGAAAAGATAGTTTCATAGACGGACAGAAGAAGCAATTCATAAACAATAAAAACAAAGTATTTGAAATAAAAAATATTGTGATTTTCATTTTTTTACTTCTTCTCTAAAGAAAAAATAACTTAAAATGCCGTTAGACAACATTTGAAAATTTATATACAAATTTTTCTCTCTGTACCCTATAACAATGTACATATTTGGTTGGATTTGTGTTGATATTTGTTATGCACAAATGTAGCAGTAGTAATTATACAGATCGATTAAGCAGCATGTCTTAAAGTCATATACAGCAGGTCCGTCTTTTTGTATGTTAGTCTATGTAAACATGTAAACCTTATTATCAAGCAAAATTGAAGGTTTTGAAGCCCTAAAGTTTCTGGCTTTCTATCTAATTGCTCTTTGTCACAACTAATGATAAGGTCTGCTGCGATCGGACAGAATTTTGATGCGGCAAACGTGTTCATCGTAATCCCTTCGTCATGGAGTGGCAGGAGACACTGTAGGGTCGCGCGGCTAATTTGGTGCGGAGTTGACTACTTAAGGACGGAATGGGTTCTGAATATGAGTATAGAGTCTACTAGTATACCCAGTAAAAGAAATATAACGTACAACACTTATGACGCTATTTTTAAAACCAAATTATTTTATTTCAGAAACTTTTTTAACAAATCAAAATCTCTTTAGGGAAAAACTTAATGTAGATATAAAACTTTATCTAATAAAGATAAACTTTATTAAACTTTATCTAATAAGAAACTATATTTTTTTCGAACGAAAAAAGTATAGCGTACAAGCTTATGTTACCAATATTTTTTAAGCAAACTTATAACCTAAAATTTTATTGTACCAAAATTGGATATAATATCAACATTCAATTGCCTTGGCATAGATTTTACAAGATTTCGAAACGTTCAGAGCGGCATATTTGCCATTTTTCAATAAAGCACGTTCTCAAATCATATAAAGTCACAAACTGGAGGCCGATAGCATAAATGGTACTACTAGCCGACCATTACATCACATTAATGCTTGTATCCAAAAAAGAATTTTTAATTGTCTGCGTTATCCTTTTGACGAAATTTTTCACCATATTATCTAAAATGTCAAATATTAAACGCCCCAGTGTCCACACCAAGAGCCTAACCAATTCGAAAAAGTTCCGATTACCTTATATATGTTAAAAGTGTAACTAACTTAGACTTCAGCAGTGCCATAAAATGCTAGACTTTGACTTGCAGAAAAGCATACATTTTGGGATGAGAAGTTCAAATTTGTGGTGTTAAGCGACGAATAAAAATTAATTTAGATGGTCCTGATGGTCCTTAAAAATATTGGACAAATATTCGCCGAGATCATGAGAGTCTTTCATCTGTGAATTTCCAAGGGGGTTCTCTTATGATATCGAATGCAAATGGATAATAATAGACCTACGCGTATATGCTTTTTTATTCATAAAATGAATGTAAGCTTATATATTGAAATTATTTTAGTTGAGTATTGAGAAAATGTCACAATTCCTCCATTTTCAAAATGGATATCGCTGTAGTCCACAATTCCAAGGCAATTAATTTTTTTTTTACATTAAAACATTAATATGATGGAGTTGTCGGCTAGTAGTCCTAATTTAAAACCCATAAAAAATATTTGGGCCATTTGGTCACAACACTTTTATGCTAGCGGCCATAAATTTAAGACTTTACAGGGTTTGAGAACGTGCATTCTTTAAAAATTTCAAATATACAGCTCCGAGCGTTACGAGATCTAGTCAAACCTATGCTAAGGCGATTGAATGATATCACTATATCCAATTTTGTTACAATAAAATATTATGTTATCAGTTCGCTTAAAAAAATATTGGTAAAATTTGTACGCTATGCTTATTTCGTTCGAAAAAAATATGGTTCTTAATTATTATAAGATAGTTTTTCAATACAATAGTTTTATAACAACATTGAGTTCTTATCTAAAGTGGTTTTGATTTGTTAAAAAAGTTTCTGAAATAAAACCATTTGGTTAAAAAAAAAAAAACAAAATAAGTGTTGTACGTTATATTTATTTCGCTGGGTGTATTCTGGTTTTCTAAATGGTCACTGTGCTCTGAGAGCAAGGACGAAATTGTGGTATGTAGGCATCCCTGATTGTTTTATTTCCCTGAATTTGTATTCTATTTCTCCTATTTTTTCATTATCAGCACATTCTTTTTTACTTCTTTCCTGAAGTCTTTGTACTACTGTCTTCTCTGCTTACCTACCTTCTTAACCTGGTGCCCAAATAGGAAGAATATAATATTTCTTCTGATACCCTTAACACTAAAATATTCTCGGAATTTACGTTTATAGGCAGTTTTACGACTGTGAACAAGCGATTGTTAGCTATTGACTCTGTATAGCGTTACATTTCAAGTTTTGCTGCCAATTCTTTGAAATGCAACTCATTGACTTTGACCACGTAATTAAAAAACTGTAAGTAGAAAAGAAGTATAAACCTATTATCGAACAGGAACACTTATCGTTGCTTGTGTTTGAATTGTTGACCAAAAGCAACAATACAACTATTTATTAGTCATTATACATACACTGGTTTCGGCATTTTGTGGCTTTCTTCTGTGCCAAAAATGAAAAAAAAACAAATAAAAGAAAAACGTAAAGGGATGGCATTTGGCATCAATTGTTTGTATAAAGTTTGGATTACTGAAAATTAAAATAAAAATTTGGCACGTGTGTTTTGCATTTGAAGAGGATTACAATAAGAAGATATATAAAGTGTGGTCCAACAAAACCGCACGATGTTAATAGTAAGTAAAACAAAAAGTTTTCAGAGAATTATCTCAATATTTTTTATTATGACAATTATGTGTTAAACAAAATATCGGCCAAATGCTCTCGACGGCTACGGTGGCATACCTTTATCCGTCGGTCCATATTTTCAATGACTCTAAGACATAATTAAGGTTCTATATCATTAATGTACCGAATTACTTCATCCTTTAGCTCTTGAATTGTTCTTGGCTTATGGACGTACAGTATTTTTATTAAATATCCACAAAGAAAGAAGTCCAACGGTATCAAATCACATGATCGTAGCGGTCAACAACCATCGTCATGACTAGAGTTAATATGGCGATTGAATTACTCGCACAAAAGAGCCATTGTTTCATTGACTGTGTGGCAGGTGGCACCATCCTGTTGATACCACATATCGTTCAGGTACATATCCTCAATTTCTGTCCACAAGAAGTCTGTTATCATCATCAGCACGACGAGTCATAGTTGAACAACAGTAATATTTTCCGCAGCATGCACAGGGGTTTCCACATTATTTATAGACACGGTTTGCTGAAATTTACGCACAATTCTCCTGATGATTTGAATGCCAATTTTCTTCTCAAAGGCTTCAAAAATCCTAATGCGCTGCTCAGTTGTGTACCTCTCTATGGTTAAATTTGTCAAACACTGCAACAAAGGAATGCCAAATTAAGTTGGGCGAAAAACTTGACATTAAGTTGTGACACATTATGGTTGGACCACCCTTTATTTCTTAATCAAAAAAATTTAAATAACATGTGACAACAACCAAACTCACTCTCAGTGGGAATTTCATAGGAAACTTGTCGGCTTAGGATTACAATGAGGTAACGAACTCCGTCGACGCGGTATGGGTGTTTTCAGAAACGGGCAAGATAGGGGTGCTGGATGAAGGCAATACAAAAAGGTTGTTCAACTTCCGAACAGGTCCACTTAGCTTAGTTCTTGGTGTCACTACTGGCCATTTTATACTGGGTACTCATGGCAGGCGTTTGGGACTGTGACATCTGGCCAATGACTTCCGCAAAAGTTGAAGCGACGAAGAGGAAACGATTCCTACTAAGCACAAACCCGACGTTATGTGGCAAGAGTAAGAAACAACTGTGCTTCTATCATGTTACTCAGCTTACTGAACTTCCAGAAATCGACGTTGTGGGACTTACATGCTTAACTTAATTGTGATCAATGGGGACAACCACCATTACCAACCTACTTCCCTAATACATCTAAAATGCCTTAATTAATGCCTTTGCAATGAGTCAGACTGAGCGTCGTATTTGGACTCAATCTCTATGTTATCAAATAAATCACGTTTAATTTTCTTTTTCGTTCGCGATAGGAGTATTTATGTTCAATGGGAGTCCTTTATCAAGTTCAAATAAAATAATTCTAAATTTGATTCCTACGTCGATGGATTTATCAGGTAAACTTTTTATCTTAACACATGAGTAAGTAGAGGTACAAATATATGGTAAAGGGCATCAAATTGTCTGTCTCTATCGGCTATAACTTCTTTACTTTTTCGTTGATGGTAATTGTACACACACGACTGTCTTTATGCTCTAATAATGAAAAACATTATTTTTACACATTCAAATGTACATACATACATACATATCATGCAAAAGTATCTTATATCTTTTAGATACAAACATTATGCCGGTGGTTGGAAAAAGAGAAACACTTAAAGAAGTAGACAAAACTCATATTGTACAACACATCAACCGACCTTTGTGGCATGTGAGCACAAAAAGCGAGACATTCTTTTATTACCTCATGCACACACACAAGAGTATTATTTGCCTGCATATTCCATAATTTCTATGTCAAATACTTTTCCTTAAAACACCACCAGCCCACCCCCCTTTAAAGAATCACCATTTCTTTTTCTTTTTTTTTAATTGCCTTCACATTTTTTTACTCTTTTATCTTCCATCATTATAGACTTTCAATTGTAACAAAAAAAAAAAAAAAATAGATTCAAATTTCGAGTGTGTGTGAATGAAATTAAAGACTTACTCGGCGACCTAACAATCTGTGGCATGTGAACAAATGTTTTCATTTCGCTTGGTGCGCAACCTATATCGTTTGTTTCGTGTGTAGGATATATTTTGTTGTTGTTTTATGTTATGTAAAATATATATGTTTTTGTAGCTGTTTAAATCGTTAATCATATAGACAGCGCCGCTTTTAATTTAAAAGCAAAAAATAAAGAAATAATAGCCAAAAAAATAAAAAAAAAATTGTATCTATATAATTAAAAGCAAATACTTTTCAGGGGCCCCACTTATTAGGCTGCTTTTTCGGCAGACTATAAAAAGAAACGCAAAAATAAAAAAAATTATTGGAGATTTGAATATCGTAAATGAAATCTGAAGTGTAAAATATAATAACACACGGATGTGCGGAAATTTATGTGCGACCACCTGTGTGTGTCTGGGTACTCTACCGTAGGTGTAGTTTTATTAAAGTAACACGCGAAATTATCAAAAAACTTAAAAGATTAACAAGATTCAATAAAAAAATTAGACAAATTATTATTTATTTTCCTACACCAAAATCATGCCTGAAAAACGTGCTGTTATTAAAGAAATGGTTTCTGCAGATAAACCATATTTCGAAATAAGAAATTTTGTTAGATGTTCCAACAAAATGATTGTAAAAACTTTAAAATTTGGCGTGTTGGCTAGAAGGTAATGTCGACTTTAATAGTTGAACGTTTGGTCAAATAAAACAACAAAACCCCTTTATGCCAGCTACAGAGTTCAAGAAGCATCAGAAAGTAACTGCAAGTGCTGAAACTATTGCTCGAAGGTAACGAGCCAATAAATTAAGTGCGTGAAGTTCCCAAAAGTGCCATTGCTCACACACAAGCACAATGTAAAATGATTGTATTGGTTTATTTAAAATGGGGGATTGAGTGCAGGGTTGTTTTGTTTGGAGGCAAAGGTTCACATTCCTAGATTAGAGGATTCCACAATACAGAATTAGATCCATAATTCACCTCCTACACCGTTAAATATAGTGGTTCGAGCATTAAGGTACGGGGATATTTTTCCTGTTACGGTGTTGGGCCTATACATTGGATCGAAACAGCCATGGATAAGACAATTAATGTTAATATTCTAAAGGATATTATGCTTCCTTATGCTTTTAAGGAAATGCCGCTGATATGGGTCCTTCAGCAGGACAATGACCTGAAGTTACTGGAAAACTTGCAAAAAAGTGGTTTCTGAAAAACAACATTAATCTGATGGAGTGGCCTACTCAGACACCTGATCTCAATTCCATTGTGAATTTTTGGACCAGGATTGGCAACCCACTGGTTATTATATTTAAAAAAACTACGACTAAGTTTTGTTAATCATATGTTTTCGTAGTTTATTTACAACAAAAATAATTGTAATTTAGGTATTGGTACTATGAATTTATTTGTTCCGTTTTTGAGCTCTAATGAAATAACAAATTTATCAGATCACTGCTTACATCTTTTCGCTACCACTGAGCCAATTTCAAATTCCGTCACAGAAAAACTTCTCGTCTTTTAAGGCGTTCTTACTTTGTAGCCCGATTTTGTATTTCTTCAAAGAAAGTGGTTCGGTGACATGCTAAAAGATAAGCATATACTTCTTTATGCGGCCTAGATAGTACTTAAAATTGAACGAAATAAATATGTGTTGCGTATGCTTCCCTTAGACTTTTGGTTAAAAAGAATCCACGGCAGTGGAACGAAGTAAAAAAACTGTAATTAAAATAGCGAAATGCCGTGTAAAGAAATCCCGTATAAAGAGATATAATCCCACCAAGAGTGCAAAATTGTACTATAAATACTAAAACAACGTGATTGTATAAACAAATAAAAAGTATTGTCGACTTGAACGAAATTTGGAAGCAATTGTAAAACCCAAAAAGGAGTTTAGTTAGTTTATTTATAGTTTAGTAACTTAGTTTCTAGTGCAAAAGAGTATAGTGCTTTTTTTGACCGAGTGTTTTTTAGGTTTTATTTTTAGAAATCAATGAAATCAATTCAACATCATTCAAGATATAAGACGAAGTATATTTTTCCTATAGTGGTGCTATTTTTTTGACCGCAGCTGTATATGTATTGTACCTAAAAAAATTGAATTTTTTGATGTTTTTCTATGTTGTATTTTTGATCCAACATTACGGAGGAAGCTCTTCTTGTAACTTAAAATTTAAAAATGAATTCTGTGCAATTTTATTTAAAACATTTAAAAAGTTTATTAAACTTTCCATATGTGCATTTATAGTCTAAATGGGTTTGTATTTCATCCTCTTTGTCTCTTTTTAATGTAATTTTATAATTTTTATTTTTTTGGTTTGTATTTCTTTAGCCATTATCAACATCATTATAGTCTCTGATTATATCACCAACATTATCAACGCCATTACCTACTACCACATTAATAACAACGACAATAATTATATGCCACAAAATGATAAAAAACAACTTTAAAAAAACCACAATTGTTTGTTTCGAATATGTTAGCCAGACTAAAAGAAGCAAAAAGCATTTCCTTTTTTGCCGGCAGCAATAAATTTAATTTTTATTCAGTCAGTAGCACAAATAAAAATAGGTTTGCATATACTACACTAGAAGTAGCAATGAACGACAACAACAAATGCAAATAATATGTCAAATTTTATATAAAAACTTTTAATTTAATGGAACATTTAATGACTGCCTTTTAATGTTTTTATGATGAGAGTCTTTGAAATATCCATATATACGAGGCTTAATTCCGTCTGAGAAACGCTATTATCTGCTTGGCACTGTAGAATAGAATATTGTTACGAAAAATAAATAAAAAATAAATAAAACACTGCATTGTGGGATTTTGGTATATTTTGTTTCACCCTGTCAATTTGGCAGCACTGCCACACCGACCATCTTTAGGTTACATTTGAATTAGCGGATATGGAAATAAAAGATGGTCAATATTTCCTGAACCTTCAAAACTGTAGGTAATTAGGTATATAAAGGGCTGCTTTACCTACACGTCAGTTATCGTTTGGTAGTCAATAAATAAAGTTGTGTTAAAGCGAAAATATAGTGTTGTATAAACGAATATTAAGTGTTGTATAAAAGTTATAGTGAAGTAAATAAAGAAACTGTAACATCAACAAGGTGGTTTAATTTTATTTTAACGGAATTTAAACGAACTCAACTGTTTTAAAAAGGTTAAAACGTAACTATATATTTTTACTTAACACACACATACATACGTTATATTTTGGATCACTACATAACTTTTTCTTCAGATTCTAATAACTCGACATACAATGTATGCTCCATCAATCGCAAAATGTTTATTAAACATCATTGCATCTATGAAACTTGTTTGAAAACATAGTAAAGTACTTTATAATTTCACTCCTCGATACTTTTCTAATAAGCTTATTTTGTAAGGCCTTGAGCTCTTTTACCAACGCGTTATGTATATCTCAACCGTTCTAAATATTCACTATTTTATGAGTTTCTTTATTTTTGAAAAAACAGAAAAATGTTTCAAGGAACCTAGTTTACTATGCCTCTCTGTGAGACGATTACAATTTCTTATTAATTATATGATGCTGTGTTTAAAACACCCAGACAAGTACTTAATGTAACTGAAAAGGATAGTGAATGAAACTTTGACTTTGCATTTTCCTTTCTTGATCTTGACTCATCTATTGAGATAATGCTCACAATTCGCCCCCACATGATGCTTTTAAGCAAATCAAAAACATTACTGAACGTCTTTGAATACGATAATTCTAAGAAACTTTAAAGCAAATCACCTTAAGATTGAACAAAAGAACGATCTTAAGATGATCTGAAAAATTCAATAACAAATTGTAGGTAGATGACTATAAAATTTAATATCTCTGGTAATATTAATTCCACTTTAAACTTCACTTTGTTATAAGACTTTATAAATAACAAAAAAAGTTAAAATTCGGAACATTGCCGTCATATTTTGCTGTTTTATTATACAAAATGTAATAGAATGACGTCGCAACCTGTTGGAAAAATTTGTGAAGTTTACGGAGAGGATGCTATAAAGAAAAAAAAAAAAAAAAACAGCAGTCAAATGGTTAGTTCGTTTTGGATCTAATAACTAATATAATTGGATCACCTACGATATTAATAAGCGAAAAAGATCATGGACGAAGGAAGGTCTTGCTTCACCTGAACAACATTTTTTTTGTGTTTTCAACAGTTTCGGAGTTATTCACAACTTAGTTGCGAAAAAAAAATTTTTTTCGCGCAAAATTTGAGACACCTTAAAAACATGGTTTTGAACGCTTCAACTGCTTCTTCGGCGCTCGTAAATCGTTGACCACGCAGTTTATCTTTTATTTTCGAGAACAAGAAGTCATTGGGTGCCAAATTAGGACTGAACGGATGATGAGACACAATTCGATGTTTGAACTGCTCAAAAATTAATCTGCTTTATGAGATGTGTGGGATATCGCATTGTCATGATGTAGAATGATTCGTCTTCGGTGGTTGGTTTCTCCGAAGACTTCCGGCAAACAGATTGTTGTTTACCACTCAGAATTGATCGTCCTACGTTGCTCAAGCAGAACAGTGGCCACATTACCCATTCGGCCGAATTAACAGGCGATTATTTGCTTTCCTGTGCTTTTTCCAGGAACAACTTTTGTTTGGCTTAGCTCTTCTTGCAATATCCACACAGTTGGCTGCTGTTTTGTTTCCGTATCATACACATATATCCATGATTCGTTACCTGTCACGATTTTATACACGCCTTTTGAAACACCACGGTCGAACTTTTCATTTTCTTACACCAATCGACGCGAGCTTTTTTTTGAGCGATTGATGGGATTTTTTCTTTTTACGAATAAGTGTTCATGCAAAACAGTCTGTATTGAAGTGGAACTAATAAGCAAGAATGCCTCTTTCTCACAATGTCACATGACGATCGTGCATTATCAGTTCATTTACTGCATCGTTGTTTCGTGGTACAAGAACTGATTTTAGACGACCTTCACGAAATTCGTCGTCGACTGAAATACGACCACGATTGAATTCACAATACCAGCGATATACTGTAGTATTTGATGGTGCTTTATCGCCATACAAAATACTGAGTTCATCGATTCATTCTTGTTGAGATAATTCACCTCGAAAGTTATGAAAAATGATCCAACGAAAACCTTCTTTTGAAATTTCCATTTTGTGGCCACATTGATTTTCTTTATTATGGCGTTGCCAGATTTTAGCTATTGACATTAGTTTTGCTAGTTCCCGAAGTATAAATAGTACCCCTCGTATTAAAAAGAGTTATTTATTACGGTTATTTCGAACATTTTTTAAAAAAATGTCATTCAACGAAAAATAACAAGTTATATGAAACCGACGAAAAGAGGTTTTTTTTATCGGTCATAAAATAAAAATCATTGAGGCAGTTTTATTTTTCCTTCGAAGATAACAGTTATTTTCTGACAGAAAATGAGACCACTTAATACTAATGTGAGTGCGACAAATTATTTTTCTACGCTAGAATGCATTAAAAAAAGAGCTTTTTAATTGAAGAAAAAATGAAACTTTTAAAGAGTTATTTTCTGACGGCTATTTCTGAAGTAAAATAAAACTCCGTAAATTAATTGTATTTTTGACAGTAAAATTAAACTCTCTTTTTAATAGTTTTATCTGAGCTTTTCCTTTTTCGTCGAAAAATAACGATTAAAATCTGATTAAGGATCGTTTTTCGAATACCAATTTAGAAAGTGCACTCCCAGTTGATTCATTTGGTATATATATATATATATGTATGTCAGTGGCCTTTTTAGCTAAATTTGTTATGAATAACTGTTGACGGCATTTTGGGAGCTTGAGAATATATATTTATTTTCAGTATTGTCCACGCCTTAACAGTTTAGAGCATATTACTTTTAAAATAAGAGAATTGTGGATTAAAAGAAAGTGGATACATATATTCCACAAAATCAATAAGTTGCTTTATAGTTATGCTTGCTCGACAAATTTTTTTTTATATTTGTTTGTTTTTGTTTTTATTTCGTTAAATTAATTCTGTCGACAATTTATTCACTTTATTATTTATACATATTTCTAACTATGGCATAATTTAGTTCCTTTTCATATATGACCACAAATAATGCTCACACCTTATAGGTATAATTAATGCAAAATTGTAGAAAAATTTTACTTGCTTTTGGTCACTCCAAAACGAAATTTTTTGTTTTGATTTAATGCCTGAATAAATTTTTATAAAACGACTCTTAAATGACATCATGATCACACGCAATAAATGATTTTAAATAGAATTTGAACTTTACGTTCAAAAAAAATTTAAAAAAATCATATTTGGTTTGAATTACAGCGAAAACTTTACTCTGTTACTTTGATAATTATAAAACTGCGAAAAACAAAAAAAAGTAAAAAAAAATTAAAAAACGTCACTAAATTTCATTTCAACACAAATGGTAGCAGAAAAATAAAAAAATTTAAATAAAGATTAAAAAATTAACAAATGTAATTAAAAGCTAAATAAACATGAAATCATTTTGTGAATTCAAAATACAAATAATGCTTACGAACTAGCAAAAAACAATGATAATGGATGTACGAGTATGTGAATAGACACTTGCATATAAACTGTATTTTTTAAAATTATTTTATATTCATACTGTTTTACTTTACTACCCCTGGTTCCTATAGAGAACAATTTATTTCGAATGAAAATGAAACAGTTCCACATTAATGAACACGGAGACTTTAACGATTCAATTTCAAAAATAATATAAAAACATGCTTAGATAAAATCTATGGAATTGCACATTTCATGAAGTTTCATTCCATCGACTTTTCCCATTTTACAGACCTTTTTTTGGTTTAGAAAACTTCAAATATTTTAACACTGTTCCTATTTATACCTACATGCATACAATTATACAATAGCTGGAAGTAATTATGAACCGATTGAAGTCACCACAGTAGTAAAGGGTGTAGAAGTGTACATACTTTAAAGATTATTAAAAAGTACGACAAAAAGTTTCATTTTTACTTATTTTACTTATGGTAGTTTGCTATATACAAATACAGGGCTAACACCCCTGCGTATTTTTATTAAGAAGGTCTTTAATCACACGAATATTCGAAAAAGCATTCCATATAGTACGGATATATATTCAATCACAGACTATATGAATCCGAGACTAGTTTTCGACCAGAGTTTTCGAGCTGATACTCCCTGATCGCAGGGAATTGGTTTTGGTACCTTGTGTTGATTCCAGAAGCCTGAAGTGGTTGACTGATGGTTCGAGGACTAATACAGGTGTAGGAGCGGGGATATTTGGACCAAACGCAAAGATCTTCGTACCTATGGGCAAATGACCAAGTGTCTTTCAAGCTAAAATTTATGCAATTTTTATGATAAACATAAAAAGGGCATCGCAGGTGCGCACATAACAATATTTTCTGATAATAAGGCAGCACTGGGCGGCTAATCGAATAGTGTTTTGGCTAAAACTGACGGACTCGTGGGGGCAAGGTCCGCAGCGGACTTTTTCGAACCAGAACATTTGTGAGGTTAACAAAGCAAAGGCCAAATCAAACGTGGGCATATGGGATCATCTCCGCAGAATTGACAGACAAACGGTTGGCGGGACCTTTCTCCTATGAACAATGGCAGTATAGATTACAAAGTACTGACATTGACTTTGACCTGAGATATCATCTCAACAGGTTACATCTCCTGGAATAGATGGAGTGCAACATCTGTCTGGAGGGGGATTAACCACAGGGCACAATTTGTGCGAACGTGTTGCGCTAACTGAGAACAGTTTCAACAGGATCAATTAGACTCAAGAAAGATTAGATCCGTTTCTATCAGGGATTTGTTTTATTTCATTCGAAGGGCGGTGAAATTGCTGTTTGAACACGGCTTTCGGCCTGCCACTTTGTATATGGAGAACCATTGAGTGGGATGTTGTTAGTAGACATGACTACCAACTTGTTTTTCATCATATTCATTAAAAGAGCACAAAAAACTTAATCTTAACAAAATTCGGTAGAAAAACACATTTATGCAAACCTTTAAACTAAGTGGAGTTTAGCCGATTTTAGCCAACGTCAATTCTTGAAATGCCGAGGTAATTTATTTAATTTTTTATAATACAGTGTAGTCGGCATAATGTAAACGTAAAAACCGCCGGTGTTGACGTTTATCAGATTGTTGACGTTTATGAATGTAGAAATTTAATATAAAAACTTATTGATAGTGTAGTTTAAAGCGGTTTTATTGTTTATAAACTAAAACCAAACAAAAACAAATCTAAAGAAACAACGGAGGCTTCCAACGAGAACAAAAACTCAACTGAACTGGGAAAGACAATATATATTGTATGTATGTATGTATGTATGTAACTTTATTTCTATACTAATTATAAGGGGAATCCCAAATTCGCAACAAATTTCCTAAAATAAATGTACATATGTGTGTGTGTTTAAACTGCTACTGAAGCTTAACTTTTGTTTTATTTATGCTGTAAACACATTCAAGGCTACCGACTATCGACTACAAGCTGTCAAAAATAGAATACATGTGTGCATATGAAAATAATATTTTGGCGGCAACACGGCTACCGTGGTAACCAGTAGCCAACTTAGGCCTTTTTCTTGGCGACAACAAACAGTTTTGTGCTGTACAGTAAGATGCATGAAATAGGCATTTTAAAAACATGATATATATAATTAAAAATACATGATATATATAATTAAAAACGTGAAAAAAATATATGTGGCAACACCGAAAAAGAATAATCATATGTCCATTTGTTTACATTTATTTTGTAGCTTTAGTCGTTAAAATAATTAAGTATCTGGTAATTTAGCTACTTTTGTAGTCAGCGTATTTTGTAGTCGTGTAGTCGATGGTCGGTAACATTGAATGTGTTTATAGCATTAGAGCTGATGTTTTAGAGCAGCCATACACATTTCATAGATCTTTTGTTTACACTCAATTTACACGTATTCTAACGCTCTTGCTTTTAGTCGCCAATGAAACAACGACGAGCGAACATGCGTATCGGTGTATGCTGATGTTTTAATTTTTTATTTTCTAACTGTGTTATTTATTTTTTTTTTCCGATAATACTAAAATTATTCACAAAATATTAAATTATTACTTTTTCAATAAAAATAAATTCATAGCGATACTAATAATGCTAATTATCAATTCAACTTAATTCTCAGAGAGAACAATGTTCATATTTCACAGCTACTTTTGGACACCACTGTTTTAGAGCTTTGTGGCTTGGTGGCATTTTAGAATAGACAATGATAGTAAAAAGGTTAATGTTTTTGGATGTTGACTAAAATAAGTGTTGACGTTATCTCGAGTGCACTGTAATTGTAATGTACATAAATGTATGGTACCTAAGGCCAATTATTACATAATTCAATTTTTCTCAATTTTTTCTTAACGTAATGCAGTTATTGTTCAAGATGAATTTTCAGAATAATGTATATGTATTTTTAAATTTAAAATGATTGTATTTAAAGGTTGCTAGAGACCTACTGTTCGAGTATATGGTAAACCTTATTCTGTTTTAAATTAAAAAAAAATCATTTTTATTTTATTATGATAATGGTATTCATTATGGTATTCATAACGATATATAAAAGAAAAACATTAATAGAAATAGAAGTAAAATTGTTTGTAAAATAAAAATATTTTTTATGAATAAAAGTATAAATCTTCAGTATCAAACGATTCTATGAATCTATATTGCTATTATTTTAGATAATTAGGTCTTTTAATTATTTTAGGTGAATTCTTATTTGAGTTTTATTTAATTAATAAATAATTTGCTTGAATAAAATATATATGTATATGCTACCATTTATTAGGTAACAAAAATGAATTTGGAAATCGCTTATTACTCTCAGCTACTTGATATATTAGTAATAAAAAAATCATTAAGAATAACTTGCTTATACAGATATATAAAATCCATATATAAAATATTTATTTGCAAATATTATGTCATTTCATTAAATTATGCCATTAAATCGTCATAATTAGAAGACAAACAAATCATTTATTCTCTTAGCTAACAAAAGTTATTAACACCTTTAGACCTCTATTTAAAAAAATTTTTCATGTCTTTTGGTTAGAAGTTTGGCATAACAAACAATTCTTTTGACAAACAAAACTGTTTAAACAGTTTAATAATTTGATTTATTGTTGGTTGGTTGATAATTTGTTTGTATTTTAATCAATTAAATACTTGCAAATTACGATTATTTATGCAAATTAGTTTTGTAAACAAGTAACAAACCAAATAAACAAACCATACAAATCACTTGCTAACAATGGTCAAAAAAAATAAAAAAAATGAAATGGGCAAAAGCATAAAACTAAAAACCTTTTAGCGACGAAAACAAAAGTCGGAAACATATGTACATATATTTACTGGTTTGTAAGTATCTTCATTTTTTTTTGTTTTGTTAAGAACAATATATTTTTATTCAGAAATTCTTTAAATTTATTAAAAATTCATTAACTTTTATTTTATTTAAATTTTTTAATGGGAAATTTAATTAAAAAAAACAAAATTAATTGTTTTTGTTTTAAAAAATGTCACTGATTTTGGTTAAATAATATATTAACTGGTTTAACTAGGCATTTGACCAAAAACAAAGAATAACAACAACCATTTTAAATATTTGAAACAAACGATCACGTCATTCATTATTAGTCGTAGTACTAAAGCTTAAAAGAATATAAGGAGAAGCGAAATACTATATTCATACATAAATAAATAAATATTTTTTTTTTTATTTGTTTGTTGTGCAATCATAGTAAGTTAACTAAAATCTAGTAAGATCGACTTTTTAATACCCAACACTTCAGCTTGTATACTTTTTAAATACAAAAAATAAATCTAAAGGGTGGGCCATCTATCGGTTTAAATTTGAACCAGCGGTTATTTCGAACCTAGCAATACTTATGCCATTCTATTCTGTCACAAAATTCAGTATATTATCTCCACTGAATGAAATGAATCGATTTACGCTTGAGCAACGTTGGGATTTATCGGAAATTTATATCCAAAACAAGGACAAAAAAAAAACTAAAAAATCGAAATGGTGATGTCAGTTGGCGGCTAAGATGCTGCATTTTTCACCGTTGGACTATTTTCTGTGGGGCGCCGTTAAAGACAAGTGTTATGCCGTCAAGCCAGAGATAATTGAGTATTTGAAGGCTAACATTCGTGATGCCATTACCGAGAAACAACCCAATGAACTCGACAATTGTTCCGATGGAATGGGGTACAGTGAGGCCAGCCGCGTCAGCCATATGAATGAAATAATATTTCATTTCTCACCGGAGCGATTGTACTTTAAAACCAAAAATTAATTTTGGAAAAATTTCAAAACGTTTTTATTTGATTGCATTTTTAAAATTAAACTTTTAAATAGCCCACCCTATATGTTGTCATGTTTGTTTAGGTAGTTTCTAAAGATAATTTTGTTGCAAAATGTGGTTCAAAATTTTGTAAAATGAGCGGACGTCTGCCGATGTGCTAGAGGTGGAAATTTGCCCGACATTATATTCCATTATTATTTCCCATCCTTTCCCACCTTTTATATTGCTTGACCTGGATGTTTTAATGAATTTAGAATTAAACAAGATGATTGAAAATATTTTCAGATATGATGTCTTAATGATTGTTGTAAATTTTTCAACTTTCGGAGTACCATCTTGAAGTGGTAGTCAGAGTGATAGCTGTGTATTAGATTATTCGATCATATGTTCTCTTTTGAATAGGAAAAGATTTCTGACCTATCGACTTTAAAAGTACTGGCAGAAATTAAATCTGTTGATTGACAGGTTTGTAAAGGTTTGTTTTAAAGAAAATGAATTTATTTTTTTAGTATGGTTTCTACACATTGGAATTAAGTGGCGGAATATGCGGCCTTAGTTATCAGAAAAGAATCTCTTACCAAATAAAGATAAATCTATTTACCAAATAGATCGGTCTTCTTTACGATGTATTGGTTAAAATAAACAATATGACAAGTTTCCAATTACATTATTTTTAGACTTTAGATTAAATAAATACATTATAATTATTAAAATAATTCAATTAATTCTTCTTTATTTTTCTTTTACTTACAGAATGTCCTTTTATTATTTCAGCGTTAACTAATGAAGAGCATTTAATTAGCATCAGTATTATCAAACTGGGGAGCAACTAATGGAATTTCAACAAAATTGACTGATTTTTTTGACTGAAAAAAAAACATTTTTTGATACCACTAAATTTACACTTGTACATATATAGTTAGACTTTTCTACAATTTTTATACATATTGACGTAGTCAAAAACCTTAAATCCTTCCCTTATCCAAAAGAAAATCAAATCATCCCATCTATAGCTACAACAGTTGCTCAAGCCCAAAGGTATGCAGCGTTGTCCCTATATACATGAGATGAGAGAACGTTTATTAAACGATCAAAATCGTGAATCATTACCTTTGGAACAAATGGAGCGTGCAAATCTATTAGACAATCGTCAATCGGCGGAATTACAACAGGTCGGCACTATAGTCAAGGTAGGGGCGTAACAACAGCTTACTCGTTACAAGGATTTTTAAAATAAATTGTTTCTCTTTATGAATAATTTCCAGTTTTAAACAAATTAATATTTCAATTTAATAAAAAACAAATATTTTGTTAAATGTCTTCGTTTTCCTACAATAATAATAATAATTAAATTCTTGTACATTTTGTTTATTTCTATACTTTTTTTAAAATAAACAAACCGAACTAAACTAAACCAAAACCAAAACCAAACAGTTTACAGTTTATTGTTTGCTGCTGTTATTTTTCTACATCCTCGTTATGAAAATTATCCTTGCACGAGTAATGTTGGCCCTTTACTTTCATCATTATTATTATTGTTATTAATTAATAATTGTTTATGTTAATTTTATTCATAACATATCATATCATATAATTAATACAAAAATATGTATATTTTACTCATTAATTAAGCTGCTTAACAATAACAATCATCATCAATATCATTAACACATCAGAGTAGGGAATGAGTGTTTATAGGAAGAATTAAAATTTTGAGAAAATTCATTTCGTTTTTGATCGCAATAATGATTAATAATGTTATTAATACCACCCTACTCTGATGGCATAACATGTGAATTCTTAAAAAATCATCAACATTTACAATAGGATTCTTTACACTTAGTTTCCATGATACTTATTATCATTATTATCTCATCTTCAACTTAATTCATCACTAATTTTGTGTTACTTTTGCTTAGAAAACCATCATTCAAAGTACACTTAAAAACCAACATAAAATTGGAATTGAAATAAAACATAAAACACCGGAAAATTATAAAACTAAACATTACAAATACAAACTTATTCTCCAACACCTCAAATAAACAACTTGAATTACTTTTAATTTAAAAATAATTACATCATTTGCATGATTTGTTTCTCAGACAATATGTATAAACTTATACAACTTTTTTCTTTAGTTTTTAACCCCTCAACAATTATAACAAATTTTGTTAATTTAAAAAATATTTAATTTTAATAAAATATCTTAGGCCCTCTGGTTAGTTGACGGGTTAAACATTCAAATGTTTAATCAAATGTAGGACCTCAAAAAACGTATTAATTACAGACAAGGTGTTTGACGAGATATCATTAAAAAAGTATTGAATTTATATTCATACTAAAAGTAATAAAACTTTATCGGTTGCTAGAATAATTGTGCTATACCGACCACTGAGCCATGACCAAGTAAATAGCAATGCTTAGAATGAGAACAAGATATTAAGTATATGAAATATTTGGCTAAAAAATGTTTAAAATGAACTAAACTGAATAACAAATATATACTCGTATACTCGTATATATGTCGGCCGGGTAGTATACCTTTACTTTGTTTTGCCGCCATTTTGGTAAACATTAGTCTTGACAGTTCATAATGGGTGTTTTTTATAGAGGTATAGAACTTTAAGTTGGAATAAAGCAACGACGGATTATTCGATTGACATGAATTTTATTTAATCGAAAGATAATCTTTTGGCATTACATTTTAAATATGATTTCTGGCATATGACCGCCATGGCTGGCGCGGATGTAGTCCAATCTGTACGTCCAATTTTCGAAGACTTTTTCCAACATTTGTGGCCTCGTCGAATGTTGTCTTCCAAATGGTCAAGCGTTTGTGGCTTTACCGCATAGACCAATGACTTTATATGTAAAGCCCCACAGAAAGTAGTCTAGCGGTGTTAAATCTTGGAGGCCAATTCACAGGTCCAAAACGTGAAATTAGGCGGTCACCAAACGTGTCTTTCAATAAACCTATTGTGGCACGAGCTGTGTGACATGTTGCGTCGTCTTGTTGAAACCTGGACATCATGGTTATTCAATTCAGGAATGAAAAAGTTAGTAATCATGGCTCTATACCGATCACCATTGACTGTAACGTTCTGGCCACCATCGTTTTTGAAAAAGTGCGGACAAATGATTCCACCAGCCCATAAAGCGCACCAAACAGTCATTTTTTCTGGATGTAACGGTGTTTCCACATACACTTGAGGATTACCTTCACTCCAAATGCGGCAGTTTTGTTTGTTGACGTAGCCATTCAGCCAGAAGTGCGCTTCATCGCTAAACAAAATTCGCTTATGAAAATCGGGAACAACGGTAATCTCGTTTTGGACCCATTCGACGAATCTACGCCTTACTTGATGATCTTTTGGCTTCAATTCTTGCACGAGTTGGATTTTGTAAGCACGCAAACCAAGATCCTTCTGCAAAATCTTCCATAAAGTTGATGGACACAGATCCAATTCCTGTGCTCGATGGTGGATGAACTCATTCGGGTATTCCTCAGTGGTACGCTCTGCAGCAGCAATAGCTTCTTCTGTACGCACCGTACAGCGTCTCTTCTGGTGTGAAACGTTCCATGGTTAATCGAATTAACTGCTCTGATGGACGAGTTTGTCGACGATAAAATGGACGTAGTGCGCGATACGTTTTCCGCACAGAACCATTATTTTCGAAATAAAATTGCACTATTTACAAGCGTTGTTCAGGCGTGAGTCTATTCATGATTAATTGTCAAACCAAACTGATAATAAATCACTTGACAGCTGTTAAATCGGTCGCCATCTTGAAAAGTAATGCTAACTTAAAAGTCTATACCTCTATAAAAAACATGCTATATTTGGCTGTCGTGAAGTAGAGACGTGGCAAATTTATTATGGAGAAATATTCAGTAAACCAACGTGGTTTAATCGTTAAAATATTTTATCAAAATTAAAATCGATTTTCATGAAAAAATCATAATGGGTGACGAGGCACATTTTCATTTGAATGGTTATGTGAATAAACAGAATAGTAGGTTCTGGGCAATGGATAACCCTCAAATTATTCATCAGTCACCTTTGCATCCATTAAAAGTGACAATCTGGTGTGCAATTTGGTCAGGAGAAATCAATGGACTTTACTTCTTTGAAATTGAGAACGGTGTAACGGTAATTGTAAATGGGGAGCGATATCGTGATATGATTGAAAACTTTTTAACGCCACAATTGCATGCTTTGGGTTTGACTAACATATGATTTCAACAAGACGGTGCCACATCGCATACAGCCATGATTACAATAGAATTACTGCGAGACCTCTTTCCACAACAAATTATTTCAAGGAATGGTGATGTTGCTTGGCCTCCACGGTCGCCTGTTCGACTGCTCCGGACTTCTTTTTGTGGGGATATCTGAAAAGCAAGGTTTATGCAAACAAACCAGAAACGCTGGAGCAACTCAAACAAAATATTTTTAATGAAATTAATGAAATACCGCGTGAAATGTGTCAGAATGTAATGAAAAACGTGCTCCAAAGAGCTCGCATTTGTGAGGCTAACAATGGTCTGATATTGTATTCCATACATATTTGCCGACAATAAATAAAACATTTATCAATATAAGATCCATTCTCTTTAATATAATCAAAAATTATAAGCAAACAAAGTAGTATACCTTCCCGGCGGACACCCTGTAAATATCGTGAGCTTTTCAGCAAGAACTTTGTTTACCAGCATGAGTGTATTGGAATAATATAATAGTTGACAATATGACAGGTGTGCGAAATGCACATCATTTCTCTTATTCAGGAACTTGGTGCGATCTTCATCATAAGAAATGGTTGGATATTGTTTCTGGCCAGAATTTTTTCAGAATGCGCAGTAGAACAGCAGTTTATAAATGCCTGAATGGAATGCGAGGTAAAAATGGCTCATTAGTACTCTAAGCTTGCTCTTATTAAGATCTACTGGGAAAAGGTGAAATAAACTTCCTCGCCCCTCTAATTCCGGAGCAGCCCATATTACACAGGGACACCTAAAAATGGCTCAGGCGCAATATATACTCAGCGCGCTTCCTTGCTTGCTAAACCGTCAGCACTTTTTTCCCAGGATAGCCCTCATTAACAGGAACCCAATATAGAGTAACTCTGTCATGGTCGCCATGTTTATAAAAAGACACAGGATGACAAAGACCTCAAGATTGTCTAACTATCTGACCTCACATACCCGGAATACTGGTATGAAAGGAGAGTTTTTTGTGAAAATAAAATACTAATTCTGGCTACACATTTTTCCCATCTTTCAGGCAATTTGTGAATTCCACGCCAATAAAAGTTGATGGTTGTCTCGGATTAGCCCATGATTTTATCTCAACAAGCATTCGATGCGACTTTGCAGCACTTTTCCTCAAATGAAAACAAAAATTAATGTTTTCCGCAAATCATCATTTTCCGGTACAAAATTCGCCATCTTTGACACAGTGAAAAATATGATGTTGTTTGTTCACTGATTCGATCTATACCATAGTTGAATAGATAAGCTCTTTTGAGCCTTATCTGGCTGAGAATAATCTACAGAGCATATGTATACAACCGAACGAGAATCAGCTGATAAAAACAAGTTAATAAATAAAATAACAAAGTTTGTTTAGTTGTGAAATAGAGGTGAATAAAAGTGGACCTATGTCACTTTGCTTTTAAAAAATATTTGTGTTGTTGTTTACCTTTTTAGTTTTTCGCTTCAACACACGCAGCAAAAATTCACAAACACTACCCACACACTTGATCTATACTGAATATGTTTGATAGATGTCATTACCAACACAAAAAAATTAAGGATCCTTCACAATATACGTTCCCTATGGAAACATTTATATCTTAACGTTCACATCATACCGGTGCACCTGGTAAACACTCAAACCCTTAGATTTTCTCCTCAGATACTCCCTAATGTAAGTGAAAATGGCGTTAACATTTACCTGGAAAATCCGACGGCAATGGAATTATTATGCAGCTATTAAAAAACTTATATGTTATGTTATGTTAGAGATAATTTTTGCTTTTCTGTTATAGAAAATATAAGATAAGAAGGCGTCACACGCTGCTAAAAAATTTGTGAAGTTTATGAAGACGACGCTATAACTAGAAAAGCTGTAGTGAAATACAATAGTATGCTTCTTTTCAATCTGATAATTTTGATGTTAATAATGCACCCTGCCGTAGTCGACCAATTACTGAAAAAGTCGATGAAATCATTCCAAAAAATTGGGAAAGACCAGCACATAATCATAATGTGGACGTTGATAGAGCAGTAGGCATTCATCACCAAAGTGTTATTAACCATTTGAAGAAACCTGAATATGTATACGGATGTTTGGGTTCATAATGAATTAACAGTGACAAATTTAGTGGGCCGAATTTCTATTTGTGATTCACTATTAAGACGAAATAAAATAGCACCATTTCCGAAGCGAATGATTAAGGGCGATGAAAAGTGGATCACGTATGATAATAATGTGCAAAAAAGATCATGAACGAAGCAAGGTGAAGCTTTGCAAACGGTGGCAAAAAGAGAATTGACATGAATTCTTCATTAGGAGTTATAACAACCTTGCGAGATGATTGCTTTTGATCTCTACTGCCAACAATTAACAAGGTTGAATGAAGCAATTAAATTAAAACGGCCAAAATTGATTAAACAAAGATGTTGTGTTGAATCATGACAGAACTTGAAAGAGCCGGACCCTGCACCTTCAGATTATCATTTGTTTCGATCTCTGTAAAACTCTCTTAATAGTGTAAATATGAATTCCCTAGAAGCCTGCAAAACGCAATTAGATCAGTCTTTAGTTCAAAAACCTAGAAGTTTTACACTGATAGAATGATAGCAGTCTGGCAAAAAAGGCAAACTTATGATTTAATAAAACACGTTTCAAATATAAGAAAAAGGTGTTTCATTTTTGATCAAATTTTTAATCGAACTAACCCAAGTACCCAATAGTTACACGAATAGTCAGATGCATTTCATTCAAATTTAATGCATTGACAAAAACTGTCCTACTGACGCAGATTATGTAAGGAAACGTTAGTGAAATTTAGTCATTATAGCGTAAATATAGCTTCTTAATAAAGTTAGAGTTACATATGTTTATATTTGTTAGCTCTATGAAAGGATTTCTATTTAAACATTGAATTAAAAATGCATGTTTTATTCAATTCCAATTTAAAATTGTAACATTTTCATAAGCATTCTCTCTTTTTATTCTCTAATTATGTAAATAACCATTGTTGAATGTTGAGTGAATTGTATAAAATATTTTGTTAAATAAGTATATTTCATTTAAAATTTTAATTAATTTTCATTAACAAATATTTGAAATATTCAGAAATAGTAATTTACCATTTAATTTAATTCTTTTTTCTATAAATAATAACTGATGTCATGCAAATAACTCATCATTACACAATCAACCAATCCAATACTCATTTTATTAAATGCTTTAAACAATTTTGTTGAAATCATTAAATTGTTAAATGAAAATAAAAAACAAAAAATATTCGTTTAATAAATAACAAAACAGCTACACGCCGATGGGTATCACACAAGTCCAGCCCATCAAAGAACACCACTGGTGCCTAGAGATTTGGGAGAAGATTTCAATTTGGATTTCGATGATGATTTTCCAATTGACGCCAAGCGGCCTAAAAATGCCAAGTAAGTTATGATATTTCCTATTTAGTAGCTAAATGTTATTTCTTTTCTATTATATAATGTATTTGAACGTAAAAATATAGTAAATGTTTTCCCTTGTCAATCCCATGTTTAAGTTCTTTTTTTTCTGTAGGCAATATTTTTCTTTAATTTTTTATTTATTTATTTTTTTCTTAAATAATATTTCCTTGTGTTGTGCTTGTTAAAAATTATATAAAAAAAAAAAATGTTTTAATTACAAAAAAAAAGAATATCAAACTGAAGAGAAGAAACGATATTTTTCAATATACAATTTCTGTATGTTTTACTAACTGTTCTACCATTGTGTACTAATCATTATTTAAAAATGATTTTTTATTTTTTTATTTCTAAATAATATTCAATTTAATACAATTTGATATTTTAATTACGATTTTTTTACAATTTTTAATATTTCTTTTTTTTACTTTTCTTTTGAAAATCAAAAATGTGATCATGTTTTAATATGTTGTACTATGTGTTCAAAAACTGAAATCAAAAACCATCTTAAACTAAAAAAAACACACACTTTTTATTGTGAAACGATTGAATATTGACATTCAAGTAACCAACAAAGAAACCAATCCAGCCCACAACTGGAACAAATTTCTACACCACCCGTCCAAAGGTTGGTTGGCAGTACCAGTAAATGAAAAACCAAACAGAAAACCAAATATTATAGATAAAAATATATTTCTAATAAATTTTGTTTTTTCTTTTATATGATTTCGATTTCTTAACCAAATGTTGAAAAAAGCGAAAAAAAATTGGTTTTGATCTTATTTTACAATAATTTGCAATCGAATAGCAAAAATTTTGTTGCACTTTAATTTTAGTAGCATTACTCATATCATGTGTACATGTATTATTTTATTTATAATTAATTTAGTAGAGTCTTTTACTTGAATTTCATTTCAATTGAAATGATTATAAGAATTAAATTGTGCTTTAGTTTTGCATATCATGAGTATTTAATTCTCTATACTTGGTACATAATGAAAATATGGTGCATGATTATTTACTATTTACTTTTTATTGTTATTGTTCTTAATTCAACACATATTTTATAATAAGAAAATTTGTTTCGTTTTTTATCTACTGTGAGCGTCAAAATAGAGTGTACAGTCTCATTCTCTAATAATCGGCCATATTCCCGTTATCGTTCTTGTTTTAAAACTCAATAAAAGCGACAATATAGCATCACCGTTGTCGTTGCATACATATATCGAAGTTATGCTGCTATTCTCTATTTTAAAACGAAGGTAGAAACGATACATAAACATTCGTTTTCTGTCATTGTCATGTATTAAAACGACTAGAGTGATGATACAAGTAAAAAATGAAAATTAAAACATTGCGGCAGTTTGAAACTTTGGTTTCAACAGGGAGCCAAATCCAGAATATGCTAAGGGTTTTCGCAAGGTCGTAAAACCTGCAAATTATGATGGTTTTTGAAAACAATTAGCTGAAAAAACTCGCTTGGACCTTCAGTTGAGACGGTTGACACAAAGTAAAACGAAATTAGCTAAAAATATAAGTTAAGATTTTACTAAGAAAGACGTATGTATGTATGTATGTATGTATGTATGTATGTATAATTAAAATTAAAGGTGTAGAAAGATTTAATTTTAAAGTAAAAAAGAAGTTGATGACCCACAAATCTGAAGCCAGAGCACCAAACAAATTCGATTATCATCGTTGTTAGATGTGGTTTCGAATTTGGTGCAATTTGAAAAGCAACTAAATCCAACAGGAGATGTTGTAGGATTCGTTAAAGAAATTAAGGAGGCTATTGTGGAAGAAGTACCTATTATAGCTATTGAAAATTAAAATAAAAAGTTTACTTTCGTTGGGTTGAGCCAACGATACATTTAAGTCATTAACCACGTTGAGCTGATAAAAAAGAACGTAAAGCAGTTGCAAGTTTTATTGTTAAGATACATACATATGTATGAATAAAACTATACTATACTACTGAAACTGGAATAGCAAAGACAACAAGATTTTTTCGTGTCATTTTCCTATTCATGGTAAAATTTACCACTTCATTATTCAATTTCGAACTTGAAAAATAAAATTCCTAATACTAGTCATTTTATGATTTTTTATTAAAAAATAATATTTTCAAAAATGCCAAAAAACAACACAAAATATAGCAGTGCTGACAAGTAATGTTTGTAGTTTTCGATAACTTTTCTTCGTCGTTTGGATGTATTTCAGGAATACCAATATAGAAACGAAACGACAATCAAACAACAACGTCATAGAAACGTCTCTTAAAACAAGAACGACAATGGGAATAGCGCCGAAAAGGTTGAAAAATCTTTATTTTTTATAACTTTGCTACGTCTGCTTGGCCTGGAATCAATTAGGCTATTAAGTACGGATTTGGAGATACGCTTCCATTGACTTTCTAGATTTTCAAAGAGTTCGTTTCGATTTTTGAATTGTGTTCCTAAAATGTTCCTCTTTATTACTCCAAAGAGGTTTAAGGACTTAAACCCTATTCTCTTCAATGTACTATCTGCCTAATCTCGACATCTGTTTCGGGCCATTATAGCGTTGGAACACCCATCGAAGTAGCAAATTCCACTCAGCATATGCAATCATTTTTGTTTCTAGGACGTTTTTGTACAACGAATTGATCCATTATGCTATAAATTTTGTGAAATGGTACTACTCCATTTGCTGAAAAGCATGTCGGCACCAAAAAATTACCTCCCCCATGCTTAAAATTATTTTTATAGTTGCGTGGATCAAGGCTTCTTTTAAATTGGATTTTGAACCGTCACGAAACAGAATATTTGTCTATTTCTGTACGCAACTATATGTATTTGCTACAAAAATGGGAGGTGCTATACAATGCCGGATACTTTTTGACTGATGATCTGTATTGGCAATGAAGTCACTTAGGCCAAATTCTAAAACTTCCATTATTAAGATATACAAAATTAACTATTTTTAAATTTGAAAAATGCGCACACTTGCATATTCAATAAATAATATTGCATTTATACATTTTGAAAATACTCTTGACACCGAAAAGTCCTAGGTAATCATCCGCACTGTTGATGCGCTACACCCTATTAATGTACAATCTTTTTTATGCTGGCATTAGACAAAGCTCTGTCAACTTCCCACTCAGCGTTGACTTCGAATGAGTGTTATAAAGACACCAAGGGTCAAAATAACCTTAAAATTAAAACAAGGCTATTAAACCTTGAAGGCTCCAAAGACACTCGTCCCTTTACAACATGCAGGGCAAGCTGAATTGTGGAGGTTGATTACGGCATTCGATATCACACGATTTTTCTGTGTAAATAGTTTTAAAATATTATAAAATTTCATTCGATTTCGAATGCCGTAATTTGCATTAGGCGACATAAAAAAGAGATGCTGCAAGCCTTTAGATTAGAAACCAAAATTTTGAAGAAGTTTTTGTCTTTTTATGGATCCTTTGCTGACATAGGTGCACTAAGCAACTTAGGCATTCAAACTCCACACTTCTCATCTAACAAATAAATAAGCATTTTTTATTCGTTTGAACAGTATAACCTTTTTTTCGCTGTTGTTAATTTTTTGTAAAAGTTTTAATTACGATTTGAAGTAATGACTTGCTGTTACCAGAAAGAGAAAAAAGCACTTAAAAACACCGAAATAAAAACTAAATTCTAAAGAATAAGGTTGTACACTTTATTTTGACGCTCATAGTATATTAAATTCAAGAAAAGCACTTTTTATGCACAAAATATTAAAAATTCCTTTTTTGTGAAATATTGCATAGTTTTGCACTTTATTTATTAGAATACAATAGTAGTCACACTTGCAATTGCAATTTTTAATGGGAATAGGCTTATGTAATTTGTATCAATTATTTTAAATTGAATATAAAAATATTGTTAAATTTCTAGATAACTTCTAGATAACAATAACTTCTCTACAGTTAACTTCTATACAATGAAGTTATTCTTCTTATTATTATGAATAAACTTGAAAAACAATGTTTTTCGGTTCAGTGTTAGTGTAGTGTATTTTCATCTCATAATTAATTTCCATCTAGTAAATTTTTCTTTATAATGAAACAATTTAACGGATACAAATTTTATTCTCATGCACTTTTGTCTCTATATAATGAATTATATAAATAAAAACGACGCGGACAATTTCAAAAACACTATGTGGGGAAACTGCTGATGCGAACGTAAGAAATGCTGATGAATGATCATTGAATATTTGTCAAATGTCACTTGGCGTGCTTCAAACCTTTATGTAGATGAGAAGTAACGTGCAGAGTACTATATATGATATATATCTATATATCTTTTGTTGAGGAAGAGAAATCAAAGAGTACCTTTTCTTTATGCAGACTTAACCGACCTAGATTGGATATGAAGCGTGCCAAAACTGTTTAAAATAGACTGTAGAGATATCTCCTTTATTGTATCTATTTTCACGGGTCATTATATAATGAGTACGCATGTAGAGAATCTGCACCTACCTTCGAATGATTTCTGTCTACGTTGTAGATCGATTGAGGATCATTTGTAGATCATTTGCCAGTGTCCGCTTCTGGCCTAGCGCAGACTCCTCTCGTTTGGATATCTTTTTCTCGAAAATCTAACGGCCTTTACTGTCAGGCTGATTTATTAGTATTTTGCTCTGGTTTTAGACTTGATTTTTTTTGGAGCAGTTGTGCTTTTGAGCAGATCCGGTAAGTCTGAACCCAATGGCGAGCTCCGGGACTTTACTCTAGATGTTGTCACAACGAGCCGATATGTGTGCTCAAGTGGGTTTCATGATGACGAGGCTATCACGTCCTCCTATCCTATCCTAACCGCTCCTGTGCCCACTCAGAGAGCTAAAGTCATTTACCTCTAGCTTCTAGTATCAGCTATAAACCGACATATTCACACGAACAGCGGCGATATTTTAGCAGATCAATATACGGGTTTTAGTCGCTTGCTTACTGAATTAGTGGTCTCAAACTTAACTACCACACTGCGAAAAGTCCTCTTGGCAGAGCGATTATTTCGACCATGTGGAACTCTTTTTGATAAAACAGTTTTATCATATGCACGTGTTATTGAAAGTTTTATCAATCCATTGTGATTTGGCAAATCAAACTGCACAAATGATACCAAGTCGACAGAATCCGTATTGGAAGATACATTATAAATTTTAACTTCAGGGACCGAAACCGGTTGGTTTCACTGTTTATAAAAACGTTGAGCCCAAACCCGTTGAATCCATTTGAAAAGCGGTTAATGAGTTCAGGTTTGGAAGTGGTTAAAAAAATATGGAAAAAAGCATTAAAATGATGGAAGGGAGTTTTATAAATTCTTCGAATCTAAATGGCACCAATCATACCAGCCGTGGTAGAAATAGGTATTACCGGTCAAATATACAGTTATGGTATGTTTAACGTTAATTACAGTGCACTCGGGATAACGTCAACACTCGTCAACATTACAAAACATCAAACCCTTTTTTCTAACCTCGTCTACTCTAAAACGTCAACCAAACGACAAAACGCTTAAACATCAACTCTAAATAAAGTTAGTTAGTTCAGTAACAGTTAAAATACATACGTATGTGCGTATGTATGTATATACAGCTATTTTACGAAATTAGTTCCTAATTTGGGGATTCCCTTATAACTCCTATAGAAATGAAGTTATATATGTATGTATGTATGTATTGTCTTTGTTAGTTTGCTTTTTTGTTCTCATTGGAAGCCTTTTTTCTTTCTTTGGATTTATTTATGTTTTGTTTTAGTTCATAAACAATAAAAACGTTCTAAACTACACTATCAATATGGTTTTATATCAAATGTCTACATTTATAAACGTCAGCAATCTGATAAGCGTCGACTCCTTAAATATCTTTGAAAAACAAAAAAAAAAAAAAAAATCTATACTAGCAAAACATTAGTACTTCTTTAAATTTTGTACCCGATCCGAACCTTGAACCGAACCTGAACTCATTTTTCCAGGGTTTCAGTCCCTGATTAATTATATTGAAAAATTAAATTAATTATACTGATAAATCTTTTGTGTGTAAAAGTAAAGATTGTCGGGCTTTTTCAGGCTGTAATTATCGGGGACTGTATAATAGGGCGTATATCAAAACACATGTGGCTCCCTGGTAATGGCTACTGTAGGAGCTTGAAGAATAAGGAGGAATCGGAATCTCTGTGACAGTCCCACTCTACGTGAGCACATACTAAGGCACCTTCAACTTCGTTAGGGGTACCGGTTGGCTCACGTTATTGACTTATGAATTGTATTTTCTTTGGGATTCTCCCATGGCAGATCGCTGGAGACCCACGTAACCTAAACCTTTTTAGACTCATTGAAATGGTTTTTCATAGCGTACTTATACCCAGTCGTTGGCTAGTGCTATGAGGTGGTGTCGCTGTTTAAAATTGTCATGTGGCCTAGCCTGGGATTGAACCCATGGCCTCTAGGTTGGTAGGTAGGTGTCTTACCTACCACACTTTTCGCTTTTTTTTCTAATTTTAAAATAGGAATTGTGAAGAAGAATTGGTATAATGGTAACAATTTTCCATAAACTTATTTTTGTAAAATTTGTCTGAATATGACTTAAAGCGGTCATCATACAAAATCACCAATATTATCTACTTATAGTTTGATTATTGAGTAACAACTTGAGGTCAAAGGCCAGTTATTACAAATTTACTTCTTATTTAACTTGATTAATAGTTGTTCAATTGTGTGGGTAAATTTTGTATTCAAAGTTTATGTTGTTGAAGCTTCCGATTTTAAAAATTCGTTAATCATACTTCTCAAATTCTTTAAAAATTACATAAAATATTGTCACGAAAAACATTAGTACATTTGGAGCTATAAAACTTTGGTGTGGAATCTAATCTATTGGTTTGTGCTGAGGCTGTTAATGTGTTACCCTGGAAATACCGTAATTATTTCGTTATTAACATTCTTACTAATTTCATAATGAACGGAGTTAGCAAATAAACTTATTGATGTTACATTTAAAATTAAAGGACTGAATAGAAGATTTGGGAAGGGGTAAGACTTTAGTAGAACATTCCAAACTGTTGGCAGTCAGGTATTAAAGGAACTCTGCTTTGTCTACGTCAGTCAGTTATAGTTTAGCAGTCATAATCTAAGTTCGTACAGAGAGTTCGGTATTGAGTAAGTTGGAATATTAAGCGGATATTAAATAAGTTAGATACTGTATAGCAGCCACGAGTCTTTCAAAGAACAATTGTTCGCGTTCGATTCAGAGTTCGAACAGAATTGGGGATTGATGATTTTTTCCATACAAAATAACATAAACAAATCGTGAGATAAAATCTATTATATTTTGACAGCATTTTTTCTACTCTCTTAATCGTGCTCTCACAGTCTGTATGTGGTGTTGCCGTACTTTCACCGAATTTTATGCATTTTATAAACAAAAAGCATATGTTTTTGTCTTGAGCGAATAATTAAAAAAAAAAAAACAAAGCAAACATACATAAAACCAAAAAAGGCAATTGATAGTATTTGAAGTTGCGGCTGTGGATTTTATTATGGGCCATTATTTTTTTTGACAGCGTTTTTGCTTGAAGTTGCGGACGTATTCTCGTTTTTGGTCATCAATGAGAACTTCGACGAATGTGCATTTGTGCACAGAAAAATAATTTAAAAGGTTTCTTACGATCTTGTTTATAGTTGTCATTGAAACTGCGACTAATGCAAATGTGTGGCGGATGCATGTTGATTTTTTTTAAATTCTTTTAAAACATTAAGTTTACTCTCTCTGAGAGAGTAAAATCCATGCTCTCACTAATACAACTACATATTTGTTTTTGCATAAAGTGGAAGTTAACTAAACGCCTGTGTAAAGTACAACATTAAATTCGCTACATTTATTTTATTCCACACAACTAAAAAAATCTGAAACCTTTTAAAAAGGTTAAAACGTAACAACATACTTAATAATCTGGGAATAAAGACACATTGTGAAAATGTATTTTCTTTTTTGGTTGGTGTAGCCATCTATCACTCGTTTACTTCAATAGTGTAATGACTCCTGAAAAATATGAGTAAAGTGTGCATAAATTTACGCAACATTATTACTGTTATTAAGTACAAAATTAATTTAGATACGTAGAAACAAATATTTCTTCGGAAGTAAAATGGTATTAAAATTATATAAAAAATGTATAAATTAAAATTTTTGAAATTAATTAAAAAAAAAAACTGCAAATTGAAGTAATACTTGCCCATGCGAATTTTGATGAAAAAAATCTGAAAAAAGAAACATAAAGTTTTAATTAAAATATAGTTTAGCTATTTTAATTTGTAAAAAATGTGTTAAAAAATGTACTAAAAATTATTAATGTTATGGTTTAATTTGTAAGAAAATTATACCTGCGAATAATTCTGAAGAGAGGGATAGTCATGAAATATTAGAAGAAATTATTTTTTTCCCCTGTTGAGCAATTTATGACTTTTAAAAAGATTTCAAATTACCCTTTACAAAATAAGTATTACTCAAAAATTAGTTTTCTTAATTGTTACAAATTAAAAGTGTCATGTTCATATTAACAACCTATGCGCGTCGTGTCTTTTTTTATTTTTATTTTTGTTTTGCCTTCTATTACTATTGGGGCAATTAAATTTTCTCAGGAGTACTACCACACCACCATGCCAACAAATATAAAATAAATAAAAGAAATAGAAAACTTTAACCTTTTTTTTGTGAGACAGAATTATTATTTTGCTTTTTTGTTGTTGTTTTTTTTCTCTTTCATTAAATAGACGACGAATGCCAAGTGTGCCATTCGTACAAAATTTTATTTATTTTTTTTCATTTTTATTACATTTTTTATTGTTTTTCTTTAACAAAATACGGATTATTATGTCAATGAACGGGTAAAGTTTGTTTTTCATGTTGTTTGTTTGAGGCATAATTTATTGTTGTTGTTGTTGCATTTAGTTGTTTTTCCTTTTCCAGTTGTGAAAAATAAAAGTTTTCATTTCATTTTTTTATGTGAATAAGGAGTAGAGTAGAGTGTGTGTGAAAAACATTATTCCAATTGCTTACAATCTCACCAACATACATGGTGTTGTTGTTGCTGTTGCTGTTGTTGTTGTTGTTGGTGCCGCTACCATTTTACTCTTGCTACTGCACTTTGTAGTATTGTTTGTTGCACCATTTTGCTGTTATACCCTCGTACGTTGCCAAATATGCTGCATTTAATGTAAAAACTCAAGCAGAAAAATAAAACGAAAAAGAAAAAAATAAATAAAAGAAATCTCGACACAATCTAGTATTAAAAGAGATAACACACATGTTTATAATAAATGTTGTTGCTATTGTTGCTCTTAATATTGCTGCTGAATACTACTGTCATTCTTATTGTTATCATTTCATCGGCAACAACAATAGCTTATATCGTACATTGGGTGTGTTTCAGTTGAAGTTTTGTGTCGTTCTTTGTCGTCGTATATGATTTTGTGTCTTCGTTCTAATCTTTTAGGTATCCTCTCCTTTTACGTCTCTAAAGAGATACTCCACTACAAATTTGTGGTAGGTAGGTAGAGGTTGTGCTGTTGAATATATGCTATTTTGTTCAGTAGAGCACGTCATTTAAACGGCTGCTTTAACAGTGCTCTACGTAGTTCTTTTGGGTTTCAAAAGAGGGGTCTGTTACATTACACCGACTATAAGATCTTATACACTTCACTCGTAATAATTAGAATTTCATTTGTCATTGTATTCTTTGACAATATCTTTGACAATAATTAAGCAGTAGTTAGACAAATCCAAAATATCTGGAGAAATATTGAATTTTACCAGATAGTAAGTATTAGCCCCTTTAGAGTAACCTACAATAAACCTTAAGATTATTTATGCAAACAAAACCGGTTAACAATCAAATTTCTTGCTTAAGACTTTAATTCTCTAACAGAAGTTTCGAGTTTATATTGTAAAACAGCTTTTATTATTCGCTATGTATCCTCTAAATTTCACTATTGCACTTTATTATAAAATAACTTTAAAAGTAGTAGCGCGATAGTAAAGCAGAATATTAAATGTGGGTTTCAGGTGGAAAATATAAAACCATCGCCGTTGTCTGTTCGAAGTGACTAAGAGGTTTACGAAAGCTAGTCAATGAATGTCGTTTGACTATGAGCCATTTAAAGGGATAAGTTAGTGGATATGTAAGTGTATAGAGAAGAGTTGAACATTTTTCATTTGTAACCTTTGACTAGTGACGTCGTTCAAAAAGGAAAGGAAAGCGAACTCATACAAGAAATTTTCTTTTTTGAAATTAGTATGTTTGTATAAGTAAAATTTAAGCACACAGATACAAACTTGTTTCATTAAATAATTAATTAAAATTCTTTAAATTATTGGAAGTTATGAGAAATTTTTGTCATTTCCTACCAGAGAAATAAAACACTTCTAATACATGCAATTACATCTTATGACTACTTTCCATTATTTGTATGATCTCTTATTTGTAATGATGCAATTGATAATGATGTCCTTAACCAAAAATTTACTTCTTTGCCTTAGTCTTACACTCTGGGATCAAATTCGTTTAATTTTGAATATGTAAATGAACTCGAATTGCTTCTTAGTTGTTTATCTATCAAATCTAATTATGCTGACATTGACATAATCGAAGACAAATTTATAGGGATATTGTTACCTTTTTTGTTACATTTATCACTTATAATTTAATAGTATCCCTATTTATACACTAATGTTAATAACTAAAATCTGGCAACACTATAATAAAGTTTGAAATTTTTTAGCATAAACGTAATCACAACGTTTTGATGTACAGGCGCTATTTGTTTTGTTTACAGTGAGTTGAGAAAATCAATTTGGCCAAAAAATTGAAATTTCAAGAGAAGATTTTCGTTGGTTTATTTTTCACAACTTTCGAAGTGGATTATCTCAACAAGAATGTGTCGCTGAACTCAGTTCTTTGTATGGCGATAAAGAACCACAGTGTATCGCTGGTATAGTGAATCAATTGTGGTCGTAGTTCGGTCGCCAACGAATTCCGTGAAGTTAGCCCAAAATCGGTTGTTGTACCACAAAACATCCATGCAGTGCGTGAATTGATAATGCAAGATCGTCGTGTAACATATTGTGATATAGAGGCATCCTTGCACATTAGATTCACTTCAATACATAAGATTTTGCATGAATACTTAGTTGTAAAAAAATTTGTTCTCGTTGTATGCCCCATAATTTATCAATCTCTCAAAAAAAGCTCCCGTCGATTGGTGCAAGGAAATGATTGAAAAGTTCGACTGTGGTGCTTCAAAAGACGTGGCAGGTGACGAATCATGGATATATGCGTATGAGCCGGAAACAAAACAACAATCGACCGTGTGGGTATTTCAAGACGAGCTAAATCCAACAAAAGTTGTTTTTGGAAAAAGCACATCAAAGCAAATAATCGTCTGTTTATTCGGTCGCATGGGTAATGTGGCCACTGTTCTGCTTGAGCTACGCAGGACGGTTAATTCTGAGTGGTACACGACCATTTGTTTGCCGGAAGTCTTCTGAAAAATTCGTAAAACCAACCGCCCAAGACGAATCATTCTCCATCATGACAATGCGAGCTCCCACACATCTCGTCAAACAGGTGAACTTTTGAGCAGTCAAATCAACGAACTGATGTCTCATTCTCCGTATAGTCCTAATTTGGGACCCAATGACTTCTTGTGTTTCAAGAATATCAAAGGTAAACAGCGTGATCAACGATTTACGAGCGCCAAAGTAGCAGTTGAAGCGTTCAAAACCCATGTTTTGAAGGTGTCTCTAGAGGAATGGAAAAACTGCTTTGATTATTAAGGGAAATATTTTGAAAAACAAAAAGCCATTTTCATTAAAAAATATTTGTTATTATTTGCTATTCCCGAAATATAAATCGCACCCCTCGTACTATAATAACTAAATCATTCCTATTCCTAAAGCCAATAATGATTATCGATCGATTGGAATACTTCCGTATTTGTCGAAAGTGTTTGAAAATTTCTTTCACCAGCAGATTCATGAATATGTAAATAATAATGGACTTCTTATTGAAAGACAGTTTGGCTTTCAACCGAAACATAGCAGTACAACTGCTTTATTGGATGTGCTGAGGATATGCGATATTACACTGATCAAGGAGACATTACTTTTTTAGCTCTTCTAGACCATTCTAAAGCGTTCGATATGGTCCACCATGAAACACTTTGTGTAAAGGTTAAAAAATTTTTTTTTTTCCCATACATCTAAAAATCTTTTATCCTCGTATTTGGCAGGCCTGCATCAATCAGTTTTTCTCAGCAATCAATTTTCTCAGGTGTCACATGGATCTATTCTCGGTCCACTTCTTTTCAGTATTTATATTAATGATTTATTTAAAAATTTGTCATTTTGTAGAGTACATTTGTATGCTGATCATGTACAAATTTATATAGGAGCTGAAAGGGGTAGCTTAGATGAATGTATGCTTAAATTTAACGGTGATCTTAAAAGGGTTCATGACTGCTAGTGCAAATAGTCTATGTTGTAATTCCTCGAAATCTAAATGCTTGATGATAACTCCAAGATATATTAAATTACCGATGTAACCTATGATAAGCTTGGATAACAGCAAATAAATATCGTTAAATCTACTAAAAATCTTGGTTTTATTTTCAACGACAATCTGACTTGAAAGGGTCATGTGAATTATGTCTCAGATAGATCCTTTTCTATGTTGATAAATCTGAGAGATCGTATGTTACTCGCTATGACATATCTGGGTCGAGTATAGTTATATGGGTGTAAGACCTTTGCTTCGTGCGAATCTGCAAGCCTAAGAACATTGAATGTAGCTTTTAATGCCATATTAAAATATGTTTATAGGTTATTAAAATACGACCATTTATCGGCTCTTGGAAAAATCATTTAAGGTGTGTCATAAGATGATCTGCTGAGAATAAGAGTTCTAATACACTTACATATTATTACTCACTCTCGTGAACCGAAATACCTCTTCGAAAGATTATGGTTTATTCGCTCTCTAGGGTCAATGATGATTTCTTTCAATTGAAAATGCAAAATTATTCGGTTATCAGCGCCATGGATATGAGGAGTACACTATGTTTGTGCTGGCATTAGTACCACCTTAGCACTGCCGACCCATCAATAGTTATACCGATTGCTTTCGAAATAATATTTGAGTTGTGTAAAGAATGTCAACCTGTACTTACAAACATTGCATTCAAAGTGAAATATTCAATTTGAAAAATAAATCGCCATCTTATTGCTCAAAAAGAATGGAAATTTTAAGATCTACGAATTTTACTTAAAAAAGCAGATAAGTTCTACGATATACTATAGTCATGGTTTTTGTATTTGTTGTAGATATTGTGTTATTCATTTGGGAGTTTCAATAGCGTCGATTTGGCAAGAGTGTCGGCTGTTAAACATCAGTCATCTGAAGTATCATTTATTTGGATAAAGGTTTGCCATTGACGAATATGGATAATCTAACAATTGAATATCGCGTAAAAATAGTTAAAACTTACTACAAAACTGCTGATTCAAACGTAGTCACAGATAAATTAGAAGTTTTTCGGAAATATGCTCAGAAGTGGGATAAGGATGTAAGCAGTGATTTGACAAATTTTTATTTTGATTAATATGTTAATTCATTGTTATTTTTTAACCTGAAAAAACGGACCAAGTTAATTTGTACTTCCAAAATGTAAATTATGCTTATTTTTGTTGTAAATAAACTACGAAAAGCTTTAAATAAAATCCCACCTGTTTTTTTTTTAATATTGTTACGAAAATAAAAATATAACACTGTATTGTGGGATTTTGGCATACTTTGTGTCACTCTGTCAATTTGGCAGCACTGCCACATCGACCATCTTTACGTTACATTTGAATTAACAGATATGGAATGATGGTCGATATTTCCTGAACCTTCCAAACTGTAGGTAATTAGGTATATAAAGGTCTGCTTTACCTACCCGTCAGTTTAGTTATCGTTTGGCTGTCAAAAAATAAATTTGTGTTAAAGCGGAAATAAAAGTGTTGTATAAACGAATATTAAGTATTGTATTAAGACAAACAGTATAAAAGTTATTGAGTAGTAAAATAAAAATTGTAAAACAACAAAGTAAAGCGGTGTTTATTTAATTTCAACGCAATTTAAACGAACTCAAACGTTTTAAAAAGATTAAAACGTAACAATATAATACCCAATACAACCCGGGTGAGCTTAATTGGGGTACCCAGTGAGTTGCCAACCCTGGTGCCAACTATTTTTTTTTTTTTTGAAAAAGCTTAAAAATTTTTAGGAGCATTAATCAGAAATTATTAACTATATATTGGGAAGGTGTGGTGAAGTGGCAAGAGCGTACTCATAACAACACTAGCGACCTAGGTTTGAGCATAAGCATGGCTTGGCAAAAAAATTTAATTCTGAATTCGAGAGTTTAATAAAGAGGCTTCAACTTCCCTCCATACAACTCCATTTAAAAAAATTAAGAAATAAGCCCCCTGACGTTCCAGCTTACCACATCTGCCGATGATGACAAACATCAGACGAACGCTTAGAAAAAAATGCCACCTTCTGAAAAAGCTACAGTACTAAAGTAAGATCACCAGTAAGTAAGATCGTATGGAAGGGGCTACAGTGGATGAATAATCTACTTGGCTTGAAAAATCAACTTGATTAATGAAACCTAAAAAAACCAGTGGTGGTTATGTGATAAGCCAATATGCTCCCTAGAGGACTGACGGAGAAAAAAAATTATTTAATGGCAGATTACGGATGACATAGGGTTTAAGTTTTTGTGGAACAAATATCTGGCATTTGTTCTCAATTAGTCATTAAATAGAACAATGTAAGCGACAAAGCTTATTTTTTCTTTGGAAATATCGAATTTTTTTTGCCAAAAGAGTATCGCACTCGATCAATCAATGATTCAATCTATACTGGAGATAAAATAAGGATCCATTACGACAACCCGAAGAGCAAGAAAACAACGTCAAAGCCGAATATACATGGCGGCATTGATGTGACTCAAAAGGTCTCATCGCTGACAACCAACTATGTTAGAAACAAGTTACTTATATTTTGATTTTTAAATTAATTAAACGTTTTTTAACAATTTTGTTGAAAATTTAAAATTTTTATAAGAAAATACTTCTGCCCTACACTAATATAAAGAAAAAGCAACACACTAGGTATTTTAAATATTTTCCTGCTCTTTAAATTACAACGACAATTATGGCTTTAGTTTTTCCTATTTCCTTAACATATTGTTGCTATTTTTTGTTTTCTTATTTTCATTATTTATTTAAATATTCCTTCTTTGCTTTACTTTTCTATGAATTATCCTAGTGAAGTACGTTAGTGAAGCATATGATGAAGTGTATGCATGTGTACGTTTGTGTGTCTATACAATATTGTTGCTGATATTTCATTGTTCACTTCACATATTGTCAATATTATTTACGTCGCATACCAAAGGGGATTATAGCATATATAATAATTACACCAACAACAACAACACCAACAGCAAAACAACGTCAACGTTGTATAACGCTGACAGAAGCAGAGACAGCATAAGCAACAACAATAACAGCAATAACATTATGAGCATAGAAGTTATTTATTTTGTTGACTTTATTATAAAACCATGTTATATACACACAAAAACTAGTATGCATACACTCGCACACATACACATCTGCGTACATGTCCTGTTCTGTTCCCTCTCATTCTCTTTTATGAACACATGCCTAAAGCATATATTATTGCGCCTTACGAATCGCAACACAAAAGAAAATCCCGGAAAATAATATAACTGCAATATTGTGTGTGTGTGAGTGTGTGCAAAACAGAGCATAGTATTTGTATGCTTTACGTTATTACGAATTTTGCAAGCAAAACAAGGAAAAAAAACGTGAAACAACGTAAAAGCAATTCATTTTTAAAGAAGATAGTTTGCGAGCGTACAAAGAATGTTAATGAGAGCCAAGTGGTGAATTTTGCATTAGAATCAAATTCGCCTTATTAACACTATCAGTTTAGTATAGTTTTAAGTGGGCATATTATAGATTTTTTACTTAAAAATGTGGAATGCGTTTTACTTAAATTTTAGGCTTTTATTGTGAAACACTATTACAATATAAATTTGTGAAAGGTATTGGTCAGCGCTAGCTATGACTTTTTCCCATGTTTCTGGCAGCACATGAATTTCGAGCCAAAATAATTCGTCATCATTTAAGTCCTGTTCTGAACTATAAAGCGTGTGAGGGTAAATTTCCTAATAATCTCAGATTTTTCAGGCCAACGACTTGCACTAAACACAAATGATTCAAACGATCCAGAAACGGCCCTTTAATTACAAGCTGTAATAATTATGCCAAATAATCTTATATATGTAGATTAAATTAGATTCATATTCGTATAGTGTACGTCCGATTTCACTGCCTATAATAGACAGAACGAGGTTATTTGCGCTTAAAGCGAATGTGTTCCATAATACAAACAAGCCGTTATAGCGAAATGCCATGTAAAAAAAACCCGTATAAAAGGGTGTGAGTATGTTGTATCCGTCATAACTTCCGGCTGAACAATGTTCATGGAATATGGCGGATGCTTCATTTGATCGTTTTCAATAATTTTTTTTAAACTTATACGACATGTAGAGGGGTGTTATCATGCAAAGGAATAACATAATCATGTCTGTCTTTATATTCCGGCCGTTTTTCTTATAATGCATGACTCAAATGAAGTAACTGCAGTCTGTTTCGATCACCCAGTTCTAGCAGCTCGTAGTATACAATGAAGCCTTGATCCCACCAAGAGTGCAAAATTTCATTATTAATATTAAAACAACGTAATTATACTAACAAACAAAATGTATTTTTTCGATTTAAACGAAGTGTGGAAGCAGTTATAAAACCCAATGAAACCCAAACAAAACCAATAAAACCCGGTGGGTTGGGTTCAAAGAAACCCGGGGTTTTTTTTTAAATATAATAATCAATAAAACCCGGGTGGGCTTAATTTGGTTATCCAATGCGTTGCCAACCCTAATAATGGATGAAATTCACTTGTTCCCACCGAATACAGAGCATTAACTTGGCGTCATGTTTATTCGACTTTAACTTTAGTTGACCAATATTAAATGCAAAAATTAATTCTTTTTATGGAGCTAGCGTCTTAGGATTTCCGTGCTTCAACTCCCATGGCACCCATTTCACATAATTTTGGATGAATTCTGTTGCTTTCAAATGTTTTAAAATTAATGATTTTGAAAGTTCTACTTGAGCTTGATGGAGCACTAACACCTACCATTTACTATCTTGGAATTTGTTGGCTGACATTCTGAATTAGCTGCACACAAAGGATGCTTATGTTAGTTTGGGTTGAGACGAGCATTCAGCCGTAATACCTAAGTCACAATAAGCTCATTGTGCACGTCTATACTATTTATGATCCAACATAATCTTTATTAAACGAGAATGCGGTAAGTCATTATCGTTAATCATAAAGAAACTCACTCTTTACGACGTACTTTCTCCAATCAATGTTACTAAAGGATTTTGCTAAGGAACTAGGAATTTATTACAAAACAACTATTAAACATTTGAGCAAGGCTGGATAAATACTCAATCAAAAATTGAATGGACCGAATTTTTATTTGAGATTCAGTGCTAAAACGGAACGAAATCGAACCATCTCTGAAGTGAATGATTATGGGGGACGAAGAGTTGATCACTTACGACAGTAATGTGAGAAGAAGATAATGAACGAGGTAAGGTTAACATCAAAGAAGTTAATGCTATGTGATTAGAAGGGAATTGTTCGTTATAACGATTGGTTCTCATCTCTACTGCCAACAATTAATGAGATTGAAGTAAGCAATTCGATTAAAACGACCTGAATTGATCGAGAGAAAAGGTTTTGTGATGCATAATAATAACGCCAGATTTCGCGCATCTTTACACCGATGAAATAATGGCTTTCCCCAAAAACGGCAAAAGGTTCTCGATCAAAACGACAAATACTTATTTTAATAAAGCTGGTCTCAAATATCAGGTGTGCCATCCATCGATTCAAATTTGTACCAGCGGCTATTTCGAATCTGGTAATATTTCTGTCACAAAATTAAGCCGGTAATCTCCACTGAACGAAATAAACCGATTTTAATCTTAGTAGGTACGTTAATAAATAAAAATGCCGTATTTGGGGCTCGAAAAACCCCTACGTGGTATTACGGAAGCCAATGCACCATTTACGGCAGACTGTTTATTGCGGCTTGTGGAGCGGAGGAATCATTGGCTCATATTTCTTTGAAAATGAGGATGGCACAACCGAGGTACCGATCGCACTATGATAACCGATTTTTTTGCGCCCTTTCTTCATGGTATTGATGTGAACGATGTCTGGCTTCAACAGTATGGTGAAACTTGTCACACATCGTATGCCACAATCGATTTATTGCGACAAACGTTCGATTAATTAGCCGAAATGGTAATGTCAGTTTACCACCAAGAAGCTGTGATTTGACACCGCCGTTAAAGACAAGTGTTAGGCCGACAAACCAGAGATAATTGAATATTTGAAGGCTAACATTCGTGATGCCATCCGCGGCAGACATATGAATGAAAAGATATTTCATTTCTAAATGACACAATTGTTCTTCAAAACGAAAAAATAAATTGGGCAAAATTCCAAACCGTGTTTGTTTTATTGCATTTTTGAATTTAAACTTTTAAATGACCCACTCTATATATGGACAAGGTGTTTTATTTTTGGTCAACTTTTTAACCGAATTATCGTTGAATAATTGTGATACAATATGATTCTTTGGGTTTTCAGCTAAAAAATTCACGCATTTAAATAAAAGAAAATAACTTCGGGTATCAAAAAGGTAACTTTTTAACGTATTTGGTTTAAATTTAATAATTTTCAATTCAAATAATTTGTTTTCTCTTAAGCAAACATTTTAAGTTTAAATTAAATTCTTATTTAAATAATTAAATTTGTATTCATTCGTATACATGTTACTTACGTATTCGCCAAAGACATTACGTAGTACATTTTGTATTATGCGGGCATTAATGCTTTCAAAGCGGTTTATGTTGTTGCCTTACAATAACAACACAAATAAGTATAAACATATTTAATGACAACAATTACAAGAGTGGCAAAACATATACAGGCACAACGAGCACGACAAGCTTAAATATAAACAAAACTTAAGTAAGAAAAAAAAGAGAAAAACAAACAAATCTTTATAGTAAAATAGAGTAAAATATAAACAAAAACAAAATTCAAAGAGAGAAAAAAGGACCAAAACAGTGAGAAAAAATAACAAAGAAATTACAAAAATAAAAGGAGTAATATTGTCCTACTTTTGCTCAAGAAAAACAAAACAAAACACATTAACACAGTGGAGAAGAAAAATAGATAAAACAAAACAAAACAAAACATTAACAAAATAACAACGTTTTGAAAGGAGAACAGAAAGGTAAAGAATAACAAAAATAAAGAAGGAAAATGCACTTAAAAACAAGTTCTCCTTTAAAAGGAAAAACATTCTGTCGCCTTCTCTCTCTACCTAACTCACCTATGCACACACTTGTAAATACACAAATAAATTGCTGGTAAATTTACGAAATTTCTCCTGCGCTTTAAGTCAGTAATACACACAATTTGTAAGCATTCAGATACTATTTCACATATATTTTTTGGAATTCATGCTGTATAATCATTTCTCTTGTAATGTAACATAGTAATACAAAGCTGGGGAATTGAAAACCCAAATACGATCCACTAAAAAGTTTTTCTATACATATAGCATAGATATTACACAAATACGCAGAATCCTTTACTTTAACAAAAAACATTACAATAAATGGATACAGCATCCTTGTTTCATACGGCAAAAGGCTGATGCTGTTGTTATACATTTTTTAATCTGAGTTTTTCATATGAAAAGCTTTTCATTTCGCAAAAACGTAAGGATGTCCAAATAGATAGATATTAGCATTGAGAGAGAGAGAGTTAGTAATTTGAAAATATTTTCCTTTCAGTTGTAGTTGGATAGGATAACGTCGCAGACGTATTTGTGTGGTGTATTATTTTTGAAGAAAAAGCAAAACGGATGTATACAATTTACAAATAACACAAACACAAGGTATAACAAGAAAAAGGGAATAATTTTGCAAATATAAAAAAAAAATATTTGTTGCAACAGAAAAAAACAAATATACAGAAAAAAGTGTACCGAAAAATTGAAAAAAGTGTTTTAAATAAATTAAAATTTTAAAAATCAAACTAAAATGATGAATTTTTTAACATATTTAAACCTAAAGTGTGGCTTATAATTATCTAAAAACAGTGTAAAAAAATTTTACAAAATAATTATTAAAACAAAAACAACATTACCCTCTCTCTTAGACATTTTTTATAAAATTAAAATTCAACTGCGCCTTAAAATTTAAATACTGAAAATCGTTTCATTATATCGGATACCTTACTTTAACCGCTCTACCGGACTTAAATCATTTCTTTGTGAATTTCTACTCTTTCCTTTTTCTAACTTTAATTTAGAATTTTTTCCTTTCTCTTTGTTGTTGTTGTTGCTGTTCTTGCCATTTCTTTTATCTTTTTCATAGTCTTTGGCTGCTTCAAAAGTACCACTCTTCCTGTCGGTTTGGTTGGTTTGACATGAAGTTAAATTTAAACATGGCTAATTAGTACATTATTTCTACTTTTCACTAGCAAACAGAGAAAAAATATAAAACAAATAGAAAAGAAAGTATTCGAGCAAACAGAAAAACAATATCAAATACAGAATATTATACAGACATTTTTGACTTGTTAACCAATGGCTGTAGTAAAGTTACTGTGGGGATGATACATAGAAGCTAGAATGTAGCACCATTGCAATGATAAAATTGAAGACAAAAAGTACTTTTTAACGTACTAACTTTGACAGATTTTTTTAATGTTTTAAATTGAGTTTTAACAATAAAGATGCAAGTTTATTTAGGTTTTACAAAATTACTATTTGTTTACTATGAATCGTGTTCTCTATTGACGTTTTAACTATAAACATAACACGGTGCGACCAAAAAGAACGAAGTTGAAATATCTGGGAAATGATACTAGTTTTCTGATAGGCGCTATTTTAGGATTTTTAAACCACCTCCAAAATCTCGAGTTACGGGAAAAAGGACTATTACCCGATTTTAAGTTTCTTTTCGGAGAGAAATAGACCTTTTAAATGATGTACATATATATCGTTTAAGTAGCCTTGAAGAATCTGTGTGTATTTCTCAATCAAATACTTTTTGCACCCAATTTTCTTTTAATATTTCAAGTTTAGATGCATTTTTGCGCACTATTTTATGTAGGAACCGTAGTATTCATCAATTAAGTAAGGAATTATATTAATTTATGAATACAATGAGACTAACGCTTAGAAAGCCGTTTTTGATTCAAAAATATACCCACATCCTTCAAACCTACTTTACCGAAATATATATCATTTCACAGGTCTTTTTTCTTCTTTCCAAACACGAATGGAAACTAGAAATCGTGTAATAACTTGAGATTTTGTATATTCGATAGCGTCTATCAGATATTTTTTTGTCGCACGCTGTAATCAACAAATTTTAAAATATCTAACGTATTATGGAACAAGAGAAATCATAAAGTCATACTTAATTACTTGAAAATCAATTTAGTTATCACCTAAATTTAGTTATCGCCTAAATTGATTTTTAAGTAATTAAAATCAATTTAGGTGATAACTCCTGGTGTATTTATTAGACTTTTGTAAAGAAATTACTTTTTAATTCAATTTTTTTGTAATCCAAACTAACGCTTCAACTAACACTTGGTAAAACAAAAGTACAGCTCAATAGAATTTTTTTTAATCCTTTAGAGGAAAAAACCGTAAATAACGCCAAATCTAGGGACGGTTCGGCATATACCGTCCTGTCAGTCAATCTAAACATACACGTTCAGTAAATCTGTCCTACATAAGATCAAAGCGATAATCAATTGTCAGGAAAGGGTTAAAATGATCTTTCTTATAAAAATACCAAAACTTTTGTTTACTTGAATTTCGAAAGGTTAAGTAAGATACAAAAACTAAACTATGAAAAGCAATATTAAGAAATTTAGCTGATTTGAGAGCAGCTAATTTTATTATTATTATTATTTTATTTTCAGAAGTGAAATACTAAGCTATAGTCATAAAGTAATTTAAATTGAGAAGCTCCACTACAATGAGCATTCACTTCAGCGAATCAATAAGCGCAATTCTAGTCTTATATACTGTAAGATTCAATAAGGAATATAATATCACGTCCGAAGGTTTTCATCTTTTTGGCCATGAAAATTTTCGTTGTCATGCAGATAAATATATTATATATAATGGTTTATACTTCCTTTTTGTTGACTTATAACGATTCAGTAGTTTTGTTTAAAACTTTAATTCTTGTTTTGAAACCCAAACGTAAAAATAAAATATGATCGATATTTTTCAATTTAAGATAAGACAAAAAATTCATTTAATTTGTTATAATTCCAGCCAGCCTCTCAGAAAGTTAAAGGGTTATCCATTTTACGGTTTCAATAGTTAATTTAAATAAAATACACATAATGCTATGATTTCGGTGAAATTTCTATTTCATTATAATACTTGGACCTTGCCATTATATACGAAATGCAATGTCATTTAAATGACCGCCTCTGAATTGATGGTAGCAAACGGTCCTTTTAAGGAAGTTCTTGACCACTTCTTCGCACATTTTGATGATAACTTGTCGAATGTTGGCTTTCAAATGCTCATTCAAATTAAAGTCGTCAGATCGAGAAATTATACAACCTGGTAATTTCTCATACAATAAAGCCAAAATCGGGCTGCGGAACTGTTTTGCAAAATCACATATACTTTAGTCCATAATCTTCAAGTGCAGGGTAATAAGAGTTGTTTATCATACGGTCATAGCGCTCTGAATTGACGGTTCATTCAACACCATTTTTGAAAATAAACGACCATAATGCGTGCTAAAAATATTTTTTCCGAAAGCAATGATTTTTCCAAAATCACTCCCGGGCTCTCCAAGCCCATATGCGATAATTTTGCTTGTTGTCGTAGCCACCGTGTTAGAAATAAGCTTCATCGACAAAAAAATTTTTGTGTGAAAAATTAAAAATCAGTGGTTACGTTTTAATCACCAGTTTCGTATTAAGTATCAACTATTTTTACGCGTTCTTCGGTTATTAAAAGTTACATATTCGAAAATGTCACTAAACCTTTTACTAATTAAATGAAATTTCAGATAACACATATTTAGTGGCTGATAGCCTTGTCAGACGAGCAGTTTTGAAAACACTAAATGGATAATCTGATATTTAAATATTTAGATATGAAAACTTTTCATTTGTATACCTTAAGCTTGCAGTTTAGAAGTAATAAAGCTGCCTTACCGTTGCTTTTCCTCCTTATCGCTGCTTTATCTAAAGCTAGGACTACTATTTATAGTCCGTTTTGAAAACACATGTGTTTTTTGCGCCTGTCCTGTAAATCACATATACTAGGGTATGCAATAAAATGAATCCAAAAATAAGAAAGATATTGTGACTTACCTGCCTGATTTTAAAGCGCAAATCACTTTCACAAAAACTGTTTTCCAGAACAGTACTGTCTATAATATGGTAACATTCAGATCTGTCACGGGAACCAAATATGTACAAAAGTGAAAGTGAATACGTTTTTACCTTCTCTAGGAAACGTAAAATGCAAAAAATTGCCGTTTTCAATCCATTTTAAAAAAGTAAAGTAAAATTGTTCGTTTTAGAATACTTATGTAAAAGAAGGTTAAAAATAATTTAAACATGTTTTCTACTTTAGTTGTACCTTAAAAAATTGGCAAAGTTTTATTAGAAAATTGTATATTTTTTCTAAAGTTTACAAAATCAGCAATAAAAAATGTGAAAATAAACAAAAAGAAGCATTGCCACATTTCTTTTTAAGTTTCCATATCTTAAATTAAGTTAACTTGAGGAAATACTGTTTGACATCCCAACTAACATAAGAGATAATAAAAACAGAAAGAAAATTGATGAAACGTCAGTTATTTTATTCTTTTTGAAATTGTTTTTTCAGTTTTCCTGTTATATTATTTTGTTGACAAGAGATGCCATATTTATTAATAAAAAAAAAAAAAAATTGTTTTTTTCGGATTTATGAAAACATATAAAAGTTGAGGAAGCAAAACAAAAACCTTACAATTTCGAAAATGTGAATATTTTCACTTTCGTACAAATTCTGTGACTGACCTGATTAATAAAGATTTTTTTTTTAAATAAATTTTCTACTCAATTAAAAAATTTTATTAGACCATTAAAATTGTAATATTTTCACATTTAAAAAAAGTACTTTTAAATCCCCTTTTTATAACATTTCCATATAACTTACCCAGCTCCGTTAAGTCAAAGTAGTCAAAGTATACCTTTTGCAAAGAGTAAAATGTAAAAAAACAACTAAAAAGAATAACCACTACGAAAGCAATACTATGTTGGTCTAGGCTACAAAACAAAAAAAACTCATACACTTTCAAGCGCACTAATTCAAACAGCACACCCACACCAACCCTCTGTAACACAAATAGAAAAAATGTATACAAAAACAAATTTTGTAAAGCATCTTATTTTACATCTATTCAGAGCGTGATTTTCTTTTTGTAATTTTGGTGGCATAGTCTCTCGTTTTCCTGACCCCACCACCATCACTAAATCCACAAACATTGCAAGCAAACACAAATACGATGAAATAAAGAAATATAAAGAAAAAACTAAAATACAAATATGTTTACTCGTTTGTATGTATAAGTGGATTGTATTCGTTTGTAGGAAAGAAAAAATTATATTAAAACACATTTAATCTGTATTTAAAGAATATAGGCTCTCATTTACTTTAAACATTTCTTTCTTTCTCTCTCCCTCTCTTATACAATCTAGAACGGTGATTTTTTAATCTCTTATTATTTTAGGGTTACCACATTATATAAACATAACAATTTTGAAGTCAATTTTGTTATTTGTATTCGTATTTATTATACACGAATAAGTAGTCGTACTCATAGCGTAGCAGAAAGGTAGTTAGTTTGTAAAAGCATCTACTATTACTTGTGTGTGTATGTGTGTGTGTGCGTATGTGTGCAAAAAAGAGCAAAATAATTTTCTTTGTGTGTGTGTGTGCGTGTATTACATATTACAGAATGTGTATATTTTACAGAGAGGTCACTAGGTCGGCCCGGGTTATTATTAAAATGAATATTTTATGTATCTTACTGCAGGGTTGTAGTTAAACTGATAAAGGCGAGTAAAGTAAGTTAATATTGTCATATAGAAATCATGTTAAAAGGCCTTTTGGGCATTCAAAATTAATATATTTTTGCTCTTGTGGGTAATTAAAGTATTCAAAGCAATTATAATTGTTTCCCTTTTGATTAATTTAATTTTATGTTCAATATTATAGAAGAGCCATAGAAAGAAAATTTAATATAAAAATACAACGCAAAACATAATAATGGAAAATAAATTAAGAATAAAAAAATAAATTTTCTAAACTTTTTGATTATATTATATTTTTCAAATTTTATTTTTAAAGAAAAAGTAACGAAAACCATATGAAAACTAACATATACTTTTAGCTTCGTCCGGAATATGATATTGAACATTTATTCTCTCCATTGCGCTATTCGTTTTTTTGGGAGCAAACGGTTTCAACTATTGACTTTCAAAGCGCTCTGTTGGGGTCTGTTCTTATGGCCTGGTTCCATGCAAACCCTGCAGCATTAAGTGCCTGTATTGCTACAAGTGAGCCAATATGTCTTTGAACGCTCTCGTCGACTTAGAGCTTATAAATCAGGGCCGCCTTTGCTATCTCGTTGCTGGATCTGAGTTTATATTCAATTCATCCACACTTCCTTCTAAGAATGTTATATTAGATTGGGTGCTGGTTGATTACGCAAAGCAGTTCTATATTACTTATGATGTTTGGCCAGGAGCAACTAATTATACGTCCTAGACATTGTTGATGAAAGCAACAACAACAGAGTCGTACATTGATTTTGAATAATCCCCAGGTTTCACAGCCATATAGAAATATAGGCTCTACACACGTGCTGAGGACTTATGTTTTTAGTTGTCTCGACAAGTCAGAAGACTTCCACACGTCTATCAAAGAGTACATGTCATGACGGTCTTTGTTAATGCGTGGATCCACATCTTCATTTGGAACCTAGGTGTCGGAATGTTTCCATACCCTGCATGGAGTTGTTCTTAAGAGTAAGACTATTAGCGTTTATTCTCATAAGTTTTGTTTTGAGAAAATTAATTCGTAGGCCAAATTTAAGGGCATTTGAGTATAGTGCCTCTATTTTATACCGCATATGTTGAAAACTATGTAATAGCAGACATATGTATATCGTTGGCGTAGTCCAGATGATTAAGCTTCAAGAAGAAGGAGCACTAAATACCGTTTAGAGTGTCAATATTCGCTTACTGTATGACATCAGCCAAAACAAGCAAGAAGAGGAGGTGTGGCGATAGGGCACACCCTTGGCGTACTCAAGCGCCAATGGTAAATTTTTCTGATGTTTGGCCTCTGTATAGTACTTTGTTTTCGGCATTGGTTTAGAGCAGCTTGATTATGTCTATTATTGTTTTCGGGACTCTCCAGATGGTGTTTTTTGCTATTTCGTCAAATCCTCTTTCAAGGTTGCAAAAAGCGGGTATGTGGAATAGTTGGGCTTGTTTGCTTGCCCAATTATAATTCGCAATGTTTCCGCAATATCTACGCATGATTTTCTTTCAATATACCCACACAAAGCACTTACCAGCAGCTTGGAAGTACAATTGATCTTTGTTCTATATAATTCCCTAGCAACGTCATTAGTCAATGGGCACATCAGTCTTTCAACTCTTCTTAATCTTCTACAAGAAATATTCGTATTTGAATTTGGTCAGTATTGATTAAAATGCAGTCTTAGCCGCAATTACTATGTACGCAGGACTCCTTATGCCTATGATACCAGATGTTAGAATCCGTTCCTGACTTTGAGTTAACTCTGCTTGCTAATTTTATAACTTATCACTGCCTTATCTGCCGAGTAGCCGAGCATATGGAATTTCTTCTATGTGAATGCCTAAAGTGTTACAGTCAATACTTTAAAAATCATTAAATGTTCTCTTAGGAGTATTAGCTAACGTGGCCGAAGGTGTTAGTTGGAGTGATGTTCTTTTTTGACTCGCACACGTCTTGACTAAACTAAACTAATAAGAACTAATTTCTAATAAATTTCGTTTAATCGTAGATAGAGCATTTAGACTTATTTGTGAAAACTTGAGTATGTAAATGAAAAAATTTTTTTTTGAAAGAAGATAAGGTACTTTGCACTGATTTCCCGATCGTACTTTGCGTACAAACTATGTGTCTAATAAACAAACTTGATATTGTAGTCAATTCGAGTGACTGAATAATATGCAAAGAAGTTATATTCGAGGATTTTTTTTATCAAAATACGATATAAAAATAGGATTCTTGTCAGAGAAAATGTTTCCGATGACAAATTTAAAAATTGGACGTACAAAATACAATGCTAATCCTAATCAGCATAAAATTAGAAACACCTTTAAAACTTATCTATAATCTTAAGGGCCCCCCAAAAACCTTGGCATTTTTCCATAATACAACATTGTCTCATATTTTTCATGCACAAAATATATGAACCAAAAATTATAAAAGGGGTTGAATAACTTCAAAATTTTAACTACATTAGGTGAATAACAAGTCATAGCGGGTGTTGAAATCTGACGTTTGTAAGAGGCACTAACCTAACAGTGTATATACTCTAAAGATTTTTACAACTTTATTTACTACGAAATTAAACTCACACGCAGTATGTGATAAAGACAAAAATATTAAATTTTTATAGTGGAAAAAGAGCAAATGTATTGATAGCGGCTGCTGGAAAAATGAGTATCGACAGGATTAAAAAAGGATACAAAATAAAATGCTAATGAATGGGAAAAGTTGGCATAAAAATTTTGTTTGTTTTTTGTTTTTTTAATTGGCCCAGTGGACACACCCACCAAAAGCGTTGTGTATAATGATTTTTTAATAAATAATGAAGAACAATTTATTTAAATATGCTGATACATTATTATGAGGCTTAAACAAATAGTTTAAAATAATTTTAGTTTTTTTTTCATTTCTAAACACATATGTACGTATATATATATAATTTTTGTTTGTTAACTATACGTTTTTTCTGAAAAAAGCAGTACCTTTAACTATATAGAAATATTTTTTTCAAAACTTAAACAAAGTTTTTAAAACAAATTAAATTTTCATCAGACTTTATGCAATAAGTTCATACGTATTTTAAAGATATTTTTTTGTGTTTTTTAAATTTAACGTTTCCTTTAAAAAAAGCTTTTTCTTTAAAAAAAATTAAAAATTTGCAAAAACAACTTTAGTGGAGAAAACAAACAGCTTTTAAAATATTCATTTATATGAGTGCTTCAGATAAATAAAATTGTCTATGTCCTTGAGAGAGCGAAAAATGTTAAAGAGAGCAAAAGTTTCGAAAAAAATTAGAGAGTATTTCACTTAAAGAAAGGGGTAGTTAAGAATAAATTTTAACTTGAACTTGCAGTCCACATGAATTCAGCAAAGAAATTTACAAAGAAATGATCTGAATGGAGCGAATTTTGAACAGCAATTATTTGAATTCATTGTAATACACCAGTTTAAACGTGATTGAAGAAGACAACGAAATATTTTGTTATCAAATTAAATTAAAAACAAATATTTTATTAAATTTGAAATAATTAAAAAACAAAAAACAAAAAAGCAAGCAAACGTCCAAGTTGTGTAAAACAATTAAAAAATTAATAAAAATCATGTGAAGTAAAAAAAAAGAAAATTAAAAACATTTAAAAAAAATTTATTGAAAATTTAATTGAAAACTTCAGTACTTAAAAAAACAAATTTACAAAACCAAACAAAACGTCTTAAAAAAAAAAAAAACAGAAACTAAATATGGGCAACGGTGGTGAAGTTAAAGTTGCTACCGTTGATGTTGAGAGTGGCGATAATATGGCCACTTTACCAGTATCACGTTCTCATACCACAGGCAGTACTGATAGCGCTGAGAAAAATAATGCCGCCAACAAGGAAATGGAATTAAAAAATGTTGTACCACAGCCCTTACAAAGGTTAATTAAAATGATTTAAAAAAATATTTTCTTATTTTCTATTAAATCCTCTTTTTTAATAAAAGTTTAAAGTTCAAATGACTCTATCAGAGTTAGTATAAATGAAACATTCTATCACACACACAATAACTTATTTACATTGAAACTTCCTTATTTACCACATGACTATTTCCTATATATTTTTATACACTTTTTTGCTAGTAAACGTTGCAATTTTGATTGCCTTTGAGCCAGACATTTTGGAGTGATGCCAAGATGTCTAGTTTATTTATTGAGGCATAATATATGCTGCAAAAACAATAAAAACAAAAACAACAATTACAACATGTGGCTAAAAAGGATTGAAAATCACAAGTTTAATGTAAAGACAGCATTTGTTACAAAATCAAATAAAAATATGATTTTGAAGTGTGTCATTGATATGGGTTGGAATTAACTTTTCTAAATAAAATATTGTTTAAAAATTTAGGTAAATGATGCAAAACTATAAAACTAAGCTAACACAAGTTCTGATTTTTATTTTTTGCAAGAAACAAATAAAATAGTGTGCAAAGGTGCCCAAAGAGAGAACAGCATTTGTAGTAGTAGAAGTAGTAAAATTAACAAAGTAAACAACAAAACAAATAAACAATTTTAATACACAAAGAGACATAAGTCCGTCACACAACTGAATGAGATTGTTGTTTATTTGTTATTTTCTCTTGAATATTTTAGTTTTCGTTAGTTTTCGTTGTATACATATACGGAGCAGATAATTCTCCTGTACTTGAGTGCTACGCTGTCTTCTCCAAGTATTCACCTAGTCAAGGGTCTAGCGACCATAATATCTAGCGATATTATTTGGGCCTTCCGCAGAGTGTGGACTATCTATCCTCTTGAATTTCCGTTTCATAATATTTAAATTAATTGTTATCTGATTTGTGAATGCTCCTAATCTGGCGTTCGAGATCTTATTTGGCCAGTAAATTTTTAGCAGGCGCCTGAGACAACGGTTAGTAAGAGATTTTAGTCACTGTCTAAGATGTAATACCGCGTTTCATGTTTAACATAGGAGTACTAAGGTTAAGTTCAAACTGAAAATTCGTATCTTTATTCATCATTAGATTCAAGTATATCTCTATATTGTTAGGAAACTATACAATGCCTAAAAGAAAGATACACCAAATTAGTATAGTAGTATTAGCTATAAACTTTATTATGGCGTTTATTCCATTGGTTTGTGTCAAGACTCTCAAGGTATCTGTCACTGCTTAACCGTGTTACCATGTTCTTAACAGTGTTACCACTTGCATGTTTAACAGCGTTGGCAGTTAAATTTCTTTTTGTGTATTTGATCTTACATCTGTTGAACTTAATGTAGATAAACAGAAATTTGTAGCAACTACAAGGACATTCGAAATTATTGATAATTGCCTCTAAAAGGTGGCATATTGGCCTTAGTTATAGTTAGTTATAGTTTGGCTGTCATTGTGTGAAGTTGTAATTTAAAGGCCATAAAGTAAAGTCATGTTAAGGCGTTCGTAAAAGTGTTGAGTACTTGTTTATAAAGTGGAAGTTAAATAAGTTGCTGTAAAAAGATAAAGTGTGGATATATAAAAGAGAACTGTAAAACAACAACAATGTGTTATTTATTTTATTTAACGCAATTAAAAAGAACTTAAACTTAAGTTGGCCGAAAGCTAGCTGTGCTTTTCCGATGAGGTTTTCAATATCATTCAAGCTTCCACTGGTATTTGCTTTAATGCATTCTAGGTAAAGGATGGATTGTACATCTTCTAGCGGTGTGCCATTTAATAGGCGGTTGTTGTTTGTGTTTATTAGCATAGTTTTCGTTTTCCCTATATTTATGTAAAGCCCTGCTTTAGTAGCATACGTAACACTCGAGTTGAGTTTGCGGGCGACATCTTTATATCTGAAGATACTGTAGGGGTTTTTGGAAGGGTGTAATCGATTCAACATAATACCCAATTGTTCATGTGTCACAGTTCTTTGTAAATTATGGTGTTTTGCCAGAATATTTTGCATTGATTCCCAGGCAGTTGTTGATTAATACCTGGGGCTTTAGCGTGTTGCTACTTAATACAAGCTAGGTTTCACATACAGCAGAATTGATTTAATATATGAGTTGAATATACTAAGCTTTCGAATTATTTTCTAGAGTACTCCTGTTCCTTTCAATGTTATAATCATGCCTTTCATCCACGATTTAGGCAGCCCTTGTTTCTCCCATACTGATGTGATGTGAGGCGATAGAAGTTTATTCTTAATAGTATTCAACTTCGCAAAAATCATTTACCATATTTAACGTAAAGATTTAATTAATAAATAAAAATTATACTGACATGTATTTTATTTACATTTATATACTTACGTGACATAAATTTTATTTACGAAAAATCATTTCAAAAGTCAATGATAAAAGTCGCCTTACTCATGCGAACATTATATTTGAGATATGGATTAAGTATGTTTTGCCTTAAAAGCAGATTGATTTCTTACGATTCATTTCTTACTTAATCTTAAAGATTAAGCATTAAGTTCTAATTTTTTTTAATAATTTGAATTTTACTGCATAATTAATATATAATCTGATGACAAGCCTAAGCTGAATATATACGTTTAGTTTGTAGTTGAATTTCGTAAGAGATAAGTTTCTATTTTCCTTTAAGCAAAAAAAAAAAAAAATACATTTTTAAGACTATTGTCTAACTACTCTTATAAAAATTTAAATATCTGATTTAAAACTTTATTTGCTCAAATACTCATACTTCCCTTCCATATAAAAATTTTAAAATGTGAATAAACCCTATAGAGGAATGAATGAAAGATGAGAAAAGAAACTATAATAACATTAATCCCTCAAATGAAATGTGAACAATTTGTAAATGCAATAATTTAATGCTGCAGAGCATAAAACATTGTGACACACACACAGAGGCTCTCATACGAAGGATATATTCATGCAATATAACTGCATAAAGGGTCACGGAGGAGAAAACGAAGAAGAAAAACAGTTCAAAACAAAAGAGGATACTAGAGAAGAACTTATAAGGATTGTTTTCGAGTCAACAATGCTGATGTTTTCTTAACTCATAATCACACATCGAGCAATAAGGCATCCAGTCAGAATATCCAGAATACAGGATACCATCAGTTTATATAGTATCTGGAGTTTTTTCCTATTTTCTTTATCTGAATGTTTGCAAACATGCAATCCTGAGAAGAGATATAAAAAAAACGCAATGATAGACAATCATGACAACAAACAAAAACACTGCAAAAGGAAGAATTTTTTTTTCTCTGCTCAATATCTCTACAACATGTGTGTCCCTTAAGGACATGCATTTTTTTATATAGAATAACATCATAGAAAGTAAGAAAAAAAATTGCTGTCAGTAAAGTGAAGTACTGGCAAATAATGACAGTTTCGGTAGAGTGAAAAACTTAAAAGTTAAAAGACAAGCATGGAAGAGATGAAAAATTTAGTCACTTAGAAATGCAAATAGAAGTATGGATAGGAGGATAACAGAAAGACAATTGAAATATTTAAATAAAAAGTGAATTTTGTCACGTATTCACTTTGATTTAGAAAAATGCTTTAAATCAAGTCTGGTTATTGCCAAGATTATTTGCTTTAAATATTTGCAGTAAAAATACAAGTATATTTGCACAGATTTACTTATATGAGGTTTGTTAAAGAAAATTAGGAAGCCCTAGAAATTTTGCTCGTTGTGTAGTCATTAAAGAATGGTGAAAATGAGCACATAATACCAAGATAATAAATAAAGTAGTAAATATAATTTAGTTGTGGAATAGATGTTAACGTGAGCAGACGTATGTTGCTTTGCTTTTAAAAATTGTTTGTTTGTGTTGTTGTTTACATTTTTAGTTTTTCTCTTCAATGCATTCAGAAAAAATTTACTAACACTACTACACCACTAATAACCTCTTCTTGTCACGTATGCAAACTCGGAAAGAAAATTTATAAAATTTCATCCGTATTTTAAAAATTAGAGTAAAAATCTTACGACAGATCTTTTTACGTTTACACGATACGTAATGAAAGCAGCTGTTTTAAAAGAGACTAATAGTGCGAGCGAAAAAATTTGCGTTTTTCTTTGTTTACAAAAAAATACACTCATGATCTAATAAAGTGTGATGGTTTTTAAGAAATTTCAGAAAACTGAGAAAGCCGCACGACTGCCAATTTTTCATCCGTATTTTCTCTCAATGTCGTACGCTATTGAGTTTATACGATACTGTCCGCTCTCTTTTACATATAAACTTGGCATGTCGTACGACTTGTATTATCGTATAAACTCCCCTTTAGCGATATACAATAAATATTACCTAATATTCACTATTTTGTACTCAATAATTGGTTATCCTTAACAACCAGTAAAAAATTTTAAAATTTAACCTTTTGAAACAACTTTTTATAGAAATCTTTGATCTTTGATATCACTTTGATTTAGAAAAGTCTGGTTATTGCCAAGATTATTTGCTTTAAATATTTGCAGTAAAAATACAAGTATATTTGCACAGATTTGCATATATGAGGTTTGTTAAAGAAAATTAGGAAGCCCTAGAAATTTTGCTCGTAGTGTAGTCATTAAAGAATGCCTCACGAAATTTAATTTTTGTTAAAAATGTTTAAAACATGAGAAGTAAACAATCTGGAAAAAATCATTGAACTGCTAAATGAAGTCAATAATAAACATAATTATCTCAAAACAATCCCGAATCACGAGTTCATAGTTCAAATTTTTTCAAAGATGGGCATCAATCAACTAAGAATTATGTAGATATAAAGGACCAACAATTATGCGTAGGCTAGCTTTAACAACTGCGCGAATACATACAATCAAACGTGTATAGCTATTATGACAAATTTGACAACTTTTTTCCTCAAGTTTCGCAAAATTTTATTTGTTTACGTTTCGAACGAAGCTGATCGCACTGCACGCACGTAAACAACTGCAAAACAATAACAAAAAAAGCACGTTGTGTAATGGATGCTAAAAGCAACTGCTATATTTTTTACCATTGTTTTCATGATTTACAGTCTGGCCCAGGATGTCGAAATAAAATTTTATTCGAACGATAGGCAGTCACTCACTTTTGTTCATAACAGCGGATCATTATCTTACGATTTATCTTTACTTGGCTTTACGTTTAAACGTAATCCAATTTAAAAACCTGGATTGCCATATCTTAATTATACAACTAAATTGCCAAAATACAAAAAAACGCTTAAATGTAAAAATTTTACATTAAAAAATGTGATTGTGGTACCACTGGAACTTGACATTAAAAAATATAAACAAACAAAAAAACGGTATCAAAAATCCGTATTTGTACAATTTTAGGCATGTATTGACTTCAATTTTATTACAAACTGAAGCCTTTAGAGGAATCACACAACTACATAGCAACGAAACTAAAAAACGTTGCAGTGAAAACAAAACAATTGAGTAATTTTGACATTTTTGTACGGACATCAGAAAAACTCTATAGTGAGCCGTAATTTTGTATGGAAATGCTTACGTTATCTTTCGCATTCATTTTTTTTCGACTAGAAAGTATTTGTGTCTGTAAATCAGCTGTTTGTCGGTCGAAACGATAACGTTCGACATCGTGGGCCAGGCTGTTAATTTTGTTTTAATTAGTGAAATAAATAAAAATTAACTCGTTTAACATTTATAACAATGTTTATAAATAATAAACCTTAAAACAGCATTCCGTGGTAAAAAATGATGTATTTAGGAAACATAAAGCCAACTAAGAGTAGCTTGTATCTAATTTCAAAAAGTACATTACGGCCGCCAAAAGGTTGATTAAGTAACATATTTGACAGACTTTTCTTTGATTTTTGACTCTAGCTTAAGTACGCAAAAGTTGGCTTTAAGACGTTCAAGACAACTCTATAATAATGTCTGAGCTTAGGTCTTCACTAATTTTGGTCCGTTGTTAGTTTTGCTTGTTTTCAAAACAAAGTGGATCTAACAACGAATGGAGATTTGCAACATTTACGGAAATACAGAAGTGCTTTGAGGATTATAAAAAACATTGAATTATAAATCGATTATATTGATGCCCATATATCTGGCAACTTGTATTCGATTGAATCAAAGAAGCACGTGTTTGAAAGGTTTTATTTCAGGCTATATTTTTGATGAAGATTCTTTCATATGTAGTTGGTGTAAGAAGATATAGTGAGTTCAAATCGTGTTAAATATCTGAAGAAATAAGCGGGTGATGCTTTTACTATTAAAAATGAATAAAAAGGACGCTAAAAAACATGTCGAAAAATTAGCGTGTAGTGAGTTATTTAGTTAATACCGTTAATACCTTTTCTATTGATCAATTCTGGCCGTTTTGATTTAATTGCTTGCCTCAATCTCATTAACTGTTGACAGTAGAGATTAGTATCAATCGTTTGACCAGGTTGAAGAAGTTCAATAGTCACCAGACACACAGCATTACCTTTCTTAGAGTCAATTCTGGCTTTTCCATCGTCTGCAAAGCTTTCCATTGCTTCGTCACTGATCTTTTTTACACATTATTGTATTACGTAATCCACATTACACTGCCCGTAATAATTCGCTACAGAAATAGTTCCAATTAAACTTTTCACTGTTTGTTCATATGGCACCGAAACATCGAGCTTCATTGTGTTGTCGACTTTCTTCAAATTGTTGAGAACTGTCTGGTGATGAATGCCTGGTTCCATAGCAATGTCCACGCTGTTTATGTGTATTAAAGATGCATCTTTATCAGATCGAGAATGCGCAACTGCTGTTTTTCTAGTTGTCTCCGTAAACTTCACGAGTTTTTTCAGCAGCCTGCGACGTATTCTGAATTCGCACACATTTCTTAAACGTAAGCAACTTTTTACAGAATAACGCGATTTTAGTAATGTAGTCTAACAAACGGAAACTTCAAATGTTCGTTTTCAACAAGCTACAGCTATATATATATATATAGCTTGATGCAGTTAATATTACCAGAGACATTACATTTTAGAACCATCTACCAACAATTTGTAACCGAACTTAACAAAACACTGGATTAAGAAAAAGTTGGAATAAATGATATCTTAGTTTAGTGTGCTGCTGTAGTATGATAGGGAAGACCTCACCTCCTCGGTTCAATCTCAGGCCAGGCCATATGACAATTTTCAACAATGGTATCAACTTATAAAACTAAAACATCTTCCTTTCCATGAGCCTAAAAAAATATCGCGTGCAGACACTTTTAATGATCCCATATCATGAGAGAATCTAATAATTTGAATTCGTAATATTTTATGTTCATATTTATTGAATATTTGCTAATAAAGAGCTAAAAAGTCAGCAAGATAATAATAACCGGTCAGACTATACAATAATCTAAAGCATAATGTACTTCTTGGAAAGAAGACATACATACTTCTAAATAAAAACAAATATTCGTAAAATAGATCTCCTTCTCATATAAAAAAGAAATATAAATACATTTAGAAAGTTTTTTTTTAATCCACATTCCAATATGGGTTAATAGTTTTCTGGTTGAATTCGTACCAGTTTATTAACAATTTCTCCAACAATATCCTGTTTTTTGTTAATTTATTTACATAATGAAAGGGCCAATAGACCTATAAAACCATATTTTTCAAGTGAAATCCATATTTTTCACATTTTTTTTAAACTCAATTTCAAATATTAACGTTTGATTTATTTTTAACTTTTTTGATTTCCTACTCTTGCAAGAATGGCGAAAAAAATAAAAGCGCGTTGCCACATTTCGTTGCGGATTCCTTGGCAGCGCGTATTTGCATAATGGCAGCAGATTTGGGTCAAATTTAATTTTTTTCTTCTCTTACCAAACGCTACATAATGGTAAAACTAAATAAATGTGCAAATGTATGTGCAACATAATGTGGCAAGGGAAAGTATTTAGTAGGGTGAGTGTGAATAAAAGTGGCAGACATACAACAACAGTATGTTTTCAATGCATTTAACAACCAAGTTTTTGTTGAAGATATGGAATCGTATGCATTATTCGTACATTGGATTTGTTAGTTGTTACAGTGGAAGGAGAACATAAAAGGATACTCTTACCCTATACACTATTGGTGGTGTGGTGATAAATATTTTTTGCTTTTAGCGTTTCGATTGTGTACAAACAAAACTTGTAGATCGTTAAACAGACACTTGAGGCAAAAAGCTTGGGAAGAATTCTTGCCTCAAAAAGAGAAAAATAAAAACAATATTGCGAAAAAACTACACAAAAAAATAAAAGAACAGAAACAGCAACAAAATAAGGAAGTGTTATAAAAAGGAAGCAAAACAGTAATATTTACAAAAAACAGAAAAAAATCATTTCAGGCTTTTTATGCAAATGGTATATAAAGAAAATACGTATGTACATACGTACATGCGGCAATAAAAGAAAAACTAAAAAGGCCCATTTAAAATAGAATGAATTTTTATATGCATGTAAAGCTGCGCAATAAAGGAGTTAATTATTTAAAAAAAGTCAGCAAGAGCGAACGCAACTGATTCTGAAATATATGACAGAAATTGCGAGCAGTTCCAATCAATAAGTTTTAATTATAATAATCGTGTATGTTCTGTAAACCGAAAATGAGTCAATTATTTATATGAAATTTGTATGAAAACAATTATTTTAAAGGCAGTACAACAAAAGCCTAGACAACACCCTTTGCTGCTGCTGCTAAACATGAAATAATTTCTTTTTATTTAGGCAGTAAAACAAAAGTTATTGATATCAATACAATATAAAATTTTAAATAAAAAAAACGTAAAAATATATATATTTTTTTATTTATCAGAAATCAACTGTATAAAATTAAAATATTGTATCAAACAACGTTCATGTATTAACATAAATTTAAAGAGTTTTAAACACATAATTTACTTAATTTTTATATTTCTGAGTAATATCTTAAAAAAGCGATTTTATTCTGGTGGATTTGAAAAGCTTGAGGGTCACCACTGAAACATATTTTTCTATAACAAATGGTTTTCTATAGCAAATATTTTTATGACAACAGATGACAATGAAACCTAATTTTATTGCTGCTGCTGCTTTCAAAATATTAATGAAGTCAATGGCATAGCAGCAAATGCTGCCAACAACAGCTTGTTGCTTGATTTCATGCTGCTAACTGTCGGTTATGTCTTTAATGCTTAAATTTTTAAAAACAAATAAAACTTAATTGCGATTATTATTTTAAGATTTTGATATCATTATGCAGCAAGCAAAAATACCTTGGATAACCACTATATTTTTTGATGCGCTATGGTCACCTAACTTAAAATTTGATTTCTTTTTTCTAAAATGTGAGATTTTTGAAGAGGCTGCTTGATACATCTTATGATAACTTTGGAATGACTTATTCGATTTTGTTAAACCATATGTTAAAAATTCCATATTATACCAGATTTAGATCATTCTAATATAACTTTTTAATATAACCAATATTCTTGGAGATATTAAGGAACAAATTATATATATGTATATATTTTTTTTTTAAATTTGATATTTTTGATTTCTAAAAATTCACAAAAAGTAAAAACAGAAAATATTTACCAGTTTCACTATTTAGTCATAAAGTTGCAAATAATAGAAATAAAATAAACCATAATTCATGAAAATCGATTGAGAAATATATAAATATAATATACTCTATTCCCAATAAAGTGAAAGTACCTAGTTTTGAAAACAAAAAAAAAAAAAAAACAAAAAAAAATTGGTGTAATTGCAGAAAATTCCTCTGAGCGTATGGTGATATTTATGAATTTTGAAAAAAATGTCGCTCATATGACACCCATTTACATACAATTGCATCAACAACATTTTATTTTGGTATAATTTAGAACTTTTTAACATATGGCTTAACATAATCGAATGACTCATTTCAAAGTTATCATAAGATGTATGAAGCAGCCTCTTCAAAAATCTTACATTTTAGAAAAAAAAAAAAAAAAAAAAGAACTTATCCATACAATCTGATATGGTGATGATTTTTGAAGTTAGGCAACCAGAGCGCATCAAAAAAGTATAGTGCTTAGTCAAGGTCAGAAAATTGTTTTCCATTTGTTGCATAGTGTAATTAAAAAAGTTATTTTAAGGATAATTCAGCGAATTAATAAACAAAAGACATCAAAATCTTGTTAGAGTTGAAATTTTTGCCAATTTGAAGTTTCATTCGATTTCAGTTTTACTCGATTTCGGTTTACAGAATATGGGATACCAGAATCATTGGCTTCAAATTCCTCAATTCTGTTAAAACTATTTGTAAAAGAAAGGTTTGGCCCCACTGCTTTATAAATAATACTTCCACTCTTCTTATTGCGCGATTCATGATTGTCTCTTACCTCTTGCAATGTTGTTTATCATAATCTTTCAAAAATGCATTATTTTATGACTCTACTTACTGTTGCAAAAACTTCATTTGGCTGTGGGAATCACAAGTATTTAAAAAACTATCGAACTACAACATTATGCCAATAAATTAACAAATTTTCTTGGTTAACTGGAATTATTTATTTTCATAAATATTTAAAGGAAATGTAGTCAAATAATTATTTTTTTATTTTAATGAAAAATGTGAATTAACAATTTACCTTTTGTTGCTTTTAGATTTAATTTTATGTTTATTTTTCCTCTCTACCACCCCCTTAAACCATTTGATTAGTTGCTATAAAATAACCAAATATCCCATGATTTTTAATGAATGAAGTAGCATTTAATTATTTATTTAATTTTGTATAGATTTAAAGTCTTGAGTGTCTTATATATTTATGTGTCTTACTTTTCTTCCCCCCTCCTTTCTAAAAAAAATAGTTCTATAGATTCAGTCTAATCAGTGTGTTAACCTTTCTTTAGAGATTGTGTCCAGTTCCTATATAATAACCTATATATAAACAAAATAAACAAAATACATTTCAAAAAAATTTCAAAAAAATTGTTTTTCTTTATTTCATATTTTTTTTTCGAATAAATTTCTAGGGTTGTTTATTCGGTTAAATCTGATCCAAATAAACGAAGTTTCTTACCAGCTAATATTACGATACATGGCACATATCAAACCAATGTTATAACAGGACCAATTGAATTATGGTAAAACAAAATTAATCAAAAATAAACCAATAGCAAAATGTTTAAAGAAAAATTAATTTTTTTATAAATGAAGTGTAAATACAGTATATTTTAAACAAAATGAAATGGTGCAAAGTTTTACATAAAAAATTAAATGAAATGAAATGATAATAATATACAGGATGTATACTGTAGTTGTATCTACTCGTATAACACGGTGCGACCAAAAGAAAAAAATAAAATACCTGGATAGTGATACTACTTTTCTGATAATCGCTCTCGAGTACAACAAAAATCTGTTTTTGAAATTTTTTAAACACCTTCAAAATTTTAACGGATTTTAAGTTTCTCAGTGGATTTGAATAAAGAGAAACATCCCTTTTAAATTGTATGTATGTATTTTCTTTAAATAGTCTTAAGGAATATGTGTATATTTTTGGAGCAAACACATTTTTCGTCCATTTTTTCACCTTTTTGAATCTTAGAACTGTTTTTGCACACTGTTTTATGTAGACACCGTACTATTCATGATCTTTTGAATAAGAAATGCTGCTCTGATTTTAAAAATCCGTTGGAAATTGATGGAGTTATCAAGTTTTTTTAAGTAAAGCAACTCATGAAAAATTTATACTATTGCTAGTAAACTGACGTTTTTTTATTATGTGCTTGAAATTTGAAATTTTATTAAAAAAAAAAAATACAATTTTGTGATAATTGCAGGCATCGATTTACTACTTTAAGTAATTAATAAATAGTATGGTTTCTATATAAAATTGTATGTAAAAACATCACCGTAATTAGTAGAAAGTGAAAAAAATGGCTAAACGAACGCGTTAAAGAAATACATACACATTCATCAAAACTACTTAAACGAAATAAATATCATTTAAATGGGCTATTTCCCTTCTCTGCGAACCCCACGAAAACTAAAATCGGTTAATATTCGATTAAGTTATTTGGTTGTAGATGCATGAAGGTCCGAAAAACGGTTTTTTACCCGTAGCTCAATATTTTGAAGGTGTTTTGAAAATTTCAAAAAAAGATTCCTGTTATACTCAACAGCGCATATCAGAAGAGTAGTATAACATCACAAGTATTTCAACTTCGTTCTTTTTTGTCACACCGTGGAATCAGTTCTGTTCTGAAAATAACTTTTTTGCGAAAATGAAAAGGTGTTTTGAATACCAAAATCGGTTAGTTTTCAAGTAACTTGTTTATTATTGGTGTTCGAAAAACTCCCTTACACATTGTCGGTGGATAGCTCGAAAATGTAATATCTCTGGTAATATTAATTGCATTAGACAGCACTATAGCTTGTTTGTAATATTAATTGCATTAGGCAGCACTATAGCTTGTTTGTCAGCTGACATTATAGGTGACATCACTAAAATCTCGTTATTCTGAGAAAAGTTATCTACGATTAAAAACTCGGAACATTGCCATCATATTCTGCTTTTTTATTATAGAAAAAATAAAAACGCGTCGTAAGCTTCTGAAAAATTTTTTGATACTGTAAAGTAGATGAACTTCTGGAAAAAATTAAGAAAAACGGGTACATAAACAGCGCGGATGTTACTAGGGAACTAGGTATTTATCAACAAACAGTTATCAAACATTTGAAGAAAGCTAGATATACAAAGAAGATGTTTGGGTGCCATATGAATTAACAGTGACAAATTTAATCGACCGAATTTCCATTTGCAATTCACTGCTAAGGTGGAACAAAATTGGCACATTTTGAAACGTATGAGCACGGATGATAAAAAGTGGATCACGTGCGACAACAGTGTGAGAAAAAGATCATGGTCAAAAACATGGGAATATTAATAGACTGCGGAAAAGCCGGGATTGACACCAAGAAAGGTAGTGCTTGTGTCTGGTGATATTGAAATGGATTTGTTTATTATGAACTTCTACGAGCTGGTCAAACGATAGATTCTGATCACTACAATTCACAAGATTGCATTTGGTAATTCAATTAAAACGTATAGAATTGATCAGCAGCAAAGGTGTTATGACCCATTATGACAAATCTAGACCACAAACACCTTTGATGACCCGTAAGAAACTGTGAGAGTTTGGCTAGGAAGCTTTATTGCATCGAGCATATATATAGCCCGGAATTCGTACCTTAAGATGGTGATCAAATAAACCGATTACTCATCGTTTTTTCACTATCTAGGGAGTGTGCGTGACGTAGAATGAGACCCTTCTGTTTTGTATTCAAAGCAAAAGAGTCGAGTTCTTTTTAGAAATTATTGCATTAATTTACACCTTTTTAAACTCTCTTTACCATCAAGGTTGTTTAGAGTTATGCTTCATTTCATTTGCTACTTAAACTGTTTTAAAACTTTGAAATATTCTTTGAAAAGCTTAAACTGCTTGTGAATACAAACTTCTAAAGCATTTTATACTAAAAATAATTTTCCCAACAAATAATAAGGGGAAATTGAAAAAAAATAACCTTGAATAGTAGAAATTATTTCTAGCTGATGCACTTTTATGCATCGATGCTACTCAAAGCAGAGTTAAAGGGTTTTTGTTTCAAGCAATGCGTACAATGCTTAGAAATGTTTTGGCTAATTCGTAAATAATTTATATTGAATAATTTTAAATTATTAATTAACATTTAAAAACCGACACTAACTATAAGAATATGCAAAAGAATTTCACAATTTTTTATTTTCTGTATTCTTGTTCTACAGTGAAATGCACTTATTTTAAACTGTTTGCAAAATATATTTATAAATAGATTTTATCTATACTCTTACATACATAGTACGAGTATGTTAAAATGTATGCCTTAATACACACTTGACACCTTTTTACTAATAAGCCAGGTTAAAAGGGTATAAGGTTTGCAAATATTGTTATGAGAAGGGGCAAAAAATTGCTCAATATGACAAACATTGGAACTTATATCATATCAAAAATATTTGATAAAGCATTTGAAAATAAAAATAAATATTGAAGGAGATAATTTCGGAAATTGTATTCTGTTTTTAAACAACAAATATTGATTTATTATGGCTTCGATGAAAAAAAGAAAAAAAAATCATACGTATATACATACATATTTCGACAAGAAAAGAATGTATAAAACTAATTCTATAGATTTATGTTTACATAACTTTACAAGCAAAAATATAAGAACACAAATAACATTTTACATCTACATATTTACTACACAATTTCCAATTACATAAGAAATAAAGAAAACATTGAAATAATTCCTTCGTATACATATGTATGTCTAGTTCAAAAATTTTTCATATGTTTTTTTTATAAATTTTGAAATTTTGTTTTTCTTTCTTAATTTCATTTGGAAATGGTGTTGTTTTCAATATTTTCATTTAATGTTTTTTTCTATGTGATATATGCATGGATAGAAAGATTTTAACATAAAACATTAGATATGTTTGAACATTTTTGCTCAGATTGTTAATATCATGTTGTATTCTATAAAAAAGCGAAGGTTAATTATTAAAATGGCTGAAGCATTTTTATTTTCATTTTAATGTTCAACTAACCGAGCATAAAAATAAAACAAGTAAAAAAAGTTATAGTCGATCGAGCCAACTTATGTGCTTCCCTACTAGGGCGCACCTCACCACTTTGTACAAGTTACGGAGACTAGCAGATATTGCAATTTTTGATTCGGTAAATACCAATAAAGCATGTTGAATATACATACTCTAGATATTTAAGACTAAATGAGACATAAATCATCTTAAGGAACGACCATATTAATCACGGTATCATTGTAATTATATGTATAAAAATGTATCGGGTGGGCCATTTACAAGTTTAAATTTAAAAATGTAATAAAACAAAAAAACGGTTTGAAATATTTCCAAATGTCTGCTTCTGTGGTGAAGTGCAATTGTTTCGGTTAGAAATGAAATATTATTTCATTCATATGGCTGCCGCGGATAGCTTTACAGTACCCCATTCGATCGGACCAATTTTCGAGAACTTTTTCGAGTGTATGTGGTCGTGTCTCGGAAATAGCATCACGAATGTTGGCCTTGAAATGCTCAATTGCCTCTGATTTGTCGGCATAACATTTGTCTTTGAGGCACCCCACAGCAAAAAGTCCAACGTTGTCAAGTTGCAGCTTTTTGGCCACAAACTGACATCACCATTTTGGCTAATTAAACTGCCATCAAAAGATGTTGGGCAAGTTGCAAGGTGTCTCCATCGACCGTAATGGTTACGAAATATGAAATACGATGCCTCCCCTCCACAAGTCGCACCAAACAGTCACTCGCATTGGCTTCTGTAAAACCATGTTTGGGTTTTCTGAGCCCCAAATACGGTAATTTTGCTTATTAACGTACCCACCAAGATGAAAATGAGTTCCATCCGAAAAGATGACTGTTTTGGGAAAACGGACATCATCGTGCAGTTTTTCGTTGGCCTACCTAGCGAAGCTAAAACGAAGTGGATGGTCATGCGGCTTCAAATCTTGAACCAGTTCAACCGAGATCTTCTCGTAAAATTCGACGTGAAATGTTCATTCGGCGTGAAATGTTCATTCATTATTAAGAACGGTGACGAGTTGATGTTGATGGATTCTCACGCACACTCTCAGCTACAGCTTCGATATTTTCGGGTGTACGCACTATACGAGCACGCTTACGTCTTGGCGCATCAACAATGAAATCAGTTTCACGAACTTTAGCAATAAACTTGCGTATACCAGTTGGTTCTTCTATTGGTCCAAATTTTGTACGACATTTATTGCAATTTCCGACCAATTGTCTTTGTTTTGAAAATAAATTGCCAATAAATCCCAACGTTGCTCAAGCATAAATCGATTTATTTCGTTAAGTAGAGATAATATACTGAATTTTGTAACTGAATAGAATACAGAAGTATTTTCTAAACAACCGCTGGTTCATATTTAAACCGATAGATAATTCCCTCCTTTTTGTTAGGTTTGATAAAAGTTTTATTTGGGATGCCAATTCTTGCATTTTAAATTTTCTCTTCTTCAGAGTATTGCACGTCATAACCTTGCCAACTTCTACATCCTCTGTTCCGAGGGACAAAAGCTTAGCTGATATATGACGGTGATTATACGACAGGAGACAAATATTGTCTGTATATTCCAGGCACTCGAGTTATTGATTAAGCCTACATCTAATACCTCCGTTTAACCGAATACCATTACGTACCATAGCATCAACGACGATGTTAAAGAGAAGAGGGCAAAGAATGCGTTCCTGATGAACACCAGTTGCAATGTCAAAGCTGTTGTTCAGCGCGTTATTGTGCATAATCCGATACTTAGTGTCATTGTAAAGATCTCGTATAAGCATAATGATGATATATATGTATATATTAACTCCCAGAACTCTCCATGAAGGAACACGGGGAATTCTCTCAGTCAATGAGCTGCTCCCGATTCTATTTTTTAGACTCATTGAGAGAGACCTACAATTTAACGGCAGCTTCGAGCGGTAAATTCATTAGAGAAGTTTTCAATATTAGTAATACTCATAACCAGTTGCCAGCTAACGTTATGAGGTGGTACCGCTGTTGAAAAAACATTAACAAGGACTCCGTCTACTTCTGATAAACCTGGCTATTTGCCAGATTTGGTAAATCTTCGACTATTAATATTTACGTAGACAGTCTTGCATAGATTTATGCTCATGATTATAAAAATAATTATGACCAGAACAGAAACAACTTTCTCTTACATTTGAAACAGGCTTTAATAAAACATATATGTGCCGTTTTGATCAACAACCTTTTATCAATTATGGGCTGAAGTGATTATTCCATCAGCGTAAAACATCGGGGTTTTCTGAGCGGAAAAATAAATCAAACTCTTTTAGTTTCTGCCGGGTCCTCAAAGATACGTGTGGTCTAGCATTGTCACGATAGAACAAAACACCTTTTCTGGTTGCTTTTTAATTGAATTAATTACTTCAATCTCATTAAATGTTGACAGTTGAGATCAGAATCAATCGCTTGACGCGGTTGTAGAAGCTCATAAATAAAAATTCCCTTCCAATCACGACAGACACACAGAATTGCTTTTCTTGGTATCAATCCTGGATTTTCCACATTCTGCGAAGATTCAAATTGCTGCATTCATTATTTTTTTACACATAATTGTCATGTGTGATATATTTTTCATCGCCCGTAATAATTCACTTCAAAAATGGTGTGATTTCATTCCGTTTTCGCAGTGAATCGCAAATGGAAATTCAGTACATTCAATTTTCACTGCTAATTCATGCGGCACACAAACATCGAGCTACTTTGTGTACGCAGCGTTCTTCAAATAGTTGATAAGTGTTTGCTGATGAATACCTGGTTTTCTACCATTGAGTGCGCTGCTTAAGTGACGGTCTTTTACAATTTTTTCCATGATTTCATCGACGTTTTAGTGATTGGTTTTCCAGAGAGAGATGTACCTTTTTTGTTTAAATTATCAGATCAAAAACGAGCAAACCTCTTCGCTGCTATTCTTTTAGTTTCAGCTTGATCTCCGTAAACTTTACAGCAGCCTGTAATGCATTCTTCCCGTTTTATAGTAGCAAAGCAAAATATGACGGTAGTGTTCAGAATTTCCGCTAATCCTTGAAAGTAGATATCTTATCACTAAACAATGCGGTTTTAATAATGTCTTCTAACAAAGTGAAGTTTAAAATGTTAGCTTTCAAAGAACATAAAATGTTGCTGATGCTATTAGATATTTCCACAAATATTATATTTTAGAGGCATCTACTAACGATTTGCATTCGAACTTAACCGAGCACCAACTATATTTTCGTCTGTAATTATTTTTTTACCTAAAAGAGACAACAGGGACTGATATATATTTTAAGTTGTATAGACAACAGGTAACGGGTCTTTCCTGATCGTGACTCTTGCATATAGGGACACTCACACTCCCTTGGCTGTGATATTGCTTTCTACAGATAAGTAACCGGTAAAGAAGACGGAACTCAGAAATTAATATTACGACTTATATATTATCCAAAATGCTCTGGCAAAGACTCTCTTAGCCCTTGATATAGTTTCGACTAGGCTTCTTACAGGTATAAATATTGGGCACCATGTGATTACACATATGTCGAAATGTATAAATTACTTAAGTTAGTTATGACTTTATTAGCAGTCGTATAGATGAGAAAAGAACAGTCAGTACAATATATCAATCTGTTAAGCCTTTTCAAAGGAGCAAAGGGAAAACATATCTACATAAGTAATCCCCACGACATTTCAAGTGGGACAATAAGCTGAACCCGATTCTATTTTTAGACGAATTGAAAGGGACGTACAACTTAGCAGCGGCTCCGGAAGGCATTAGTTGGAAAAGTTTTTCATAGAGTAAATACTCACAGCCAGTCGCTAGAAATGTAATGAGGTGATACCGCTGTTGAAAATTATCAGATAATCTGGTCTGGATTTGAATCGAGGACCTTTTGGTTTATAGGCGGGTGTCTTACCTACCCTTCCCCCACAGCGGTACACATACTATAGGCTTCATAAATTGTCTCGCCTACCTTCGTGCCATATCACTGACTCTAATTAAATTTGTCCGTTGTATCGATTATTTCGCAAGGAGACTATAAGGATTTTACACTCATGTAGTTTAGTTAGAACGATTTATTAAATGTGGCGAACCAAATAATCTTCTCTAACTTAGAAACTGTAAAAAAAACATAAAATATCTGTATCTTATAATTATTACATAAAAAAAATTTGTATTAAAAAATGGAATAGCATTCTTATTTTAATAACCGTAAGCATTTAAAACATATTCAAAATAATTTCTGCAAAAAAAACTATGAGAAATAGGCCTAAAAATATTAAAAAAAAAAACGTCTTTGAACTACAAACAAAACATCTTGTAGTACCCCGCTTAAATGGCCAAATGTTTGGGTTGGTGCCTATTCTTTAGTTTATAATTGGCATTTGTATTTTTATAATTTATTTTTTTTTTATGGTAGAAGTGTGTATGTATTTAAAAGAAGAGAATACAATAAATAAAAGCATAAATTTAAAGAAACACAAAAAGGCGTCTGCCTTCACACACTTTAAATAAAAACAAACAAAATATAACATAATACAGAAGAAAAAAGAAAAAGTAATTAAAATATATAGTTCCCATAGTGCTTTTCAGTTCCATTTTACAACACATACCGGACAAATGTGTTGTTTATTCAAACTAAAATTAAATAATGAAGTGTTTTAATAATAAAAAGAAATTTCTTTACTTAACTTTTTTATATTTTTAAAATAATTTTCTTTATTTTTATTCAAGAAAAATCAATGAAAATAGAAAAGAAAATGTGTGTGTGAAAAACTATTATATTTCTCTTCATTATTTTTGACAAATATTAATAAGTCTTTTCTAAAATAAGAAAAAACAAAAAATTGTATCTTCTTTAGCATGTCTTCCAATGAATTGCAACGTTATTACAATTTTAAGTAAATTCAAAGCACTTGCACTTTAGTAAAAATTTTGTTTTATTTATGCAATATTTTATTACATAAAAAAATTATTATTGAAAACTATTTTTAATTTATATGGGAAATATACATACATATTTATGAAGTTTGATTATAGTCATGATTATTTTAAATATTTGCATGTTACAAACGAAAATAACATTTATTAATATGCAATTTCTTTTATTTTTTCTCCTCTTCTCTTTTCATCCATTTTTTTTTTCAATTTAAATTCTTAATTTCTGTTTTTCTCGGTGTATATCATTTATAGGACATCGCTGTTCATTGTTACCAGTTTGGTCTATGCCATCATATTGATTGTTGTTTGCATTGCTTATGTTATAAGCGATGTGACAACCCACCGTCTACCCGTTTTATATTACGAAAGTTTCTTTACGTATTTATATGGGGTCAGCATACTCTTCCTATTGTATGTTTTCTGTTTTCTGTTACAGGGTAAGTAATTAAAATACGTATTTTTTAAGCACAATTTCATTTTGATTTTCAGAAATATTATTATTAAAAGATAAAAAATGTATTGAGAACAGAGAACTAACTCCCTAAAAGAGGAGTGAAATGAATCCAAGCATAAAGTTAATTCAATAGAATAAAAAGTAAGCCGTTTTTTTTAACAGAGTTAACAAACCTTACAGTTAAATTACAAAGTTACAGATAAGTTAATATATTTTGCATAATTTTAAATAAATATTGTGTGCTCGGTTATCCCGTGGTGAACGTCAGTGTGAATCAACGTGTCTGTGTATTAGTGACAGGGCTGACAAGCCAGGGTAGGTAATCCAAATAGATTAAAGGTTTGAGTGTGGCATTTGATAGTTTCTAACCATTGTTTGGCAACTTTTACGACGTTTGGGCTTTTTTCTCATAACGCACGGTTCAAATGTAGTAAGTGCAGTCTGCTACAATCACTTAGTCCCACTAAGAGTGCAAAATTGCATTATAAATACTAAAATAACCTAATTGTAGTAACAAACAAAAAATATTGTCGAAATGAACGAAATTTTGAAGCGGTTATAACACTTAACAAAACTCAAAAAAGAAAACCCATCAGAAAACCCAATGAAACCCGGTGGGCAGAGTTAAAAAAACACGCTTTTTTGCCAACCCTGATTAGTGAGTCCTAACAGACAATATTATCGAGTGCCTTATTCCTTAACGGCAAGGTGTAGTAGACAAAATCATGCACCGACTCATAATAGACAACGTCAATATTATGCGAAAAAAATCATGAACGAAGCAAAATGAAGCTTCGAAGACTTTGACAAAGCCAGTATTAGCAATTCTGTGTATGTCGGGATTGGAAGGGAATTGTTCATTATGAGCTTTTACAACCCGGTCCAACGATTGATTCTGATATCTACTGTCAACAACTAACGAGATTGAAGCAAAAAAAATTGATCAACAGAAAAGGTGTTGTAGTTCATCTTGACAACGCCAGACCACAACATCTTTGATGACCCGGAAGAAACTATGAACATCATATAGCCAGATCCGTGCACCATCAAACTATCATTTGCTCTGATCTCTGCAGAACTCTCTTAATGGTGTAAATTTAAATTCTGTACAGACCTGCGCTCAGGTCCACTCCTTCGAGGGCCTTGTTTGTACTGCTGAACTGGCTTCCAGCGTACCTGATGGCTAGGCAGATGGCAGGCATGTCTGCGATAAGGTTGAGGATGGCAGGGTCATAGCCGGACAGGGTTTACGGGCATATGGCCATCTTTAAGTATGTGGATACGATCCCTGAGGGGATAGATTACTGCACACCCAAACCCTTCCTGGATAGAATGTTCTCCGTGTGCATCTCACCAGAACCGGTAATTGGACACGGTACTGTTGATATTTACACGGATGGATCAAAATCCTCGAAGGGGTTGGGGGCGGCATCTTTAATCCTATATACGAGGTTAGGGAATCCTTTAAACTGCTGGACCATTGCAGTGTCTTACAGGCGGAGGTCTCGGTGATAATGAGGGCAGCGGACTGGTTGATGGACTACGGGGTATATGACAGAGATATCCGGATCTGTACGGACAGTCAGGCTGCGATCAGGGCGCTCTCCGGTGTCTACTCGGCATCGCGACTGGTGTGTGAATCTTTCAACGAGATGACGAGACATTCAGACATGGAGATTATCTGGGAAAGGGTTCACTTGGACACCCGGTGGAACTCTGTGGCGGACGGACTTGCGAGGGCTGGCTCTCTCCTCAGAAATGAGGAGATGGACCACTCAGTTGGGATGCCACTATCCTCTTGCAGACTTATGGTCATGCGGTACATGTTGGGTAGGGCACAGCTACCGTGGGATGATGAACCCACGTGCTTTGTATCGCGGCAAATCTGGCCCCTATATGATCGGTTCGCTCGGAGTCTATTACAGGGGTGCCGCGACTTAGCCTGCGAACTCTTGTGGCTGTGATTACTGGGCACAAGGTGGCTGGTGCGCACGCTATGAGATTGGGTCTGCCATTCAATGACTATTGTGGGGGTTGTCAGGATGAGGACGAAGAGGAGACTGTCGAACACTTCCTATGACAGTGCCCGAGTCTTTCGGACATTAGGACTGCTTTCCTTGGCGTTCCGTTTCTGGATGGCTTGTCGGATCTGGCCCTTAATCTGGCACTGGATTTGGCACTTAATATAATATGCATTTAAGTCATATAGCGTTAATAAAATTCAGAACAATTTTTAAGACGCCTATTTAAAACATGTATGAATATATGATATTTTGTTTGAGGATGTTATGCTTTTACAGTATAAACCGTAATAAGAATACTTCAGTCGCATTGATTGAATATCCCTGAGGAACTACGTTGTAAAAACTGAGTTTCTTAATAATGAACAATAACAGGTAATCATTTTCTCGTTGAATAAAGCGGATTTTGGTTCTTCCATAGTATCAACCTAACCTAAACTTTAAGCAGAATTTAAGCTTAAACAGCAATTTTTGGTTCTAGGTCACAAGCTACTGATTGTTAGATTTTTATAAAGGAGTATTCAACTTGAAAAGTAACAGCGTAAAAGTCATTCTTATTATAATTAACAGTAATGCTATTTGCTTAGATATAAGCACAAACATTTCTAATTGCAAGCCCATAAAAAAAATTTTTATCAGGTTTTACAGTTTTAAAAAAAATTTTTTCAAAAATAAAAAAAAGCAAAAACACGTCTCTGTATAATTTTTATTATTTTTTTACAGAAAGTTCCTGTTGCAATGGCGGCAACAATCAACCGAAATCTCCTAAAAAAGAAAAGAAATCTAAAAAAGATAAGGATCCAGCCGATTCGAAAGATGCGAAAGGTGGAAAGGATTCCAGCAAGGGTGGTAAGCCCAGTCCCTATCAGGTTAGTTAAACAGAATATTTTTTTATTTATTTTTATTTTTGGATTTCTTTCCAAATCAAAAGGCTTTCCATTGCTCCCTTTTTTTAATATTGTTTTATTTGTTTTATTTTAAATTTTTGAAAAAACACATTTCTAATCCTTTTTTTTATATTTCATATCCTATATGTTTTTTAAACTTGTTGTTGCTTTTATCATCCATCCTATATGTGAAATACACAAAACAAAAAATCCTCATCCTTAAAACATTAATCATCATAAAACAACATCAAACGAATACAATAAATCAAAACACCAACACTAAATAATAAAAAAAATAAATAAATAAAAATGAAACAAAACTACTACTATTCATGCTACTACCTCTACTACTTGTACTGCTACTACTACCGCAACTCTGCTAATATCCGGTGTGTTTTTGTCGGTTTACGCGACTATTGATGTTGTGTCCTACTCAACTACTCTTACTACCAACCAACCAACCAATCTGTATACCAACTGTCACGTTTCTTTAAACATGCCTAAATACATCTATGTGTATACGAGTGTGCGTGTGTGTTTGTGTGGCTGTACACATAATTGAATCCTGTCGCAATGGCCATAAAAATTATTCGAAATATTTACCCGTTCCTTGTGTTTTATTGATTCACATTAAATCTGGCAAATGAAATAAAAAATTAAAACAAAAATATTTTATTTGTGTATGTGTTGGCATTTTCCCACACTTTTACATTTACATACATATGTTATGATTTATGCATATACGCACACAACCACACACATACCAACACTCTTATTTACATATGTGTGTGTGTTTTTGAAACAAAATTTTAAATGTCTATATTTAACATACAAAACATATGAATGAATAAATTAAAACTAAAAATTTTGTTTTGCAAACATAAATTCAGGAACGATATCCAATTAAGAAACGTGATTTGGTACGACATTCTCTAATACCAACCCAGGTACGGTTTGTTAATATTTTCGTTTTTATATTTCTCTTTTTCAATGTTTCATTTTAATTCTCTAAATATAATTTTCTAACCACCACTAATTCGTTAAACGCTTTAACTAAAACTAACAATTTTTATCAACGGGGTGTAATGGATGGGTGGTAATGGACTAATTCTACTAAACCCATTAAAGAAAAATATATTAACTAAAATGCTTCTGGTGAAGAAAAGGCACTGAATAAATTTTTATAAAATAAGTACGTTAGAAACCAAATAGTTATTTTCTAATTTCTTCTCCCGAAAAAACTGTCTTATAAATATCGGATGTGCCATCTATCGGTTTAAATTTGAACCAGCGGCTATTTCGATTCTGACAATACTTCTGTCATTCTATATATTATCTCGAAATGAATCGATTTATGATTGAGCAACGTTGGGATTTATTGGAAATTTATATCCAAAAACAAAGACAATTGGACGGAAATTGCAAAAAAAATCGAAAAAAAAATCATCTTTTCGGATGAAGCTCATTTTCATCTTGGTGGGTGCGTTAATAAGAAAAATTGGCGTATTTCGGCTCAGAAAACCTAATTGTGGTCTTACAAAAGCCAATGCACCTATTACGAGTAACTGTTTGGTACGGCTTGTGAAGCGGAAGCTCATTTTCCCATATTTCTTTACAAATGAGAACGGCGCAACCATTACGGTCAATGTAGATACCTATAGCACCATGATAACCGATTTCTTTGTGCCCTCTCTTGATATGAACGATGGATGGTGTCACACATCTCATGCCACAATCGATTTATTGCATCAAACGTTTGATGGCCGTGATTTGACACCGTTGGACTATTTTCTGTGAGGCGCCATTAAAGGCAAGTGTTATGCCGACAAACCAGAGACAATTGAGCATTTGAAGGCCAACATTCGTAATGCCATTGCCGAGATACGACCACATACACTCGAAAAATTTCTCGAAAATTGGCCCGATCGAATGGGACACTGTGAGGCCAGCCGCGGCAGCCATATGAATGAAATAATATTTCATTTCTAACCGGAACAATTGTACTTCACAACAACAAAAAATGTGACAAAATTTCAAACCGTTTTTGTTTTATTGCATTTTTAAATTTAAACTTTTAAATGACCCACCCGATGTAACAAAGTGTGAGTGCAATATCATCGAAATTTTGTAAGCTTTCAAAAAGGCCTATGCCATTAAGTAATAATAACATCATGCAAATGTCAGTCGCAGCTTCGCTGTCCAATTTTTCATGACTCTAGATGAATTTGATCTATGGCAAGATTATATAGGCTTTGGTTTGCAGCGTACTCACATAGACCTACGACTCCACGATAAAGAGATACGAGCTCCAAAAGATAAAGAGTAAGTTGGTCAAATCAACCGATCTTGGTGGCTAGTTCACATCACATGCATGTAAGCTACCCATGTCTTCACATCGCTCGTGCAGAATGTCAATTGTGACAAGAGCTGAGTGACACGTAGAGTCGTCTTGTTGAAATCCCAAGTCGTTGGTGTCCATATTATCCAATAGGGCTACAAAAAATTCGGAATTATCAATCTGTATTGACAGTGATTTTCTGGCCAAAGTCGTTCTCAAACAGTGATTTTTTTTTTTGGTATATATTAGACTCTCTTCATCCAAATTGGACAATTTCGTTTATTGGCGGACTCATTCATCCAAAAACAGGCATAATCATTGAAGATGGTTTTTTGATGATGATCCTTCTGATGATTCGTAAGATCAGTTTTCAACTGCTCTTATTAAGCGAATACATGTCGTTGTCTATATTGATAACTAAATCTCCCAATGGTGATTTGCCAAATAGACGACAGCCAATTCAATAGATGTCGCTTCAAAATATGCCGCTATCAACTTTCGAAGTTATGAAATGCCTACTAAAAGACACCTATTATGCGAAATTTAAACACCACTTTATTACACTTGAAACGAGCTTTATTATATCAAATATGTGCCGTTTTAATCGACAACATTTTTTCTATTTTTGGGTTAAAGCCATTATTCATCACTGTGGAATTTCTGGTTTCTTGCAGGCCTCTACGGAACTTAAATTCAATTCATTAAGAGATCGAAACAAATCTTAAGGTGGCAGATCCAGGTTATGTGGGTATGCCGGCTCATCAAAAACGTGATGTCTGTTCTGGTCTTTTTAATTGAATTGCTTATAGACCAATCCCACCAGACACATAGCTTTACCTTTCTTGGTAGCATTCCTGACTTTGCCATCGTCCGTGATCTTTTTGGCACATTATTTTCGTATGTGATTAACTTTCGTTTCGTTTTAGCAGTGAATAGCAAATTGATAGCTTGTTCCATAAACTGTTCGCTGTTAATTCATGTTACATCCAAAGTCCGAGTTTCATTGCGTATCCAGCTTTGTTCAAATGGTTGATAACTGTTTGCTGAAAAATTTGTGTCGGCCTTTGTCAATTTTCTTCATTAACTTGAGGTGCATCGTTAACACCATCAAAGTGTAAAAAATGTCTGTTATTTTACTAGGTACTCTTCTCTTAAATTTTTCTATAATAGAAAAGCAAAGTATAATGGTAATGTTCCAAATTTTCATTTATTTTTAAATACAGATAACTTTTCACATAATATTGCGATTTTAATAATGTCTTCGCAAGTGTATCACAGTCGGAACATGGCATTCTGCCATTAATCTTTTTAATTTTAACTATTGTAGCTTTTTAGTTTCAAAATCTAAAAAAGTTTTTAGTTTCAAAATCTATAAAAAAGATGGATGGTCTTTCGAACTGGTTGCAATCATTTCGAATATTGTTGATGAAGCAATTTCTTGCTCTATAGTCAATTATAATGGGATGTACAAATCTTTTTGGTCTTCATATACACAATCTAACAATTTTGCTTAAGTGATTTAGATATAAAACTTATAACAAAAAAAAAGAAAAAGGATATGAAAAAATCATTTGCCTCTTGATGAACTTTTAACACTAATTTGTCATTAAGTTAGCTGAGCTCATATAAAATTAAGTGATTTTAAATGAATTTTTTAAAATTTTATTTATTTTCTTAAGTAACGATTGAAAGCTTATTTACTGTCGGCTTAGAATATTTTTGTGGTTTAAACAATTTTTTTTTTTCTTGTGAAATCAAATTCCAATTTTTGATTTTGTGTTCTACTTGCAATATCAAATTTGTTTGTCAATATTTCGACTGTCTTTATGGTTACGTTTGATTATACGAAATCAAAAAAGCCAAATAATAACCTTAAATTGTAAAAACCTCAAAAAAGAAGAAGAAAAAAATTTAACTTTATTTCAGCAACAATGAAAAACACTTCTTGGCGGTAATGATTATGTTACCGCTTATATCGATTCATTCATTTATTCTTTCAGTTCCGTCTTTAATTCTTTTTTAATGTGTGTATGCAATAATGTATTAAAAGGAAAATAAATAAGTAATAAAATTAATGTGCAGCCACTGAGGCCGACTACAGAATACTCTATATGTGTATGTATGTACGAGACAACTATAACAAATTTTACCCTGATTTTTACCCTATAGGCTGTTATGGTAACATATTGCTTTAATTTCATCTAATTAAAAAAGATATAAGCCGGGTTTTACCCAGTTAAGTACAGTAATAAATTATATATGTATATCTATATATGTATATATATATATATATATATATATATATATATATATATATATATATATATATATATATATATGTATATCTATGTATGTATCGATAAGAAAGAGTAGGTTAAGTCGATTTAAGCTATTCTTACTTACTGAGTATATATATATATATATATATATATATATATATATATATATGTATATCTATGTATGTATCGATAAGAAAGAGTAGGTTAAGTCGATTTAAGCTATTCTTACTTACTGAGTATGATTTATATGATAAAAAACAAGATATGTAACAGTGAATACGAATAGAGGTTTTTCAATAGAAGTGTAATCTGTTAGATATTTTCCGAGATTGCCTCTAACTATGATAAATCTGTGTCGGAAAATAAGAATAGCTTAAGTCGACTTAACCTAATCTTCCATATCGACACAGATATATATTCTTTAGCTGACTTTTTGCGTAAAACTTTGTACAGCTACTATACTTTATTATTGACCGATCAGTCATTAAATGGGCAAAGCTATCAAATATTTAAAGCCAATTATCCGACATACACTCTATTTCATGACTTATCCGCCACCGTGTTAAGCAGTATATCTTAGATTTTTTGTATCTAAAGCAGAATTGAGTTTCTTTTTTAATTTTACATATTACAAAATTAAATTAGGTTGCAGAGTTAAAATATGGTTGCATCAGTTACTGAGAAACTTATAAAGCGTCCTTAGGCTTTTGTGAGCTAAAGAATTAGAAGTACTTAACATTTTTTAATTTTTTTACGTATTCTATACTTTATTGTGATAAAATTGTTTCTTTAAAATTTTTATTAAATATGTTTTGGTCATACATAATTTAAAAAATGCAGTTTTTATTGTAGTCCGTAGAGTTTTGTGGCATAGTGTAAATCCTCATAAAAAATTGCATTCCAATAGCACCTTAAGTCCACTAATACTTTTTCTGGTTAATTATTTGTATAATTCCATTTATTTTTTACTTAAAACAAACTGAAAACATAATAAAATTTTTAAAACATAATAGAATGCAAGTATACCCTTAAAAAATCTTTACTAAATATATTGACCAGCTCGACTTAAAGCCCAACACATTTTTTTAAACTATAATTTTAGACAAGGTGTCCGAATATTTATTGTGTGTACAGATTTTACATTAACATATATTTTAAAGTAAAAACAGTTGGAATTTTTAAGTTTTAAATAATCTTTTTTTATAAATATAATTCGTACTGAAGATTAATTTTCTGAAAGATTTCGAGTTTTAGTTTTTTTTTTAGAGATTTTGACTAAATATGTATATCCTCTCGACATTTAATCTGAATCAACACGTTTAAATTCAGAATTTTTTTTTTAATTTGGTAAATTTGCATTTTTAATTCTGGCATTTGCCTCTTGGATCATCCCCGTAGTAGATACTGTCGCCTTTAAGGGAACTCTACAAGGAGTTACTGCAACTATCTATCATCTAACTTTCCTTAAAAAAAAAAATACTGAACGATTGTAATCTCTAATTATTTTTGCAAATCTGGTCAAAATGTGCAACCTCTAAATGTTATCAAATCTCCAAATTGGAAATATTTGTATAATTCACATATTACGGGGACTTGAGATGTAAGCAAAGTCATAAGGAAGAAACATCTTTGTAAAAAAATAAACACCCTAATGAACACCCAAGTTAGCAATTTTGTGGGATTTTTGTGTGAAGTCTACAATAAAATTATTATTATATTCGACAAAATATGTTTCAAAAAGTTGCTCATTAAATTTTTAGGTTTAAAAAATCTAAAAAATCTGCAAAATGAAAATAAATCTTCACTTCTGGCAACAGTGGTAATGGCAAATATAGAAGAGAGCAATTTGAACTATTGCCAAACTAAAAAAACGAATATTTATCAAAATGAAATAATTAAAAAAATTATTAGCGAATATTCAGGACGTTGTTAAAGTTTCGCTGTTGATACCACAGGCTGAAACGATGGTTGAACTCTATGACTTCTTATTCGTTACGCTTCCAATAGTCGTTTTCGATTGTTTTATCAAATAAATGTTTGCCAAAGTTTCGAAAGTGGTGTTATTATCGAATGTCGTCAAGCGGGTGTTGCTAATTTCTGGGATATTTTAGCCAAAGTAGCCTAATTTAATTCAAATTGTTTAAAAAATAAAAATGTTCGACTAACACCAGCAACTCTTACGCTGATGTAGGGTATAAATAACACAAAAAACTACAAATTACAAAGTTTTTATTTCTTTTGAATGAAATTTAATATTCCTTTATCTAGTCTAGTAATTGATATATATTTTTCTCTTGTATCTACGTATTGCAGTTACAATTCTATTTTTTCGTTTCTAGTCTACTTTTATATTTTTGTAATTCATTGTTATTTAATACTGCCGGTTTTTTTTATATATTTCTTTTTGCATATATTTGCTAATAATGACGTCGACTTTGATAATGATGTTTATAATGGTGTTTTTATTGATGAGAGCCCTGTTTGTTTTTTTTTTTTCTTACTTTTCTATTGTCCACAAGTGGCACGTTGCATCAAATAATTCTCGTAAAAGCCACAAAATGTACCATATTTTCTATAGACATTTTTTTATTTAAGAAATAGAAGGCAGCCTGCTGCCAGCCTATTACTTGCAACATTTAAGTACCACACCATTAGGCTGAGCAATGGCGCTATTAATGATGTTGATGTCAGTGGTACTGGTGCTGGTGCTACTTGGCTGAGACACTTTACAAGTATTATTGGCATCAACATCATTATCATGAAACACATAAGCACACATATCTCGACATAATAATTTTACTCTTGTACTGAAAAGGCATTTATGGCATAGATTTGATTGTATATGTGTTTTGTGTGCCATTAAATGTAATTTTTTTAATTTTTGTATTAATTATTTAACGATTTAACAGCAAATTTGCCACAATTGTGTCATTATATAGTCTGCTATACATTGAAATTGAATTTGTTAAAATGCTTCCTTTCAAATTATTTGGATATAAAAATACTTTGCATTTTTATGGGAAAGTTTAATTTATTATTTTTTGTAATATTCACCCTAGACTAGCTCAAGCTTCTGGGAAATAAATAATAATATTTTAAATATTTTGGCTATTTAATACATCCGGTGTACTTACATGCATATGTTGTGTTGGAGACACAATTTAATTTAAAGAGTTTCTCTAAAGCTACAACTTTTTTTTTAATTTGCAAAAAATAGCTGGTGAAGTTTGATCTAATCGTGCTTGACAAAACAAGTATATTGGAGAAAAATGAGCAATTAATATAAAAAGTACATTAGTTTTTCAAATCAAAAAGCCTTAAAAATTGATTAAATAACATCGAATAACAATTAATACATCAAAGAGTATAAAACGGCATTCATTTGCAATAGTAATTCTATCGAATATGTACTTAGTGTGTACTTAGAGTGTTACCGTACGGTTACATTGAGGCAAATATTGGCCAAAAAGCGTCACCACTACCTTATATAAAAATTTTATAAAAATATTTCCTCTAACGTAAAAAAACGATGAAATGTTTTAATATATAAATTTGAAAAAATAAATAATAAAAACCAATATTTCTATAAAATAGTGAGTACGTTTTTTCCGTCTAATATTTTACAACAATGAGACCGTACCTGTAGTTAAAATTTTAGACAATTTGATTTTACCACATATAAATTTTGAAGCTACATTGCACTATGAATCTTAGGTAAATAGAGGTCGGAAAAAAGGTGTCATATGGGTCGTAAGTATGTATTGTATTCGGATGTTTCAAGTTACTTTTTTTTCTGGTCTAAAAACTTTAACACAAAAAAAGTACAAAAAGCTAAAAAAAAGTACTTTAGCGTTCTTTTGTAGGTGTTATGCAGAAAGTAATACATTGACTAAAAAAAGTGTACGCGTACTGCTGAAAAAGCCCTGGCTACACTACTTAAAAATTCTTAAGAAATTTGCTTATTGACTTTATCTGAGATATGATTTTTCGTGAAAGCCAGCAGATGTAGTTTTAATGAATTCAGTGAATAGACAACCAAGGAAATAGTCGTTTGGCTACAATTTATACACCAATTGCACCTTAAAAAGCTCAAAATTAAATTTTTAATCAAAATTTGCAAAGTTGTCGTTGTAGATATAAAGCTCCAATTGTTGAGAATGGTGAGGATTTTTTAACACTGCATCTCACAGCTCATATGCTTTCACTTAAGCGACCGATTTAGACACGTACTAATATTGACAAATTATGCAGCGAGTCAATCTACATATTGGGTTATCCATTTAGTGGCTTCAAAACAGCTGATTTGGCAAGGCCGTCAGCTGTTCAATAACACTCATTTATAGTGTCATTTATTTACAATAGTAAAATGGTTTGCTATTTACGCATGTGGATCATTCAACAACTAAAGAACGCGCAAAATAATTAACTATATAACATTTATAATATAACGGTAAATGCGTTATAGAACATACGATCGATAACCAGTTACTAGCTAGTGTTATGAGGTAATGCCACTGTTGAAAAAACTTTTTCTTCTATTCAGATGGTCTGGCCTTCTGGTTGGTAGGCGGGTGTCTTACTTACCATACCACACAAGGGCTGAATATGTTTGTCATACTCGACCTACTGTTTGAAAGATTATAAATTTAAAGAAATAGCAAAGGCAGACTTAATATCAAGAAACCTAATGTTGTGTGTCTGGAGAGATTGGAAGGGAATCGTTCATTATGAGCTTGTAGAACCTGGTCAAACGGTTTATTCTGATATCTACTGTAAAAAATTAACGAGGGTGATCAACAGAAAAGGTGTTGTGTTCCATCACAACAACGCCAGACCACACATATCATTGATGACTCGGCAGAAACTGATAGAGCCTGGCTGGAAAGTTTTGATACATCTTCCATATAGCCCGGACTCAGACTTAAAATGAGATGCTTACACTATTTACATTTTATAGGTATAGATATATTAGGGTATTTTTTTCCAAAGATGTGTTTTTCATATGACTTTGATTACGCCCACTTTACCACTGGAAATATGTGAAAAATTTTTCAATAACTATCTAAAAAGAATCGTCAGCTGTAACCAATTTATTATTTATTATTTCGTAAAAATGGCAGTCTAGGCATTATAATAAAATTAAAGTTTCATCGAAATCATAGATTTATGTGAATAACACTGCATACTTGTTGACAGAAAATATCGTAAACCTGTTGAGTTGTAGCTTTTAAAGACTGATCATTTTCGTAAACAATTTGCAGTTTTTTAAAGTGATTTTCAAGCGATTTTCAATGTAATATTTTGCAAAGCTTCTGAAAAACAAAATTCATGTGGAGCAATCCAATGTAACAAATTACTAATTCTTTTCAACTTTTCGTGAAAAAATTCTGGTTATTAGTGGATCAATTTTCGGTTCATTAAGTCAAAAAACAGTAAAGGGATTCGTAAGTATATTTTTTATATTATACCTTACCTACATATACAATGCAGGTATAAAAGCTTTAAATTTATTGTAAATAACAGATAATAATTACCACGGTGAAGGTAAAAATAATCAACATACCGAGAATATACTGCATGTTCACACAATGCTACTCTAACCAAACCAATAAAACACTAACATTTTTCAATACTAACCCTTACATCTTCAATATGCATAAGTATATACAAAACAAAAACTAAAGAAATATAGATTAAATGAGATTATAAATTTTTAAATATTTTTGTTTTCTTTTTAAATTACTTTTGTTTTTCAAATACTAGGACTCTCAAGTAGAAGCGGAAGTTGCAGTAACACCCAAAAATGTACGCAAACGTAAAACGACCCATAGCGATTTGACACATGGCAGTTTCTTTTTGCGAGTAGGTGCAATTGGTAAGTGGTGTACAGTTCAATAATTTCTTCCTGTTAGTTTATTAATCTCTTTTTTTCTCTTTTTCTTTAGCCTTCGGCTTGGGTGCCATGATTTATATTGGTCTAGAATTTGGTTCATTCTTTGAAATTCCTTTCGATTCACCTTGTCATCATATATTGATCGGTGTTAATCCATTGTTACAAATGATTTTTACATTTATGCAAATGTATTTCATCTTTATGAATGCCAGAGTAAGTTTTGTTTTTAATTTTAAAAAAATCTTAAAATTCTTTATAAATTTCTTTAAATAATTTTATTTTATTTCTATATTATTTTAAGTTTAGATTTAAGTTAATTTTTTAAGAGCAAAACAATAATTTAATTATTTAAAGCCATTTGGGTGTAGATTAATATTTATAAACATATACACATAATTAAAAGAATGCATTCGTTTTAGTAGCTGCAGTAATACTTAAAATATAATATAATAAATTCAGTTTCTCTCTTTTCCTCTCTCTCTAATGCAAAATTGAAATAAATATGAATGAAGTAATTTAAATTACTTTTTAAACACTAAGACTTTGTGTTTTTTTTTTTTTAACATGGGGTGATCAAATCAAAGTGATAGAAAAAAGTTTAGATCAATCAAAAATGGTATTTATGTATATCTAATTGATTACACATTTATTATAAAATGGAATAGTTCGCCATTTAAATGGCCGTCTTAGCTTCGTTGACAATATTTTAAGCTGTTGGAGCTATATTAGTAAAGTTGTGTTTGAGGCTTTTCATTCTGAAAGATATAAAGCCAGTTGGTAGAAATATACAGAGTCAACATTTTTAGAAGTAATGGAATCGAACCAAAAAACGGTAATACAGTCATCTGGTCTCCGTACATGCTTATACTCGTAAATATATTACCCTGCGAAATAAATATAGCGTACAACACTTTTTAGGTTTCTTTAAAACCCGAATGATTTTATTTCAGAAACTTTTTTTTACAAATCAAAACCTCTTTAGGAAAGAACTCAATGTAGATATAAATCTTATGTATAGAATAACTTTATCTTATTTTAATCAAGAAACTGTTTCGAACGAAAGAAGTATAGCCGGTGCTTTAAAGTGTAATTTGAAGCTTCTCGACCACTTACAAGCGAAGGCGAAGGTGCTTATTAATGAAGTAGGGTAGGCAATTCAACAGATTCGTGAGAGCATCGTAGTAATGTGTCGTTTGTCTTATTGTTCTATCAGTACTATAACAGAATATGTTCTGACAACATGAAGGAATTAATTCCTAACAATCACATATTCTTTCATAATACCCGCATTTTTAGTAGAACGCATACCTCTGTTGTTGATTGTACAACGAATCGCACAAAGCATTGTTGGGAGAATTTATACTTTAATCGCACTTGCTTGTTTGTGGAACAATCTTATAGCAAAAATCTTCTCTGCCAGTTACTCTTTCCTTCTTCCCACAACCTATTTTCCTAGTACCAGCACAATGCACTGCATGAGCAGGGATAAGTGAGTCAAGTTAAAAAAAAATTGTGAAGTTTACGGAGGCAATGCTGTAACTAGAAAAACAGCAGCAAAACGGTTTGCTCGTCTTCGATCTGATATTTTCATGCTTAAGATCGTCACATAAGCAGCGTGGATGCTGTTAGGAAACTAGGCCTTTATCATCAAACAGTTATCAATCATTTGAAGACCACTGGATAAACAGATAAGCTCGATTTTTGTGTGCCACGACAGGAATTAACAATGAACAATTTAATAAACAGAATTTCCAATTGCGATTTACTGCTAAAATGGAATGAAATCGAATCTAAAAAAAAATCCAAAGTTAATGATTGCAGGCCTTTAAAAGTGAATCATGTACGACAATAATGTGCGCAGTCGGTGGCAGAGCGAGGATTGAAACTAAGAAAGGTAATGCTCTGTGCCTGGTGGAATTGGAAAGGAATTGTTCGTCATAAGCTTCTACCACCTGGTCAAACGATTAGTTCTGATCGCTACTGTCAATAATTGACGTAAGAGGATAAGTTTTTCGCTAAGAAAACCCAGAAGATCTATACTGATGGAAGAATGGCTATACCCCAAAAATTACACAAGATTATGGATAAAAACGGTATGTAAAGCTCGTTTCAAATATAAGAATAAGATGTTTCATTTTTGTTAAAATGTTTAAATGATCCCAACCAACCAAAAGAATTCCTTCTATATAGCAATTAACCCTTTTGGTAAATTTATGCCATATGACATAATGACTTTTTGAATGTTTCTTCATTAAGTTGGGCTCATCTTTTTCCGTTTATGTACTATGAACCATATTTTTATAGGAAGACTTACACAATTATTATGTATAATAAAAATTGATATCGAAAGTGTTAACTTAAAAACGTGTCGTAACCCTTTTGTTATTTTCTTTTCTTTTTATAAGACATTAGTTCTCTACATGAAATATTAAAATGACATACCAAGTAAAAATACTTTATTAGACGTAGTACTTTTTGTATCACCTACTCGCATATATTAAAGATTAACTTCTTAATGAATGCATTCTTTTAAAACATATTTTTAAGAAATAAAAAATAAAATAATTGGTTTAACACGATATCACAAAGCTTAGCAACGCATTATCATCATCATAAGTTCTATTTAATTTTTTCTTTTGAAAACTCTTAATTTCAAAACCAACCAAATTACACTCTAATTGGCGAAGTAAAACACCAAATGTATCACTCATATGCCATTTTTAGATCATTTTAATTTTAAATTTTTAAAAGAATTTTTTTTTTAGTTGAAAGCATTTTTCATTAATTAAAAGAAACAAATTAAAATATTTAATACAATTAATTTAAAAAATGTAATGCAAACTCATGTATATAAAACCTTTTCCCTCCCTATTTGTCATTAAAAATAAAAAAAAAACAAAAATCAAATCTAATCATCATTAAACAAAAATCAAATCAAATGCAGACTAGGCCACCATTCCAGGTATGATTTTAAAATCATCTTCTTCTTCATTTTTTCCATTTTTATTTTTCGGTTTATTGGTCTTCTTTTTCCCTACTTTTCTTAAGAAATAAAAGCTTTTTCTATCATGGCAGTTTTATAACGCTTTTGAGTTTTATAGCATTTAAGCAAATTTGTTTAGTTTGTAAGTGAATAAAGTCTTGAACAAATTTTATGAAAGTTATTGGAAAGGAATTAAAAATTTAATCAATGGTCCTTCCAATCATCTAAATGGCTTTTTAAAAAACAATCAAAACAAATTTTTTCCTAAATATCATATATATTAATTTGAAAATTGAACAATGTTTGCAATTTTTTTACTTTTTGTGTGTAATTTCAGTTGAATATTCATCGCTTTAAGGTTATAGCTCGTTTTGGTTTAATGCATGTGGTTGCTACAAATATTTGTGTTTGGATACGTACTCTTGTTAAGGAATCCTTGCTGGAAATCACTTTGTATCATCAGAAGCGTGAGAATGATCCTAATGATTCGGCTATTGCCCAGTCAATACGTCAACATGCTTTGAGACATGCTGGCACTGTGTTGCGTACTCACAACGGTCCCAATGAAGAATTTGAAGTGTTGGATGGTGAAGATCTATTACCGGTTAATGCTTATAAAACCGATAACGTTCTATCCAAGTTGGTACGCAAGACTGTGGATGGCATATCGAAAACTTTTGGGTATGGATCTAATGAAGTGGCTAATTTGGCAGCCACTACTTTAAATAGCCTTAATACTCGTACAACAACTACAACAACAACCACAACAAGAGCACCATTTACAACGCCTAGCTATCAATGGCAAAGTACTACTATGGCACGCAAGTTGAAGAAGTTTATCACGAGTACCACAGCTGCTACATTGGGTACTTCGCCCTCCACCACTACTACGACTACGACTACAACACCGGCCTCAACAACCGCGAGCACAGCTATGCCCACAACCACTGTATTGCATACGACAACAACGACCACTGAATTACCTTTTAATACCTATCAGAATTTGTACACTACTGTCACTAATGCCGCCACCACCGCCGCTGGAGCTGAAAATTTATTAACCTCCTCTAAACTAGCTGATACAACATCATCATCGTCACTTGATACCTCTAGTTTAGCCTCTAGTGTTGCCACCTTTTTCAGTAATCTCATTTCAAGCACTCCATCATCATCATCATCTTCATCAAGCACCATTAGTACTACTGACGCCGCTACCACCACCACTACCACAACTACCACTGAAAATTCATTGACTCTCATTAACAATCTCATGGAAAATAGTTTCCAAACCTATTCTGGCATCTCCCATCCCGAATCATCCAGCATTTTATCATTTGAAAATTATGAAAATCTAGATAACATTTATCCTGCTGCTTTGTCCTCCAATGTTGGCACCCTTAACTCCACTGCCTGTGGCCGCATAGATATTATGGGTACCATTGTTTATGATTCGGCACCTTATTTGTATCCCTTTATCATTGAATATTCCCTAATTGGCGCTGTTGTCCTTTATGTCATGTGGAAACATATAGGCCGCTATCCCGGTCGCCTAAGTGACGACGATTTGGAACATCGTTTGGAGGTTATGCTATCGCGTAGAGCTGTGGCTATGGCTCAGCAGGCAAGATCGGGACGTGTCGATTGTGTTGGCTCATCGAAGGGTTTGTTCTTTGGTCTATTGTTGTTGGTGGGTGCTATGATATCTTTGATACTCTTCTTCGTCTTGGTGCGTCATCAGCAGTTCTCGTTGTTGGCCATTTATTTGGCCGATGCCAGCCATTGTATACTCATGGTGTTTGCCATACTGGCCATTATAATTGGTTTTATCAGGTAAAACACACATATTAAAAAACAAAAAAACTAAAACAATCATATTTAAACAAATTTATTTTCAGGGTCAAAAATCTAAAATTCCGCTGTGAGGAGCAATCGAATCTCAATGATATTCTCTTACGCATATCCGCTTTTGGCCTCTTTACCTATTCCGTATTCAGTGTCATTTCGGGCAGCTTAAAGGTCTTGGAAAGTGAACCTAGTCTTTTGGTTACCACCACCAGTGGTGTAGCTGTATTCCAGGTTATTTTACAACTACTTTTCATAGCTGATGTTTCACGACGCCGTGTTCATTTGCCCGAACATGATCGCAGCAAGCCTGGTCGTCAAATCGTTACGTTCTTGTTGATTTGTAATGTGGCCATGTTCGCCATTTATACATTTGAAGCTCAAAAAGTATTCGCCAATCCCGTAAGTAGATATGTACGTCAGCAATATTGATGAAGATATGATTTTTAAATTTTATATTTTAAATACGTATGTATGAATGTGTGTATTTATATATCTTTTTTTCGTAGTTTTCATCATCCAAAACTCTTTTAGTTTTTGTTTTTAATATCATTATACTACAATATTGTTTTACACAAATATTTGCATTAAATTCATAACATTTTCCAATTGAGTCACGGATTTTTGATAAATTAAAAAAAAATTGGAAAATTTATAAGTGACTTACCTTTCGAAGGATCATTTATTTGCTGAAAAGAAGAGAAAAAATCATATTAGATGTAGAATTTTAAATTTAGTGCTACTTGAGATATTAAAAATTTGTATGAAAAAAATAAATCAGAAATTATAAAATTTAAAGCTTTGCTTGTATCCATACCTAGCGTTTCTAAATATTCAAAACATTTCGCGTTCGCTTAAAAATATAAAAATTATATCCCAACTGAATGGAAACCAAAATACCTTGAAGTACGATTTTGTATGGCAAAATTCTGATTCATTGTTGCCAAGAAAAATAAATGGTATGTGAGGTCCAGCTAGCCAAATGTCCATGACTAAAGCTGGGATCACACGGTTGCCACAAATGTACCAATATGACACAATTTGTATTGTGCAGTATATAAATGTCAAAATTTAATTTAGGAGAGAAATTTAAATATTAGCACGTGTTGTCCACTTCGATTAACGCACAAAAACACAATAAATATTGGCTGATTTTGACATTTTTATGACGTCACACAATTGCCGTACCAATAATTAAATTGATAGGGGTGCCAATAGTAAATTGATAGGCGTGTAACATACTAAACAGAACGAAAAGAGAAAATTTTGAATATATATAACCGGAGACGAATTCGTAATTTTTTAGTACATATTGACAAATCTTGGCTCAAAATTGTGCCAAGAGTCAAAATGCTATTTGCAAAATAGAACAAATGACATTTGTTCATTTTGCAAATGTTTTTTTTTTTTTTTTTTTTTTTTTTTTTTTTTTTTTTTGAAAATCTGTCAAATTATTTTTTATAGCCCAAGCTCAGGTTAGGTTAGGTTATGCGGGTTACTCGTAATTTGTGAGTTAATTCAGAGGCCATATGGCCAATGTACTGCCTTTTAGAGGACAGACCAATAAAAAAGGCCGAAAAAGAGTTCAAAAGATCCCCAACTAAAACTTGAATCCTCAACTTCGACAGTGATACATCCTTGAGACAGTCCAGATAATGAGCGTAAAATGCTCTAAGTGTCTAAGTCTGAGCTCTCATAGAGTTAGACAGTCTCACAGAAGCTGTTGCATAGATTATATTTCCTCCTCATCATGGCAGCACCTACAGTGACCATGACTATGTAATTATGCCCGTAAGAAGCCCGCTCGATTCCCTTCCAAACATAAGAAGACTTAAGACTTAATCCTCTCCACGGACATAGAGGGTCAGAACACTCTCGATATTCTAAAGGGTGTTCAAACGAAAACGCACGATATTAATTGTAAATAAAACAAAAAATTTTCGGAGAATTATCTTAATATTTTTTATTATGATAGAAGGATCTATGCAGAATTATCTCATCTTTTAGCTGTTGAATAGTTCTTGGCTTATTGACGTACACTTTTTCATTCAAATATCCCCAAAGAAAAAAGTCAAACGGTGTCAAATCACAAGATTGTGACCGCCAATTAATATCGCCACGACATGAGATAACACGGCCATTGAAAATCTCGCGTAAAAGAGTTTTTTTTTCGTTGGCTGTGTAGCAAGTGGCACCATCCTGCCGGAGCCACATATCGTCCAGGTCCATATCCTCAATTTATGGCCGCAATAAGTTCGTATAGCGAATACCATTCACGGTAACTGCTTAGCCTTCATAATTTTCGAAGAAGTACGGCGCGATGACGTCGCCAGCTCATAAACCGCACCAAACAATCACTCTTTGTGGATGCATCGACTTTTTCAACAATCACTCGTAAATTCTCATTTCCCCAAATGTGGCAATTCTGCTTGTTAACGAATCCAGAGTGCTGATCAAAAAACTACGTAGTCACGAAATGCATTTTGCTTTGAACGCCCATTTTCGTAAAAGGCTTCAACAATCTTAACGCGCTGCTCAAATGGGTACCTCTCCATGGTTGAATTTGTCAAGAAATCAAACAAATAAATGTCATATTAAGTTGGGCAAAAAACTCGACCTTAAGTTGTGACTCACAATTAACATCGTGCATTATGGTTAGACCACCCTTTAAAAGTGGTCACGTTGGTCCACCTGAATTCCATCAATGCCCAGTGACCATTTGTCTATAAGATCGACCACGCAACAAACTCTGAACAAGAGCCAGTGAGAAATCCCTAGCAGTGCACTCATCAGCATATTCTTTACCCTGGATGCCCGCATGACCCGGAACTATCTTATGTGTATAAATCAGTACGACACGATGCCATTCCAGTTTGGCCTGTGAACGAATACAGTTGAGAAAACATTTCGATCTTCGTAATAAGATTGAGAGCATTGATCAAGAATAACGGCTCAAGCTTACAAACTTATGTGTGTTGGAGAAGTCGTTCGAAAAATATTTCCCTAAAAGTTCGTTAGTTTTTTTTTCCTTTAGAGATTAACGACTTTCTTCGACTTCTCATCAAAACTACAAAACAGTTTATTAGAAATTCACATTTTATACATCGTTTGTAATATACAAATCATACAATCATACAAGTTTGTTTTTTATTATAATTTCCATCATATCTTCATATAAAAGACTATTGCTTGCAAATCATAACATAATTTAATCCTTTTATCCTTTTCACTAGTTTCAACAACAGATGCTTGTGAACAATATTAATAAAATTTTAATTTTTACTTTAATAACAGGTTCAATTAGATTTCTATGGTTTTGTGCCATGGGCCATTATACAACGTGTCACACTGCCTCTTTGCATTTTCCATCGTTTCCATAGTGCTGTAACACTAGCCGAAATTTGGAAGACCACCTACAAAGCACGTCTGGAGTAAATTAAATTTTTTAAACTGTTTTCTCAATGTGTAAAACAAAAAGAGAACACAGAAGAAAGTATCTTGAATAAACAATTGACAAATTTTATTTCGAACAATTATTAAAAACAAAAATAAGTAAAAAATAAAAATGTTAGTGAATCATAAGAAAATAAAAAACTCAACATTAAAATTAATACAGATACAGTAACAAAATATATTACAAAACTGCTAATTATTTAGTTTAAAAATAACAAATAAAACGATAGTAATTTATAAATGCCATATAATGCACCAAAATAGTAGACAGTACATTTTTAAGTATTTAAAATAAAATGAAAAAAAAACAACATAAATATTAAAAAAGGAATCTCAAAACCAAATTATGCAAGAATATATTAAAAAAACATCCTTAAGGACCATTTTATGGAGTTTATAAACAAACAAAAATAAAACCAAAAAATATAAAACAAATTTAAACATAAAATTCTTAATAATTCCGTAAATACATATTTAAAAATATAAAAAACAAAATCAAATTAAAAAAATTATGTATTTAACTAATAAAATATTTTTTAAATATTAAGTTAAGTAATTATAATATTATAAAAAAATATTTATAAAATTTATATTAAAAAACAGAATTATTTCATTTTTTGTAGTGTTAGTGATTGAATAAAAATAAAAATTTTATTTATTTAATAAATATATTTAAATTATTATTTTGTTTTATTTGTTTTGTTTTTGTTTTTGTAAATTTATATATTTTTGTTTAATATTTATAAAATCATGTTATATGATAAAATGTTTAAATAAATAAAAAATGTCAAATTTCTTTTTAGCTTTTTTTTGTTTGTTCTGAGTGTAATATTAAATTTAAACGAAAAAAAATTGTTAAGCTAAGAGTCATTATTTGTAGTTTATAAAAAATCAAACCATTTTATCCATTAACGAAATATAAAGAAATATTTAAAAATAAAAAGCAAAAAAAAAACGTACTTAAAAAACCATTCATGCAAATACTTTTTTATTTTTCATTTTCTCTCATAACATTTATGTTCGATTTACACCGCATAGTGTTTAGAAATCATCATATTATTTGTAGCGTGTTTAACAAAAAAGCAATAGTAACAGAAAGGTTTATACGCTTGCTTATGTTGTGACAAATATTTTCTTTATGTATGTATGCGAATTTATATCGTGTTTTCACAATAAAATTAATTACTTGATTCGTTCTCTTAATTCTGATTGCAAATCACAATGTTCACACGACATATGACGTATGATTCGCCTTGACAACATTGTTAAGTATACAAACATACCCTGTGGCGAATGTCATAGTGAATAATAGTGACAAACTCTTACTATTGTCAGATCATCGAAGTCTGACGATTAATTTTCTTTGGTGTCATACATTACTTTTAAAAAAATTGTCCAAATTTTTAAAGATGACAGAAGTTGATTTCGTCTTGTAGGCGTCTGTGTATTTTTGAATTCTAACAGAAAGTAGCATCGAGAATCATTAGTGCTTTATTGTATTGTTTAACATGCAGTTGTCTCTACTAATATTACAATGAAATTGTCATACATAACTCATCTTGTTTGTGCCATTGTCACGACGAATCATCGATTAAATTCTGCATTTGCTATAATTTCATACAAATATCGACGTGATACAGATCCGATCGATGATGCATCGATGAAAATATCATAATAACAATGTTGCTCAAATACGAACCTGGTATAGGGTCCATCAGGACTGTTATATGAAATATGGATGAATTCATTTTGTCAGTCATTACAGCTATGCAAAGTCGTTAAAAAAAAAGAACAAAATCTGGCTAGTAGAAAAGCAAAATATGAGAGATTTTAGATAAAAACTTTTTATATACAGTCGATAGCGGTTATAATTAATTTAAAGGGAATTCATAGGTAGTAGTATGGACCATCATTTTCACATGAATTGCTCTAAGTGTTACTTGTTAACATACCGATCAATTTGGTTTGTTTTGAGTGTTGACAAGCAGCATTTTTTCAGAGAAACTTAGCTTCTTTTAGCTAAAAATGTAGTGTTTATACCATATCAAGATCAGTATTTTTAAAATGAAAACTAAGCTTCAACCCAATTAAGAATTTTATAATAGATAGTGTCCTTCTTCATTTTTTAGTGTGTTTAAAACTTTCGCTTTTTCTATTTGAATATGTTTATTTTTTCCTGAATTCATATTTTTGTTCGTTTAAACTTTTTATAGCATATTCACACAACAATATTTTTAAGTAATTCGCACTCTCATTCATAGTTTACATAACTCACCATACAAAATGTTTAATTTTAATTACACTGTTATACGTATTACTAAAATATCAATGTGATCTCTAATTTTTATCGGTTATTTGCCTTCGCTAGATGAAGACCGCAAAAAATTAGGTTATATGACAGAAAAATAGATCAAATATATTAAATTGACCTCACTAAAGCATGCAAATAAAACTGAGAAATAATTTAGTCTGCTCAGTTTGTTTATGTATCAATCACACACAAACGACTAAAAATTGTCTTGTGAATTGCTTTGATTATGACAGTTAGTTCAGATGAACTTTCGATTTCTTCGCGTTTTGCAAGGTGAATCAAACTAAATATCTTAATATGAAATGTTTTGATCTCAAAATTTTGTATGATGAAACATATTGTGTCAGTCATGTTTAGGTTATGAATTACGAATGAGAGAGCGAGCGAATAATGAATAATTTTTTCGTGGAAATATGCTACCAGTTAGCAGAACTCTGCTAGCTTAAAGGAAAAAAAACCTACGATTATTACAGCATTTCCGTAACCAAGCAATTACATAAATTTTGAACGTTTTAGAACTGCGTATATTTGTACACGAGAAAACAGATGGGAAGTTAGTAAACAAACTAATTCAATTGAATGATATGCTGAAAAATTAATTTATCTCACATTTATGAGCTGCTTTAATTTATAAATATTCAATAGTAAAATCTACATAAGGTGCTTACGACAAGAAACACAGTGATCTAGTTTAATTTTAAAATTTAAAATAAACCCAAAAGAATCTGATAATGCACTTAAAGAAGTAAAAATTTGCGTCTTCATAAAAGCATTTTTTCAAATTTTTGATTTGATTTTGGTAAAAAACTCAACTAAAATTAGTGATCTCATGGTGAGCTATAAAGCCTAGTTCTAAACAACATTACACAAACAGTTCTCTATCTTAATAAATATATACTTTAATGTTTTAACTTTAGAGTATTTATTTCTGCATTAAAATGATTAATATTTAAATACGCGTGTTACCAAATACACGTATATACTCTATAGCAGAGTTATAAGAAGCAAATAAACAGGACGCTTAATTTGTCTGTTAAGAAAAAATTTTAAATGTAACCCTTTTAATTATTTAAATATTAATCAATTTGGTTTATAAGCCAGACAAAAGCTATTAGAAAAGGGCAGCATAGTAGTGATCTGCAGATTTATTTTTAATAGCGAAGATCATGATATACGAGAGTTTAAGCAATTACGTAAAATTGATTTTGACAAAATTTCAAAAAATTTAAAATTTTTATCAATCATCCTTTTATCTGTTTTATTAAACACAAAATATTATTCCTACACCTTGATCTACATACATAGTTTAAATTTCATTATAATCTCTATAAAATACGTTTATGCGTAAGCGTATGAGATAAGGGGTATTTATTCGACAATGACACAAAGAAATGAAAACTACCATAATTAAGAAAGCGGAAATTTAGCAATATTGCCTGTTATGTGTCGACTATATGTTGAACAATGCAGGATCATTATTTCAGCCGATGAAACATTGTCACAAAATTAATATCAAGTCGAAATTTGTGTGAAATTATCATAAATGAAAAATTTCATTGATAAATCCTAGTGGCAATGACAAAAACACTTAGAGTTACGTATAACAACTTCATTATAATGTGACCCTAATAAGGTAAGCAGAAATTTAGCGATATTGTCTGTTATGAGTCGACTAAATGCTTAAATTAAGAGACAAAAAGCTAGAAAGCTGAAATTTAGCAACATTGTCTGATATGAGTTGACCACATGATGAACAATACAGGATTATGTCTGCTACACCTCTCCGTTAACGAATAAAGCCACTACTGCTTCTCGATGATATTGTCTGTCAGTCATCGATGTTTTTTTTTTTCTCCGTCACTCCTCTAACGAGCATGTTTACTTACCACAAAGCATCCATTGCTTTGTTTTATAATCAATTAGATCTTAGTAGATGATTAATCCACTGTAGCATTCTCCATATGATTTTGCGTAGTGGTGAAGATCCTTGCTAATTGGTGGTGATCTCTACTTTGGTATTGTAATTTTTTTCCAGTAGGTGGCGTATTATCCTAATCATTCGTCTGATATTTGTCATCATCGCCAGAGGTATGCGTGATAGTCAGGGTGGATTCTTTTTAATTTTTAGATTGAAGTCGTTAATCATCGATGATTGGCGATGAATTTTGTTTTTTATTATGCATGACTTTTTAAAATAATTGTCCAAATCGTCATAGATGACAGATGTTGATTTTGTCTTGTAGGTGTCCGTGTAATAATTAACATGCAACATAACAGACGATGTCGCTAAGCTTCAGCATATAGTCAACTCATAACATAAAATGTAGCTAAATTTCAGCATGTAGTCGACTAATAAGAGACAACATCGCTAAATTACAGTATTCTTTAGTATGGTGACATTACAATAAGTTTGTCATACATAACTCCCTTCGCTTGTGTCATTTTCACGAGGTTTTATCAATGAAATTTTGCATTTACGATAACTTCTTACAAATTTCGAATTGATACCGCTTATGTGACAATAATGACAATGTCACTCAAATTAACCACCGGACACATACATATTGCTAAATTATTTAATGGGTCTATAACATGTGCATGCGTATAGCTTAAGAGATGAGAAGGGTATTTTTAATTAATTGAAAATGGTTTTTATATCAATATATATTTATATGTATTTAAATATTTTAAGGAGCTTGTCCACATTAACAAGAGTTTTTCAAAAAAGTCTTTTTAAATATTTAATACATTTTATATAAGAATTTAAAAGCTAGATCAGTAAACTAAAAAAGAAATAAATAAAAAAATTAGTTTTTATTTTATATTTGTATTTATTCCATAATTGTGAATACCCATAATGTTTTCATTGTTACTTATAAGGCATTGCTACACGTTCAATTAAGATCTCAAAATATTAGGTTATGCTCCTATATGGTTCGAGATCCATTCATATAGCACGCTTGACATTCAATAAATATTATGGTACTAGATAGGGCTCAATACAGATTTTTATATAGAATGTGTAGCAGTGCCCATACATTCATATTAAACTTTACATTTTGATTTTTCCTCTAACTACTTACTATTTATTATTTCTTTTTTAAATTTATTTTGTGTAAATTTTTTAAAATAAAGAAACTAATAAAAATAAATTAATATACAAAATTTAATAAAAAAAGAAAAATATAAACAAAACTCTTTAAAAAACTCGTTGTTTATTTTAAGGGGCTTTTTGTGTAAACGTTTTCTACTTCTAATGAGAAAAAAAAACAAATCTATTAAATGTTGATTATAAACTTTAAATAAAACTAATGAAATATGCAAATTATTTTAATATAAGTTAAACCATTTTTTAAGAAAAAAAACATAGTGATTAAACATTTATAATTAAACGTGAGATTGTTCTTTTTTATATAAAAGAAAAATTTATAAATAAATCTGAACTGAAAAAAAGCAAATAAATTTATAACCTTATTAATGGTTATTTAATGAAAAAAAATAATCAAGGCATAAAACGATCACTTCATAATCTGACTTTACAAAACTAACATTTAAAATAATCGTGATACTACAATTTATACATATTTATGTATGTGTACATTAAAAGTACCTATAAGGGAACAGAGTTGCATTTTTTAAGTGCAACCCATGCGATGCATTGTGCCCCTTACAGTTTAAAGTTTGTTCAGCATATCTGCTGCCTTCCTATTGAACACCAGCATATCTGAAACTATAATACATATCCGTCATATATTCCTTTGAGCACATTCCATCCATGATCGCCAACCTCTTTATATGCCCCGTAACAAATTACGTTTGAAATTGCAAGTTCGGTCTGCCATATTGAAGAACCTCAAAGTAACGCGAAAATTGCGGCTTGATTGCCGCTTTAGCGTACCTAAATCCTATTTGAGCATTCCAGTGTTCCAAGCATCTGATTATTTCCCAATCCATTATCAGATGGCGAGGAGGATATAGGGTGTCAAGGCACCTTCTCAAGCTAATGCATCCAATGTTTCGTTGCCACTTATCACACGGTGTACAGGTACCAAAAACAACTTAATCCTATTACAAGCACCAGCCTTTGCAACGTAGTGTAGTAATATTTGACCAGTCTAGATGTCGAACGATTAAGGAGAGTACCCTTAATATAGATTGGCTATCTGAGAATATATTATTGGTCTTATTATTATCATTGAGTCATAAAAGTACTGCGACCTTTCGATCTATTGTACAACCCTCCTTGAATATAAGGTTTCACTATAATATCTCCCCCAAACTCATATACCTTACGAAATTCAGGATGACGGTTGGTACCAACCGTGACAATTCCGTACCTAGTATCTGATAGGAAACTAGATACCTTCTATTGCTCTGATGATTCAATTTCCTCATCACAGAATCTGCACATCGGGCTTGCGACTAACCCCATTTTACTCAGATGTCCATTTAGCCTGCAATGACCGGTCTTAAGCCCGTTCAGTATCCTCTGGTTGTCTGTTGACATTCCTACGCAGGATTCAAATCTTCTCCTGTTGTAGTTACTCAACAAAAGTTTAGATTATCTTAGACCTGTACAGCTAGAGAAGAGCACCACCCACCCATTATCCTAATTTTTGTTAATAGGCCCTTTTATTCCACAGAATTCCCACGTGACCCGGGACCAGGGTTGGCAACCGACTGGGTAAGCCAATTAAACACACCCGGGTTTTATTGGGTATTATATTTAAAAAAAAAAAAAACGGGTGGGTTCTTTTGTTTAAAGGTTTTCGTAGTTTATTTACAACAAAAATAAGTGTAATTTACATATTGGGAGTACACATTAATTTGGTGCGTTAATTTTACCTCAAAAATAATAATGAGCTAACAAATTAATCAAAATAAAAATTTTTCAAATCACTGCTTATATCCTTTCCTCACCTCTGAGCCAATTTTACATTAACCCACGAGAAGTGATTTGGTGACATGCCAAAAGATATTGTATCCATCGATACAGCCAAAAGTCAAAATAAGCTATGTTCGGAGAATATGGCGGGTGCGGTATTTAATCGTTTCTAATATTGTAGTTGACTTGAAACTTTTGGGCAATAAAGTCAAAGGTTGTCATGCAAAAGAATAATTTAATCATGTCTGTCTTTATATTCCGGCCGATTTTTCATAATGCACGTTTTTTTCACATTCATTCCGATTATCGGCTTTTAGCAGCCCGTAGTACACAAGAGTCCAAAATGCATTATAAATGCAAAAACAACGTGATTGTACTAACAAGCAAAAAATTGTTTCGAATTGAAGGAAATTTGGAAGCAGTTATAAAACCCAAAAAAAACCATCAAAAAACTCAATAAAACTCGGTGGGTTTGGTTAAAAAAAAAACTCGTGTTTTTTCCAACCAGCTTAAAATGACCCTATTGTCCCTGACCAGCTGGTTCAGTCTACCCAGACATTCCCAAACTAGACTTGAATAAGCCTCATAAGAACCAAGTGCGCGAATGGCAACCTGATTATCATATAGTATGGCTATGTCCTGTCCTATACATTTCCTCTCTTGGTTAAATCGAGCACATCTTTCAATTGCATAAACTTGCGTTTGGAATATGCTGGCAAGTTTTCCCAAAGGAATATTTCCTCCTAGGGCCAAACATTACCACGCCCGTACCACTTGGTCTACCCTTGAGCTCACTGTCTAGGTTGATTTCTGCACTAACAAAACATACTGTTTTCGAAATTTAATTCTGTTGTTTAGGAACTTCTTCACGCAACTTTAAAGAACTATTAAAATTCTATATTGCAACTCTGTTCTCGTAACAATTTTCTATACATGAAATATTTCAATACATACATACATATTATTTAAAATACATACTCAAAATAATTTCAAATTCGAGATTTCCCTTTAATCCAAATTAAGGACATAACCAATAACATCACAACTTCAACATCAAAAAAAAACCGAGTATATATATAAATATATAAATATAAATGAAAATAATACGAGTATATTAAACAACAACCAAACAACATAACTGTGATGATACATAGTGTTTTCTTAAAGAGTGTTTTAAAAATAACACACTCGTAAAAATCTTTAATATTTAAAAATAAAAATTATTATTAAAACAGAAAACTTTGTAGAAAAAAACTAAAAAATACAAGACAAAATTTAAACGTTTTTTAAATGTCCATTTCTTAAGTAGTGCAAAAATAAAACATGAAAATTTTTCTCTAACAATTATTAAATAAAAATACATAATTTTTTGTAATTAAAAAAAAAACAACAAAACCTTAAACAAATATAAAGCATTTAAAGTATATATAAAAAAACAAAGAAACATAGAATGTTTAAAATGACAACCCACCAAATAAAAAAAAAAAATTATTAAAAAAATATTAAAAGAATACAGCAACAACAACAACATTAAAAATACACGATTTTGAAATTTAAGTAAAAAATATTACCAAAAAAACAACAACAAATTTATGCCAAATACTAAGAAAACAAAATTCAAAGTTTGTAAGACCAAAAGTTTAAAACAGTCATACGACAAAAATATAAAAATTTAACAAAAACAACCAAATATTCAAAAACTTTTATACACTGCCGTTTTACATAAGACATACAACATTATTAAAAAACAACCAAAAATATTTCAATAATTTTACATAAAATCAATACAAATAAATACCATTTCATTCCAGACAGAAAAAATAACAAAATTTTATCCCCATCATTAATCAAAAATCAAGATGTAAAAACGTTCCAAAATAATAGCAGCATTGCCTTAAACTGGGTTAGGGTGGTTGGTATCTATGAAAGTATTAAAAAATAAATTTTTTGTCTAAAAATTCAAAACATTTTTTTTAAATTTATGAAAAATAATTTTCCAAGTTGTTAAACGAAAAAACTCAGAAATGTTTCGTTACACCCATTATAGATAGGACTTAATGGGTTTAATCACTCAAACATAGACAAAGCGTCCTCTACGCCGAAGCTCACTGACTTAAGCATCAAATACTCCTATGGATAGATCACCTTTATCCATTCGAACAACATGTAAGAGCCATTGTAGCCGCTGGATGTTAGTTCGCTGAGCCACGTCCACGTTGCTATATAGCTTGTACGGTTCAAAGTTAATTCGAGTATGGAATTCATCGCCAAGTCTCAAAGGATTAAAGATCTTACAGCGAAATTTTCTCTTGAACACACCCAAGACATCTTCATCAATGTGTGATTACGTTCATGCTTCCGCTGCATAAAAAAGATTTGTAAAGTATCAATTTCGTTCCGAGTGAAAGGTCTGTACTACACCATAATTAGACCTGTTGGCAACAGCGATTCTACGCTTGATCTCTGGACTAACATCTATGTTGCTGGTAATGGCAGTGCCAAAGTAGGTAAATTCATTCACCACATCGAATGTATAGTTGTCAACTGTAACCTGGGACCCAATACGTCACACGATCCTACTTGTGGACTCATTTACAGCCAGGCCCATCTTGACAGACTAGTTTTTGTTGGAACTGAAGGTAGATGCGACATCTCGCTTGGTACGCCCAATGCAGCAAGTGGAGCCACTACGATGAACTTTAGCTCTACGCAGAAAACTCTCTATAAAGAATACATTGCGCCATACACGTGATCTCTTATCGGGGTATCGAAGGCTGTTTCATAGTCGACTTGCTTTTCGTGGATCTTTTCCAATATTTAGCGTAGTGCGAATATCTGGTCAATAGTCGGTTTATCAGTTCTAAAACCGCACTGATAAGGACCAATAAGGGCGTTGGCAAATATCTTCAGTCGTTCACACAATGCGTTTGTAGGAATCTTGTATGCCATACGAAGAATGTTTATATCCATGAAGTTGACACAAATTGTGTGGTTTCCCTTCTTCAGGACAGGATAGAGGGCACTGAATTCCTAAGCGCAGAACATACTTTCTTCCAATAATATTCTAGCGATAAGCTGGTGAATGCACGAGCGGCCTTAAATAATTCAGAGCAGGCCGTAGTGGTCAGCAGCTTCGTTGTTTTTAAGTCGTATCGCAATACTGACCTCGCCATAGCTGGGTGGTCGATAGGCATTGTTTCAAATATATTTTTAATGGCAGAATTAATGTCGTTATCGCCACGTAATAGGGTAGAGAAGTGGTGCCTTCATAACCTCAGTATCCCTTTGTGCATCAGCAACCCAGTTGCCGTTTTCGTCTTTATAGGCAGATGCTTCGGGCATAAAAATTTGTATAAGCTTGCCAATATTATAATAATTTAGTCATTATCACTATGGCTTTCAAATCCAAAAACCGAGCACAGCATAAGTCTTTTGAATTATCAAGCTGATTCAAAATCATTAGCCAGTTTATGACAAATGTTAATCTAATTTCTTTTCGAACTGCAATACGACTCATAAATACTTTTAACTAAAGGGTAATTCACTTTGGGCATAGTCTTTTAGAAAATTGGCCCAAATACATATGTATATGAGCACCAGTAGTATAGAACTACATATATGCCTGATAAGCTATTTTGTGACATCAAACGTGCTTGATTTACTTAAAGCTCAGTATTCCTGGTTAACTTTATGTCCAGTTTAGCTTAAAGAATTTGTACTTTTTCAGTGTCGCACAATCTAGGGATGAAAAACATACTTAAATATGTAGAAAAATTATAAACCGATTCTAAGCGCAAGAATAACATTCGTTTGAACCAAAGAATTTCGTTAAATAATCGTTTGTCTAAAAGTTTTACATGACATAGGGACGAGTTGGTAAATTTCATTATATAAGGGCTATGCCTATCTTTTCTTAAAACAATTTTTAATATCTTCCTCACAATTGTGGAATGTACAGGGCACATTTCGGCAAAGGGCTGCTCTTCGTTTTTGTTTTCACACGTACGTAGTCGCACGCATAGCCATAAAATAAACAAAAAAATAAGCAAAGAGAAGTATAGAGAGAACAAGTGGAAAAGCACAGTGCAAAGTGGCCTGAGTGAGAGACTCTCAATTACTACCACAATTGTAAAATTCATTAATACTAGTTTGCCGAACGCTGGTATAAAGCATAGAAAGAGGAACGATTTAACGATTTAACGATTTCCAAATATTTTCATGAAAACACCATTGTCAAAACAAAACTATGCAAAAGTAAACTAAATGTACAGTGGTAAGCACTTGTGGTGACATGTTTGTTTAGAAAGATTTAAAATTGAAATAAAATTAAGGAAAACCATTTCAAACTTTTATTTAAACTACTCAATAAAAAAATAATTAAATAAATTAAAATGGAATTCAATAATATTTAAGGAATAGGTCCCAAGTATCCACTTCTGCACGTATAAAAACAAAACATTTTTCTTTTAATTTTCAATATGTCTTGAGCCCTTTTGCTTTTATTAAGCTTCTGACACGTTTTGGCATACCATCGATCTAGTTTTCAATGGTATGCTTCGGAATATTTGCCCACTTTGTTTAGAGTCGGCACTGAAGTTCATTTAAATTTGTTGGCACATTATCGTATCCTGAAAGATATTTCTTCAGTAAAGTCCATAAGTCTTTGAGCGGGTTGAAATCTGAGCATAGCGCTGACCACTGCATTGTTTGAAAATTTGGACTTAATAGCTAATCATTACCGATTTTGGCCGTATGTTTGGGGTCCACATCCTGTTGAAAAACAACTTCTTCTTCGGGGTAAGCACTTTGGTCCACAAAATCGGGTAAATTATCACCTAAGATAAGAAGATAATCTTCTTTTTTCATTATTTCCTAAATTTTTACCACTGGGCCAGGTTGCCACCATTAACCTTCCACCTCCGTGCTTCACAGTATCTTTTACTTGGTGTTTTTACGGGCTTCATAAGAATGATGCCAGTAGTATTCCTTGCCATCCGACTGATAACGATTTATTGTGTTTTTGTGCTCTTTTGCTGAATTTTAGCTGTGATTTTATATTTTTTCCAATAGTGCTGGCTTTTTGTTTGTTTTTGCTTTACAGCTAAACTGAACCCGATTCTTTTAAACGCCCTGCATGCTGTCCACTCACTTCTGGACTTTAATTGCTGTCCCAATAAATGTTCCAAGCATTTTTCTTGGTAAGTTCGATGGCGAATTCCCAATGTACTTGCAATTTCGCGTATTGACTGATTGCAGTTTGCCATTTCAACAATTTGATTTTCTGAAACAGCTGATATCTTTCGGATTTTTATTAAAAAAGTTGAAATTTTTTGAAAATATAATGACAAAAAAGTTTTCTTTCAGCGAAAGGTATTTCTTTAATTTGTCTGACAATAAACTCAAATAATGGTATTTTGGTATTTTCCTATTTATTTTGCAGCCAGACAACAAAAAATTAAATGCGCAAAAGTGGATACATTGACTCTTTTGACAAAATTGGACAAAAGTTCTGCTTAACGTAATATTAAAAAAAAAAAAATTTTTTTGTCCTTTAATTGGATCATAATAAACAGTTTTAGTAGAAAAGCAGGTTGACTTTTATATATTTTGCAGCAATTAATGCGTTTTTAAGTAATAAGTGAGATATATACATCCATAAGTGCTCGCCACTGTACAGATTTATTTAAGGACAATATAGCTATGCTGGAATTTGAAAATACTTTTCCCTCTCATATACTAAATAACTGACCATACCCATTAACGACTTTAAAACAAATCTTAAACGAAAAATATATACATATGCGAGTAAATGAAGAAAAAATATTTCTAAAATAAAAAAAATTAAAATTTTGTGAGTAAAATTTAAACTTAAAAAATTATTAAAACCAATGCAAATGTTAATTTTACATTGTTTTGTTATGTTTGCATTAAAATCATAATAAAAATAATTATTAAAAAGCAAAAAAACAAATATATTAACAGTAAATTATTATTAGATTGTATGTACGTATATTATATACATATATAAATAAAAATTAAATTTAAATATAAATAAACAAAAAAGCAAAAACATTTAATAAAACAAAAAAAAAACATCAACATTGTATAAGAATTCAAATTTTTTGAATTAAACTCTATTTAAAATAAAAATATGCAAAACAAGTACAGAAGAAGTAATAATTCTTTATCAAAATAATTAAAAACCAAAAAACAAACATTTCTTATAAAACGATATAATAGCCAGAAAAATTAATGAAAAAGGCGGAAAACAACAACAACAACAACAACAACCAAAACAATGTAAAAAAATTTGATGCATAATTTTATTAAAAAAATGAACAATTTAAATAAACTAAAACAAGAATAACATTATGAAGAAGGTTTTTATTTGCTTAAATACTACGTTGTAGAACGTAGCTAGATGGGCTTAAGTACCGATCATACTACATAAGTATATCTACGTTGAATAAGGTTTAAACAGAGTTTAATATGAAGTTCACCTATCCATTCAATAATAATAAATTCGTATTTAGTTTTACAGATTTTAAACAAAATTTTGTATGACAAATTTTATAAGAAAATGTTGTACTGATTTGATCAAATTTAATTTTTTTTTTTTTTAATTGGTTGTCCAAAAAGGTTAAAATTTTTCAAATTATGGGAGGATTCTATTTAAAATTTTGCGATAAACTTATCCTTATTAAATTTGTCATATTTCGTTTTCAACTAAACTTAAATTACAAATTTTTTTATGAATTTTTACATAAAAGTTTGTATGGTGGGTACATAGGGACAATGATCACTGTATTTAGCATATTAATAAAAGACTACAAAAACTTACACAAATCGTAGTTTGTCTTTATTTAACTTACTTTTTAATTACGGAATGATTCTTATAAAATAGAATGATTTTCTAAAATAAGAATAACTTCTATTACGACAGCCCGTCTATTTATTCAAAGAAATTAGGCAGATCCCCAAGTCAGTGCGCAGTTGATATACCCGATATTTTATGATTTTTGGAGAACAGAGCATATGAACGATGTGATAGAAGAGAGCCACATTGGTTAAGTTCCCAAAAAAAGAGACCTATCAGAATGCACCAACTGTAGGTGAATAATATTACTAAACGTAGTAAGGAAGCTTATGTCACACATAATTTCACTTTGGCTTACTTCTGCTCTACAACAAGAGTTTTATCCAGAGCAGGCAGGTTTTAAGAGAGGGAGATCTTGCTTAGACTCGAAATAAATACCCTGAAGGTTATCGTTCAACAATTTCTGGAGTAAAGATCCCTCTTATATTCAGTTTTGAGAAGACTTTTGACAATCTCTCTCACATATCCATATGTGGAGAGCCTTAAAATGCAAAGGCGTTATACAGAAGCCAATCGCCATTGTAATGGTCCTATACACTGTTTCTACTTGCATAGTACTTTCGAAAAATCAATTGAAGAGTCGAATTTAAGTGAAAACTTGTGTAAGACAGTGTGTTCTCCCTCCCCTATTGTTAAATATTGTTCATGGTGTTGTTGAGAAGATCGTCTCAAGAAAATTTTAGCGCAATTCAGTGGGGATTGTACTGACGACTATATTCTGGACTATGCGAATCATATATGTCTCCTTATGCACTCAAACAGCTATATGCTACAGAAACTCTGACTCCTGAACCTCGAGACAGAAAAGCAAGCTTGATGATAAATGTTGCTCAAAGAAAATCGATGCGTGACAACTGTGTATACAACCCAGGGTTGGTTACCCACTGGGTAATCCAATTAATAATACCAGGGTGGGATTTTTTCCTTTAGGGTTTTCGTAGTATATTTACAACAAAAATAAGTATAATTTATGTATCGGGAGTATAAATTAACAAATTAATCAAAATAAAAATATATCATACCACTGCATACATCTTTGCCGCACCTCTGAGTCATTTTCCCAATCCGGTCTAAGAAAAACTTCCCTTCTTTTAAGGTGATCCAAATTTGGAGGCGATGTTTTTTATATCTCTTAAAAAACGATCCGATCGATGATATGCCAAGAGATGTTGTATCCGTCGAAACAGCCAATAGCTAAAAGGAGCAATGTTGGAAAATACGATGGGTGAGGCGAAATAATCTATTTGATAGTTTCTAACAATTGTTTGGAAATTTTTGCGGCATGAGGCCGAGCACTGTCATGCAAGAGAATAACTTAATCATGTCTTTTATTATATTCCGGCTGTTTTTCTTGTAATGCACTGTTCACACGAAGTAATTGCAATCTGCTCCGATCACCAAATTTTATCAGGTCATCGTACACAATGCCACCTTAAACTCACCAGGAGTGCATAATTGCATTATAAATACTAAAGCAACGTAATTGTACTAACAAACAAAATTTTTTTGTCGAATTGAATGATATATTGAAGCAATATAAACCGGTGGGTTTGATTTTTTTTTTCTAAAAATTTTAATACAACTAGACCCTTGGAATGGTATAATCGAGAATAGATGAAGTTGCGCTTTTGGTAACCAGGTAGCAATATTGAAACCAAAGGTGACTGACCCGATCAACAGCGCTCGTCATTCTTTCGGCCATCTGAACAATATATGGCAACCCTCCTACATAACAAGAAGAACAAAATTGCAAATTTTCAACTGCAATATAAAGCCCACATTATTTTATGGGTGAGAGGCGTGGGAGACTGTGACAATGGACGTAAATGTCTTATAAGTTCTTGTATGGGTGAGAGACGTGAAAGACTGTCACTATAAACGTAAATGTCTTATAAGTTCTTGTTAACCGCTGCTCGAGAAAAGAAAATAACGATTTTTTTTTAGCCCAACTTCATAACTAGGCTTGCCAGACTTAACATTGCAAAATTCTTGACACTTGTAAAAAAAAAAAATCTATATTGTTAAACAAAAATCTTGATAGTCAAAAATATTGGGTATTCGAAAAAATTCGGTTACAAATTACACTGGTCTACAGCAAAAAAAGCCTTTAACTATAACTGTATGAGATATAATGTTTTTGATTTTCGCCCAAAATATATTTTACCATAACTTGTAAACAACTTTTTTTTTCGAAACTAAGTTATAAATAACACCGATACTGTTAAAAATACAAAAAATGTTATTCAGGTGATACATAGCAAATTTTGTTCCTAAACATTTGCTGGTACTTGCATTAAAATCGGTCAAATCGTTTTCAATTTACGATGAAATATATTGACATAACTACCATATTTTGTGCGAAAAATTTGCCACGCCCAACAAAAAGAAATAATTTGAGCCCGATGAAAAAAACTGAAAACGGATTTGAGTTCAGCACATCAAAATCATTATATTCCATATAGTTTTTTTATTAGCTTGTAATATGTGTGTGTGTTCACTTAAATTATTTTGTAAATTCATTATATTTTATCTGAATCATCCTTTAACAAGCAATAAATTCGGTTTAAAGCTTTGCTATAAATGAAAAATATTTTCTTGCAGCTAAGACAATAACCACTACTACCAGAATAAAGGTGACCAAATGCTTATTTTAGTACTAACTGTCGGTACAGTTCTGTCAAAGGTACTTTGTTCTGTCAAAAGTTATTAGTCTGTCGCAGTGTAACTACTTTATTTATTGATTTAATGTTTTATTAATAAACAACGATTACTTATAAAATAAGATTTCTATTGCATTTCATAAACAGCAAGTAAAGATATGATGATTGTTTTCTCTCAATTCTTATATATTTTTCTCCATACGATCCGTATGAAAACAAAGAAAAAAAATACCAGACTTCATTAAAAAAGTTGTTCCCGAGTTATGCAAGCTTTAATATTTACTATGCATGGAAGGTTCCAAGTCCACTTATCCAATACCGCTTACTTTTTGTTTGATGATGTATATTAGCAAAGAAATTATTTGGACTAAATTTGCAGACTTCTCTTATTACCGTTTCCAAAATATGCAAAATTCGGTATATGGTACACTATGTATAAGAAGTGCCACTTATTCAATTCCACATATTTTAAGCCAATGAGGTGTATTAAAAACGATTTTTATTTAGATTAAATTCAGTAACCTTTGCCTTAACTGTTCTTAAGATATACAAAAAAGTTATACTATCACTTATTCAATTCCGCTTACTTTTCGGTTGATGATGTATACTAGGAACGAAGTTATTTAGACGAAGCTTTGAGGCTTCCAGTTATACAGTTCTCAAGATATGTAAACATCAATATTAGCTATGCCTAACTTTTGCTTTATGATGTACATTATGAACGAAGTTTAGAGATTTTCACTATTACCCTTCTCAAGACATTTGCATATATACTATATACGGCGCCACTTCCACTTATCCAATTTCGCCCATTTTGTGACAGATGATTTGTATTGATGACAAAACTATTTGGACAAATTTAAAATCTCTTATTGTTACCATTTTAAAGATATAGACAAATAAATATTTAATGTGCTCGGGCGTGGCACAACTTAGTTGTAATTATTAAATTTTCTCGCCATAACAATCCTCTTAATGCCTTATCGAAAATATGAAAAGTAAAACCAATCGAATTGGTAGAGCCGTTCTTGTGTTTTGCGCTTAGTAAAGAATTTTGCCATTTATTTTTATTTATAAAGATTTTTATTAAATTATTTAAATAAAAAGAGCAGATATTTTTATGGATTTCAGTTTGAAATAAAAAGGAGTAACTTCCTTATTAAATAGAAAACACAGTTTTTAGTCTTGTATATAGGATAGGGTTATTTATGTAATAACGCATCAGGCAAATAGCCCCAACGGCATCGTATGAACATACGCATTGGTTTGTTGAAATTTTCTATGACGATTTTGCATAAATGTGGCTGAATTTCATTGATGCTGAGTTGAATCTCCCCCTTTAATGCACGGGTGGTTATGGGCTTGTTGATATGGATTTGTGATATCAAATGACCACATAGAAAGAAATCTAATGGTATTAATTCACACGATCTTGTGGACCAATTCTGAACGCCGAAACGAGAGAATACACGACCTGGAAATATCTCATGCTGTAATTGAATTGTTTCAAGGGCTGTATGGGCTGTATGCAGCACCGTGTTGTTGAAACCACATATTGGCCATATCAATATCATCCATTTTCAGAAAGAAAGAATTGTGTTATCATGTCGCCATATCGAGCATCAGTAAAAGTCACTGTTTGACCAGCCTCATTTTCAAAAAAGTATGGTCCAATTATGCCTTCAGCCCAAAATCTCAACAAACAGTGACACGTTGTGGATGCATTTGTCTTTTGATAATCACATTCTCAGAACCCGAAAAGCGGCAATTTTGATGATTAACAAAGCCATCAAAGCGATCCATTTGTTGATGTTCAATAATCCATTCAAATCTCTTCGCTGTGCATGGTCATTAGGATTCAGTTGAGGATCAGTGAGTATACGCTGTACAGAGCTTCTTCAAACTTGTCCACGACACCTTATTGAGGTTGCTGAATTGTCACCGACACTCTCACGCACTGCTTCCATATTGACATTTGAGTGGCTTGTTTTTGGACGACCAGTGTGTTTAACGTCTCCAATTGATCCAGTCTCCCCGAATTTTTAAGCTAATATCTTTGCAGCTAATGACGTTAAAACCATATTTTGTATGAAATCTTCGGATTGCGGCCGCCAAACTTTCTTTAATTTCGAAATATTGTTCAATAATGAAGACACTTTGTTCTATCCTGTAACGCTCCATTTTTAGTAAGCCTAAACAAGCGTTTGGCAAACTAATATTAATGCATTTTACAATTGTGGTAGTAATTTGCGAGTCTCTCACTCAGTTCATTTTGCATTTTTTTCCACTTGTTTTCTCTTTACTTCTCTTTGTTTATTTTTTGCTTATATTTTGCCTATGCGTGTGACTACGTACGTATGAAAATAAAAGCGAAGAGCAACTCTTTGCCTGAATCTGGCCTAATCTGTCAGCTGTCGAATTGTTTTTCTGGGGTTGTCAACACTTTACTGCACAAATGGCGTTAATTTTGGGATACCCTTTATAAACTTTATTTCCTAGTAAATGCAAAATTTGATTAAAAGAAAATAATCGTTTTCAAAACACAAACATATATGAAGTGTGTAACGGATTTATTCTTACCATAATTTAACACTTTACGTTTATAAATGACTATCCCTGACCCTATCTTATTACAAGTGGTTAGGATACACTGCTTCCCACATGTTTTTTGTTTTAAATTCGTTTAGTTATCTTCTTTAAGAATTTTTGAATGAAAATATGAAATGCAATATATAATTCGTTGATATTTTTAGAATGCATTGTTATATCCTAAAGTCATACACTGATATTAAATCAGTAAGTTTTTAAGTATTACCACTAAATATTATTTTTTATAAATGAAGAATGAGAGATAATTGGACTTGAACGATTATAATTTGCTTACACAAGTGAATTCAAGACCAAATGGTTTAAATTACACTAGTCTACAAAAAAATCATTTTTTTTTTTGGCCTTTAAATAAAACTATATGGAATATAATGATTTTGATGCGCTGAATTAAAGTCTGTTTTCAGTTTTTTTTCATCGGGCTCAAATTTTTTTTATGAGCGTGACAAATTTTTCGCCCAAAATATGGTAGTTATGCCAATATATTTCATCGTAATTTCAAAACGACTTGACCGATTTTAATGCAAGTACCCGAAAATGTTTAGGTATACAATTTCCTACAAATTACCTGAACAACGTTTTTTTTATTTTCAGCTGTGTTGGAGTTATGCATACCTTTGTTGCGAAAAAAAAAAAATTATAGTTTTTAAAATAAAAACTATATTTTAATTTTAAACTATTTATTAAAAAATTAAATTTCAGAAGTGTTTACAAAACACTTAAATTTAATTTTACTATAGACCATGTTCTTGCCACAATGTATTTACAGTTTTAGCCACGGGCCATACAGATACGGTAGTAAATAACAATTTGCTGGAGTTTTTCTTTAATGACAGTTTCTGTGACACGTACTTGTAAGCATATTTGTCTGGGTTTAGTAAGTGAGAATAAAAAGCAATAAAAATCCAAAATATAAAAAAAATCGGAAAACAAATAAATTATAACACCTTTTGGCCGCATTGTTGGTTGATTGCCATTATAACTGTTATAGCCATAAAATCTTTGCTTTAACTTACTTGGCCAATGTCCATTTGATTTCGATTTTTATTTGATTTTTATTATTATTTTTTGTGTGATTTTGTAGCTGATTACATGATGGAAATTTCACCTTATTTGTTGAATGAATGAAAAAACAAATTCAATTTTTATTGGTATTTAGAAAAACTATTTTAAAAATAATGTTTAAATTTTTTTCTGTTTTAATTTTACAAGACTGAAATCAACAAGTTAAAACGACCTTGGATTTTTTGTCATGCTCTGCTTCATCCAACACCGACTTAAAATATTAAAACTTTTATTTTCGTATACTAGTGCACTCGTATTCAAAATGCAACATAAATGTTGGAAGTGTAAGTTTAGTTTTTTTTTTTTTTTTGGGGTACCCTATAATGTTTAAGGCAATTAAATTTAATTTTTATTAATAAGTTAATAGTATAAAGAAAATTTAATTATATTTAAATATTATTCAAACTATTTGCCAATTTAATAAAAAGCTAGCTAAAGCCCGGCGTGTTTCGCTATTTCTATTTTAGTTATAACTTTTACAATTTTTCCCCATTTTATCTCCTTCCGGTTTGAGCGGAAGCATTTAAGATAGCTCTTATAGTTTCTTCCAGAAAGACACTGTAATATCAGCTTTTTAGTCACATTAATTATTATATAGTACTATCCAAAATACGGCGTGCATGGCTATCCCCATTTTATTATTATTATCTTAAATGTTATTTTAGTTAAATTTTTAACCTTTTTTCCACCATTTGTTCACTTCCGTTTAGCTAAATACAGTCTTCAAACAAACACACATTAATTTTTATGTATATAGATAGCTTTTATCCAGTATGCTTCCTGGAATACCTGTTTTTTTGGCTAATGTAGAGAGATAACGCCGCTTTTATTGTTGCCGTTCTCCACATACCATATGTATAAAAAATTCAATATTTAGTATGAATAGAAGGCACACACCGACTTATCTATTTTTCACCCAGTTACTGGCTGATAATTTGTATTATTCACGACTTTGTTTGAACCTAATTTTAAAACTTCTACTCTAACAGTTCTCAAGATATAAAGGGTGAACCATTTAAAAACTTAAATTTAAAAATTCAATAAAACAAAACGATTTGAAATATTGCCAAATTTATTTCTTTGTTGTGAAGTACAATTGTTCCGGTTAGAAATAAAATATTATTTCATTCATATGGCTGCCGAAGCTGGCCTGTACCCCATTCGATCGGACTAATTTAGTGTATTGGGTAGTATATCTACTCGTACAATGGCATCACGAATGTTGGCCTTTAACAAATCGGTTATCATGGTGCGCTAGTTGTCTCCATTAACCCTAATGGTTGCGCCGTCCTCATTTTCAAAGAATATGGGTCAATTATGCCTCCGCTCCACAAGCAGCATCAGACAGTCACTCATAATGGGTGCATTGGCTTCTGTAAGACAACGATTAGGTTTTCTGAGCCCCATATACGGCAATTTTGCTCATTAACGTATCCACCAAGATGAAAATTATGCAATTTTTTTGATTTTGTTTCAATTTCCGACCAATTTCCAATAAATTCCAACGTTACTTAAGCGTAAATTGATTCATTTCGTTCATTGGAGATAATATACTGAATTTTGTGACAGAATAGAATGACATAGGTGTTGCCAGATTCGAAAGAATAGCTGGTTCAAATTTAAACCAAGGGATAGCCCACTCGATACAAAAATCAATATTTACTCTGTATGGGAGGTACCACGCCTAATTGCACAATTTCGCGCATTTTTTTATTGATGATTTGTATTGACTTTAAAGTCATTCAGACCAAATTCAGAAGCTTTTCCTTTAACTGTTATCAAAATATACAGAAATCAATACTTAGACTGTACTTTTTGACTGATCATTTGTATTGACTAAGAATTTAATCAGAGCAAAATCTGATTCTTTAGCTGTAGCTGTTCTCAAGATATATTAAAATCAATGGAGAATTGTATGGGAGATACCACGCTCACTACTCCAATTCCGCCCAATTTTTGACTGCTGATTTGTATTGACTATGAATATATTTGGAGTAAATTTGTAGACTTTTTCTGCTACCATTTTGAAGATATAGAAAAATAAATATTTATTTTATATTGGCATGTCTTAACGCACTTTAATTTTTAAAATTTATGTAGCCTAGAGTTCCTTCCAGACATACAGGGATATACTGTAAACATTTTAAGAAAATCGGTTCAGCTAATATAGATAAATACAAACACACATTCATTTTTATATATAAGATATGTTTTCTATAAGGAAGGTTGGCGTAAAGGCTAAGATGCCACTTCCGTTTTTTTTGTATTTTGATATTGTAATCTAATAATAACATTTATAATAAATAATAATACCAGTAGGGTATCTAGTCGACTACAATAGCTTTTTTTGTTGCTTGAAACCTAAATGTATATAAATTCTTATACCAAAGCATGCAACACAATTTAGTTGTAATTTAACGTTATAAATTGCATAATTAATAAGAGAGATAAATTAAATTAATTAATTTATAAAAATAAAACCCTATTGCAATACAACAAAAAAGCATTGGGAAAAAACACAAACATTTGGTCACAGTGCTACGCACATTTCAGAAGATAATTAAAACAATAAACACGGAAAAAACCGACTGAACTCAAGGAAATAGTGTGCAGGCACAACTGTTATTCACATTCTTTTTTTTTTTTTTTGTTTGTTTTTTATTGTATAGATTTTGGAATTTATGTCATTTTTCAAAAGTAGAAAACAACAATAAATCAATTGGCTTAAGACTCAGTCATAATCACTTACATAGGTTGTTGTCTGCTAAAAATATTTCTTTACTTTGGTTTTCTTCAATCATCCGAGTCATAGACTGGGTAAATGGGATTATTAATGTTAAAAAAATGTTTATATGAAAACATAACTGTGTTATGAGTGTTTGTCTAGCAATTCAAGTGTCGGTATACCTCTGAAATTGTGGTAAATATATGTAGAAATTCGTCATATTGGCAGATTTTTGATTTGGCTGGTCATAATGTATTCAATTTACCACTGGCACGCAAAATACTTGTTTGATGGCGAAAATTTTTGAGGAACAAAATAGATAAAAAAACTTCATGTTAACAATACCCTTAAACTGTGTAAATAGTGTGAACATTATATTTCAATAGGTTATTAAATGGGGTATGTATTAATGAAAAGCAACATGTAATTTAGTATGCCGCAAAATAAAATGTTTTAAATTCAAAAAATTGTTTTTAAGTGGCCACAGATGTTTTAGAATGTATGTTAAAAACACAAAAAAAAAAAAACAAAAATATCTTTATTAACATGTTAGTACTTCTTACAATCAATAACTGCTTGAATTAGGTCATTAACTTTTATGGAATACAATTCAACGTATGTATACAAAGTAATAACTTCCTTATAGTGCGCGTATCAATAGCGTTATTTTTTGCATTATTACCAATTATTACCAACAAGGTAAGAAGTTAATTCAAAAACTGTACTAAGGTCAAATACGAATTACACTCCCCTTTTAATTTTACCTTATTAATTATAATATAAATGGTGTTTGAATCGTATTAATGAATTGGTTGCGGTACATACAGTGGAAATGTTTGTATTTATATAAATTTTTAAGATTTTTTTAAGCATGTGCTACAATCACTTGAATTCGAGTTTTATTGAACTTAAAAAAAAACTTAAAATACCAAAAATTATTGCCTAAGATATACACAGTAAAAGTATATACATTTTGTAGGTATTATTATTATTATTTTATTTATTTATTTACTATCATTACTACAAGCTAAAAACATAAAAAATATTCTAGTTTGAGATTTTACTAGTAAGTATTGCAACAAAAGAAAAACTTATTTTAGAGTAAACTTACATTTTATAGGAAGATCACAAAGGAAGAGAGAGTTCACACAGTGTGGGATACTCAAATTTAGGTCTAAGAAATTTGCGTTTTTCTGCACACACGATTCAGATATAAAAATGTTTTGGGCAAAAGAACACTGGCATCACATTACATACTACGTAAGTACGTACGTATGAGTGATATACATGTATCTGTTTCACTAAGAAAATAATAAATATTAAGGAAAGGTTTTTCCTTCAAGGTAATTTTATTGTGGAATTTCTGTTTTTTTTTTTATTTTATCAATAAACTAAACATTTTTTGAGTTACGCGAATATATGTTATGCAACCTTTTGCATTTCGAAATAACGGTATATCTCGAAAACAAGAGCTAAACCAAAAAAACTGTTAGCACTACTGGACTTACCGAACTTGAAATCGATTTATTCGCCGGGTGCCAAGCTTGTCGGAATAAAGTAAAATATTCGAGCACGGCGTCATTATATCATTATTTACATGCGTACATCAAATTTAATTTGGTGTATTATGCTTGAATACAAAATTCACTATGATGTAAATTATCCGGTATGCTCTATAACCCAAAATCGAATGAAACTTAAATCGAATGGAGATTCAAATTGCTATAATTTTCAAATCACACAAGATTTTAATATTTTTTCTTATTAACTGACTTAATTATATTTCGAATAACTTCTTTGATTATTTAAAGTTTAAAACAATTGGCGTATATGTATATTTTTCACTTTTTTAAGTATTTGCACTTGAAAATCAGTTTTTTTCCTTTAAACTTTCAGTTTTCCTAAAAAAAAATTAACAACACTGTCGATGGTACACGCATTGGCTGAGCAGCACTTCGATTTCTAATTGGTTTGCTTCAAAAGAGGAACAGTTTTATTGGCGTGGAATCCACAAATTGCTTGAAAGATGGAAAATATGTATATCCAGCAATTAGTGTTATATTTTCAACAAAAAACGCTCATTTCTTACATACTGCTTTAGTAGCGAAGTATGGGCACGTATCTCGAAAGGCAGAAGAGTCGTAACATACTATTGGCACTAAGGTTACCATCGGCATAAATAAAAGTCTTACAGAAAACCGTTTATATCGTATTTGTAAAAGCACAGCTATTCCTGTAATCTTTTCATTTAAGAAGAGAGTTAAAATATGTCCTAAACGAAGTCAAGGCAATGAAGTAGATGTAAATGGTATTATAGGTTTGACGTTCAATGTCATCATTCACTTAACATCTGCGGAAGTTTTCGCAATTTATTTTCCTCTTTGTAAAAAAATATATTACACAGCCTATTTCTCAAATATTTTTAAATTAAATTAATTTAAGTTTTTGAACTCTTAACGAGTTACACTGCCCTGAAATGTCATATTTTACACACGTGTTAGTTTCACACAATAGAATCAGTTTTTCTCCAATATATAGGCATCATCACATGCTTTATATATGAGCTATTATACTGCATTAGGTTAATTGAAGTAAGTAAGATTTAATCACAGTATTTTTACTAGCTGTTATATAATATTTATCTATTTCTACAGTTTACTATAGTGTAGGGTATCTTATAAAAGTGGCATGAAAGACCTTAAGTTTGCTTATTTTTGTTTTTGTAAATCTTGACACTATGCGACATTATGTTGCTAATATTTGACATGCAGAATGTTTAAAATTTTAATTTGAAAATGATTTACTAGATTTTTTTTCTTAAGTTATTAAAGCAAAATCCAACAATTGAAATACTTCAATAATACTCTTTTAGTTTTCTATTAAGCAGATAATTAGTTTTCTAGCAACATGCACATATTGTCCAGTGAAAATCATACCAGTTTTTTAAAAATTTCCATATTTTAACGATTTAAATACATAAAGTGTTTTAAAAATTATACACTAAACATGGGAAAAATAAATACAGAAAATACATTATTGCAACAAATTATAAATTATTGGAAATATTTTTAAAGTAGATGTAAAACTGTTTCATAAATTAATTTACACATAATTATTCCCACGTTAAAATTATTGCTGTGTAACAGACAGAGAAATATCAATTTAAAAATACTGAAACAAATAGGATGAAATACGAAATAATTTGTAAGTATGTACGCGTATGTTACTGAATAAATAGAAATACATTTTTTAGAATTAAAATCCATTAATAGTCAATGGCCAGCCATTAAAGCATATTCTTTAAAATGTATATAGTTTCGAAAAGCCTTGAAGTTGGATTTTGTAAATATTTTTCACATCTGTTTACGTTATCGATTTTAATTTTTAAGTCTTAAAATTTAAAAAAAAAAATGTATGACAAATTTATAACTCATTCACTCACTATTCAGCAAAATAAGTATTTGAGGCTGCTTTACCAGAAACAGATGTAAAATTTTGTGTCATTAAGTATCGCCAGCTAAGAATTTTTGTAAGCCGTTCTATAACTTAAACAACTTAAAAAAATGTAAAACATAATATGCGTTTTTAAACAACATAAACACTGTAAAAGATTTTAGGAAATATTTACTTAAGCTGTATAAAATCAACACAGAATTTTTTCATAAGCAAAATTTACATAATATTTATCATTCAAGAGAAAAACTATAAGTTGTAGTCTATAACAATAATAATTAGAACAATAAGCACAGAATTGCTTTAGAGGTCTATTGAATTAACAATATTATGTCTAAGGAAATATAATTTTGTTTCATCACGCCTTTCAAAACGGCTACTAAAGTCATTTTTTAAGTAATTAATTCTAAAGTATATGGTAAAAATAAAACGTAAGTAATGGATATCAGAAGCTATATAGCTATGTATCCAATTTCGAGCATTTCATTTATTGCATCTTAAAACTAATTGTTCTTTTTTAAGGTTACTTACAATTACTAGCTTAGTTTAGTCTTTTAATACTATTTACTTCTCCATGTAGATCTACTGCAATCTAGTGTTAATACTGAAAAAGTTTTAGAGACCTTTTGGTGGCCATATGACCAAGCTAGACATAAATTTAAATCTTATGTGATTAACAAGGTACCTGGTTTGTTGAGAGCTTCAAACTTTCAATATTTAATTAGTCTTCTCATCTTTAAAAATAATTAATAAATTTAGATAAATATAGCATATCGACTTTCTTCCAACACCCCTACCTGTTCGATAAGGTACCCGGTTACCTTTATGCATTTCAATGAAAAAATGCGAGTACCACAAATTGTTTATGTGTTTTATTATAAACTAGCTTAAACCCGGTATGTACCGCTACCCCATCTGAATTATTGGCTCAAATGCTATCTTAGTACCATTTTTTACCCTTCTTCTGGTCAAAACCCAATCATTTGTTCCTTCCAGAAAGACACTGTAGGTTCTACTTTTTAGCTGTATACAGTCTTTGAACAAACACACATTCATTCTTATATATAAGATACGTATATAAACAGCTTTTATCTAGTGTGATTTTTGCATTTCCCGTTTTAGCCTGATGTGGATAGATAACGAAATTTCAATAGTTGTCGTTGTCCATATATACAAATTTCAATATCTAGTATGAATGGAAGCTGCCATGCCTATCTCAAGAGATACTATATGGGAGGTACCACGCTCACTTGCCATGCCTACTTGTCCAAACTCGCTAGGTTACTGACTGATGATTTGTATTGACTATGTACTCAATCAGATCAAATTCTGAACTTTAGCTGTAACTGTTCTCAAGATATACTAAAATCACTATTTACCTTATATGGGAGGTACCACGCCCACTTGTCCAATTTCCCCCACTTTTTGCCTGATGATTTGTATTGACTACGAAGTAAATCAGACCACAATCTAAAACTTTCGTTATAACCGATCTCAAGGTATACTAAAATCAATATTTACGTTGTATGAGAGGTACCACGCGAACTTGTCTAGTCACGCCCACTTTTTGACTGATGGTTTGTTTGGTTTCTGTTACCATCTTGAAGATATAGACAAATAAATATACGCTTTGTATGGGCGTGGTACCGCCCATTTGGAATTTTGAAATGTTTATAGCCTATAGCTCCTTCCAGATATCCAGAAAAATACTGTAAAAATTTCAAGGAAAATCGGTTCAGTTGTTTAACATAAGGCACAAGCAAACAAATCAACAAACAAGCCAACGAACATACAAACACACATTGATTTTATTATATATATTTGAGTAACCCTTCACACGTTGCTGGGGGCCGTTGTGTTGTAAACCCATAAAAAGTACTCATCATAAGAAAAATTTAAGGGAATACATTAAAATTAATGATTTGTATTGACTACCAATCATTTAGACTAAATTCAGAAACTGCCATTTTAGTCTTGTATGGAGATACCACACCCACATATTACATTTCGCCATATTTCGACTGATGATGTGTATTGACTAAGAAATTATTTAGACCAAATTCAGACCCTTCCACTATTACCGTCCCAAAGATATACACAAATCAATACTTAATTTGTATGTGAGGTGGCACTCCCTCTTATCTAATTCCGCCCACATGTTGAGTGTTGATTTATATTGACCACAAAGTTATTTGCACCAAATGGATATACAAAAATCAATATTTACAACCATAACCACTTCTTCAATTTCACCTATATCTTGATGATGCAGATTGACTACGAAGTTATTTAAGCCAAATTCTGAACATTCTACTATTACCGTTCCAAACATATGTATACACAAATCTGTATTTACTTTGTATGGTGGTGCTATTCCCATTTATCGAATTTTGCCCACTTTTTGATTAATGATTTATATTGACCACAGAGTAATTTGGGTCAAACTAATAAGCTTTTGCTTTAATCGTTTTAAAAACATAGACTTATAAATACAAATTTTACATGGGCGTGACACCGCCCAATTAAACAAAAACTCTCAGTGAAAGTACACCTTTATACCGCATGTATTGGCTTGCAAATCGGTTTAGTGGTTCTCGAGTTATAAAATGTCGAACATAGGACAACTTATTTTCATATATATGGACTGGAAAAAGGTAACAAAAATAAATTTACTCATGTGAATTTCATATTGGTATGGGACAATTACTGGTTTCAGAATCTTTTCCAAGTATAATCTCTTTTGCCGTTCGAGTGCAAGTTTTTGCCACCAAGTTGAAATTTTTAGCATACTGATTTATGTTTTCAATAGGTAAAGGTAGGATCACACGATTGTCGTAATGTACCAATAATTAGTGTTGTCAACCGTGTGATTATACAATTTGTCGCTCATACGGCAACTCATAATATTATTGTGCTTATTTATCAAATCAATCAAATGCAATCCTGGTTCCACAATCGTGTGAAAGCTTTATCGGCAATCATGCACCAATGTAAATTCCAAAAATACGCCAAAATTTATTGTATTCTTGTGTGGCAATTAAGAACAAAATAATCACCGATTTTTATTTTTTACTTGATTTCTTTCTGAAAAAACACGTGTTTATACGGTATTTATAATTGTCATCCCTTAAACTATGCATTTTTTAAATTATTTATATGTAAATTGCATCACAAACTTCCACCATTTCTTTTTTCATAATTTTTACTTTTTTATCTAGTGGGCACCTGATAATCAAAGCCGATGGAGTTTTTATTTTTTAGAAAATAGATCATCTTTACTTTAGAGAATTAAATATAATTTGTAATTATATTCCAATTTAAATAAATAAATATTTTAGTGAATGAATTTTTTGTAATTTATTGAAATTCCTTCTTATGAGCCACAATTACTGACTCACACACTTCTTCTTTTCTTTTTTTCTATTTCTTTTTATTTATTTGTTCACTAAATGATCTCAATATATGTATGTAAATAAAGAGAACGCTATTTTCTTTTTTTAAACAACGAACCTTTTTGAACACAAAAAAATTATTTAATTTACCATATCAGCTGATTTACAGAGTTACCCTAAACTAGAACTATTGTGTGACAGCATTGGGACAATTATTGTCAATACATCGTTTCGCGCCATCTTGTGACAAAAAATTTTGTATAAAATAAGACAACCGTGTGAAAACAGAATTTTTAATAGGTACAATTTTATTATTGTGCCCTAACTTGTCACAATAAAATTTGTATCAGATTGGCGTATTTGAGTCCATCGTGTGATCCCAGCTTAAGATATTTTAGAAATTGTCTATGGCAGTTTGTCGAAGTGAGTTGTACATTGTGTTTTATATTATTAGGTTTTCACGAGTTCGTAGATTGTAGTTAAAATAAAATAAATTTTGTGTTTGGTTTTAATTAAAAATTCTTTATTCAACACAGTTATGTGCACCACTACTTGTAATCTTTTTACAGGCAATAACAATTTTTATTCTTAATTACTCTGTCTGTTTACAACTTTGTAAGCAACAACAATAACTCGACAGATCTTTCTTACTGAAGATCTTCCAACTTGATCGTAGTTATAACTTCGATCACAACCTTTTCAACCAGAGGTTATCCACACTTAACTCCCTCAACTGAGTTAGCTCCAATTAAACTGGTTGTTTTTTTACTTCAATACTAGCTTCACGAGTTTATTCCTTATAAACTCTTTTCACACCAATAACACGTTCGCTCTCGATATTTCAGGTAGCTTCTATTTCTTTCTTTTAATTTCTTTTTAGTTCTTTTGGCTATTTGTTGTTGCTTGTTTTCTTTGCTGTTAGTTTGTTGTTGCTGTTACTGTGTTATTTTTAACTACTTTATCTCTGCCAATAATGTTGTTGTTGTCGATTCTGTCTATTTGTAAACATCATGTATAGTTGTTCTTGCAGCTTTTGTTTATTTATTTTAGCGAAGTAATAAACGCAGAGGTTCCCAATTCTATTTTCGTAACAATATGTTATACTTACGTATGTAAATAATGTGTGATGACAATTTATTTTTTTATTTATTTATTTCCTTAATTATTATTATGATACGAGTAGTTTATAATTTCAAGTTTCGCAGTCAAAGTATTTTCTATATCATTATCAAAGTTTTTTTTCTCTTTTTGCACAAACGAACATAAAGTCGCATCTTTGTTGAATTTGAAATTTGTAGAAAATTATTGCTTGAAATATAGTATACATCCGTTTCCGTATAATTGATCATCTATAGTTTACTCTACCGAGATCGTAACATTGACGGTAATTGGCATTTAACATTACCCGTATATCATGAAATGCTGCAAGTTTACCGGATTTGGCACTTGATGAACGAGTTTCAAAAAAATTTATATTGATTTTAGCGGCTATATTTCTTAATCTGTAATTCTGTAATTTAAAATTGTAATATTTTCTAAAAATTATTATTTTGAGATTTGTATAAAGGTACCCAAGAAACTTGTACTACAACATATGTTGTTTTTTTGTCAGTCATATTAGGGTTAAAAAAATAAATAAATTTGATTTTAACTGTCCCATGATATACAGAATATGACTAGAATAAGCAAAAATGTCCGGAAATTAAAGAATACTTGAATTCACCAAATAAATAGAAGATTATCATTTATTATGACATAAACAAATACTTATTCTTCTTCTTTATTTGTCATTCGATGTCGAAATTAAAAACCTATTAACAATATTTCAAAAAAAGAATTTTGGTCCGCCTCAAAGAGATGAACCACTAGCTGTATTGCAGTCCATTGCAATATATTGCGGTACCTAAATAGGTTTTACGACCTGTTTGTAATAGTCGTAATATAACAAATAAATAATTGAAATTGCTTATTTTAGCGTTGCAGGTTGGAGATCCATTTATCAGTCTTGAGCATAAAAATGAAATATTAACTTTATTATTTTTAATTATTAGTTATATCTGACAAGATACACTCTTTAACATGCTAATTATTTCGTCTAAATTGTTATTTGTATGTATAAAAAAACATAAATAAAATTGAAAAATTAATTCATTTGTTTGGCAGTGTAAACGTATGATTGATTTGTTTGATGTCTATCAAGCAGCACGACTATTTATTTTTTATGTGAATTCTTATGTTCTTTTGCTTTCCATATTATATGGTTTATTGATTTCATTTCAGTTTTGCCAAACAAATAATTATTTTTATATTTAAATTATTGACATAATTGAATTTATTTGTTGCATTAAACACAAGGTCACTACTATATAAACCACAAAAGATAAATAAAAACTAATAAAAACGGAATTGAAGAAAAAAATTTAATTATTTTTATAACGCGTAACAACTTTCGAAATAAGATAAAAAAATGATCGATAAGGGTGTTAATAATGTACTGACAGATTGGTTTAGAGAAGTAAAAGTAAATTTTTGTTGGTGCTGGTTTTAAGAAGTTGATTTTAATAGTTTGTTTTTTTTAACTAATAAGTAAAAAAGTAATTAAACTAAATATTAAAAAATTGCTTTTTATAAAACTATTATTAGAACAATAAAATAAAATTAAATAAATCATAATGAGTTTTATGATTAGATTTATTGATTTTATTTTACTATTTTTTAATGAAACTTTAATTTCATTAGTTTTGCAACTCAGCCATGAAAAATAGTAATTTTTTATCACTTATATAATAGAAAATAACATATATAAGAATATTATTTTTTTATAGAAGTTAAAACATTTTCTAAAAATTAAAGCACGAAAATTGTTTTTTATTTCGTTAATTTTTTTAATTATCAAATATCTACAATGTAAAGATATAAAATTTAAAAACATGATTCATATTTCAGCGGAATAATTTTTTCAATAATATTTTTAATTTATTTAAGAATTCTTACTTATTTATAAGCTTCATTCAGGTATTTGGCAAAAAATTTGATGACTTTTTTAAATTGGGTGGTATACCCCTACTGCTAATTTTATTTTTTAATCTTATATTATTCCAAACACATCATCAGATTTCTCTGATCAGTTACTACTGGTTATAAAGTCAGAAGTGTTTGATGTACTTGGAAAAAAGAAACACTTGAAAAGTTTATAAGTCAGTTCTAAATTAGCCGACCTGATGTGTTGATGGAGACAGTAGTTTGAAAAACTTTGAAAAGAGGTGGTAAGAGAGGTGTTGAGCTCAATGCGCCACGGTGTTTTGTAATCTTGGGAGCCAAATAAAACAAACGATATCACTGAATTTGTAAAAACGAAAAAAATTTGTTACGAAATTCGATACTTTAATTTGAATGGTCCCAGTCTAACAAATAATTCCATATTATTGGGTGGCAGAATCTAAACGATGCCGTACGAATAGCTAAGATGAAAAGTTGAAGTTAACAAATTGTAGTTGAGAAAATCTGCAATATGGTATTGAATGATCGTTTGGTGAATTGTGTGTTTTAAGCACATAATATAGTGCGTGAGATAGGAATGGTAGGCATTTAAAAAATATTATAGTTTTATTTATGAGTGCCGTGTTAGCTCACAATAAAGGAAAATATCATAGCGAAAATGTTTCAATAAAGTATTTGAGGATGTTTAATCACAAAAAAACCGAGTTTTTGTATCGATTCGTAACCGTAGTAGAGACATGTATCAATCACTTAACATTTGAGACAAAGGAACTATCTAAACAGTGTACTGGATTAGTAGATTCGTTTCCAAAGCAGCTGAATGCAGTTTTATTTGCAGGCAAGTTCAAGACGTGCGTTTTTTGGGATGCGCTTGCGATAATTGTTATCGGTTTTCTTAAAAAAGAAAAAAAAATCAATCAATATCAAAATAACTTTCAGACATTAAGAGTAAAATTAATTAATGAAAGTTCGAAGTGCTCCATCACGCATCTTATTCGCCAGAACTAGCTTCCTCGGACTATTTTCTACTTTCTAGAAAAAATGGCTTCATATACCACCAATGAAGAGGTGGAGGTTACAGTTGATATCTAGAAGCCAGATAGTTGTTACTATAAATAGGGTAAGAAGCGATGGAATCGATGGCGGTAGTCCATAGCTTCACGGCCCCTTGGATCTCCTAAAGTATGCTAATATCTCCCTTGGAGACTTTGCCCTTTCCAACGATTACCTGAAAGATGCTACTATGGTCCGGTAGCTTTATTGCGTACGTTAGATTTGCGAAAAGATCCTCCATCCACAGCTCCAAACAGTTTGGAGATATTTGTAAAGATCTGCTTAGAGCCGTCAATGAGGAACGCTATGCTTCCCGTACATACCTTACAGTTAGAAGTCGTTGTCTTGAACTTTAATGGGAAAACATAATGCGGTGTTGGGTAGTCAAGAATCTTCGGGTGACCTACATTCGATTTGTACCTCTGTCTAGTCGCAGTTACCAGACGCTGAGCACTTACGATATACTTTCAGCGGTAAAATAGAATCGCCTCTGGCTTCGGTGTAGGTGTAGTACGTAGTATTTTTCTATGGGCGTGGCAAATTTTTCGCCCAAAATATGGTAGTTATGTCAATATACTTATTTTATCATAACTTGAAAAAGAACTTGACCAATTTTAATAAAATTGCCACCAAACTAGGAACAAAATTTCCTATAAATCAACTGAATAAAACTCTCTTGTATTTTCAACAGTTTTGGAGTTATTCGTAACTTAGTTGCGAAAAAAAATTTTTACACGCAAAATTAGAGCAATTTTTTTTTTCAAAAAGTCATAAAAAATTGTTCAGATTGAAAATTTTAGATGTTAAGTACGTATATTAAAGTCTTAAATATTCAGAATAAAATAAGCTATAATTCATGAAAATCGGTTGGTTATTGCTGATTTTATTCAAAATTAAACGCATATACCTAACTCTGACCGAAATTAGTGAACTATTTTTTTCTTGCAAAATTATTGTAATTTTTTTTCTTCTATTTTCAAAAAGTAAAAAAAATCTTAGAATATAAATTTTACATTTTAAGCATTAAAATGAAATGTTGAAAATAAAATAACCCATAAAGGCACGTGCCTAACTTTGACAAAAGTCAAAGGCTCATTTTTAATGGCTGTGTTTACCGACCATAGCGATTAATATTTTAAGAATAAGATTTTAAGATTATTGTAGTAAAAAATCTAGTACACGAAATTGCCAAAGAAATTACTCTTTCCTCAGACATCTCCACAGGGCATCAAAATGAAGCCGTTGTCGAAAACGATTAGGAATCTGTTAGTCAAGGACTGGAAGAAGACTGAAATATAGTACAAAGAATTGTCCGAAAATAGAACATTTTCATGTCAGGAGCTAAAAAGTCATCGACCTCTTCAGGATGCGGAAAGCAAATGAAATTTTAAAAAAATGTCTGGGGGAAAGTTCAACACAACAGTCGAAAAGGAAATCAAGGAAAAATTAAATTTAAATGTTCCATCAAGTACTGTACGGAAAAGGCATAGATATAGCAGTCTAAAAATAAAAACCTATTACTGCGAGACGCAAATATAAGAAAGCCTTTTTTCTTTTGCAAAATGTCTTTAATCGAGTGATTTGGTTTGATGAGTGTAAATAGAAAGTAAAAAATTCAAACAGTGATAAAAGAGTATGTTGTAAGCCTTCACAAAAACATAAATTTAAACATATTGCATGTATAATAAAACATGGTTGTAGGAAGTCCCATAATGTGGGGCTACTTTTATCTCTCAGGAGTGGGTCGAACAGTCCGAATCGATGCAAAAATGACTGGTGACTATTGTGTTAACAGGCTTGGCGTACTTTATTTTCCAACAAGATAATGATCCCAAACATAAGGTAAAGGTTGCAAAGAACTACTTTCTTGAAAATTTTGTATTACGAAATGTTTGTATTACCGACTAAGAACATCGATCTGATCTCATTGGAAGACCTGTGGTATGGTCCACAAAATTATGGTATGATTAAAAAATTTCAATGAAACATCGGATTAACATTAAACACTTTGCTAAGAAACGAAAGCTAAATGAAAAGAGATTCCTGTTCAAATTTTAAAAAACTTGACGTTAGGTGTACCTAAGAGACTTTATGAGGTAATAGTTTAAAAAGGGAAAGCTACCAAGTTCTTATTATTATAAAATTCCTATATATATCTGCGGTAATCATCCAATATTTTGCATTTGCACTTTACATATTTTGTCCAACCGAAGCATTTTAATTAATGTTGTTTTGATGAAAAAGATTAATTAAAATATATGAGTTTCTATGGTTTTCATATTGCAATGTAAACGAAATTAATAAATTCAATTAATTTGTTAACAATAATATTGAGTTTGGTTTTTTTTCTTTGATGAAATATGAAAAAGATAATTTGCACTTTATTTTTTCTAATAGTGTATGTTGAATCTACTCTACAGAAAGCGTAGCTCCTTTAGACAAAGTTCTGAGTTTACATTCAAATATTGTTTTATTATATGTTTATATAAACAATCACATTAATTAACAAGGACACACCCCTATATATCTAATATTTCAGAGTTGTACAGGAACGAGAAGCTCAAAACCATGCACCATTTTCAATTAAATTTCTAGGTGTTGTCGAATATGAATAACTATATGACGTTCCCATCGTTCCGATTAGAGCTTTTTTTTTCGTTAAGCTTCCTGCGAGATTTTTCCATTACTTCCTCTCGGTTGCTGAAACGTGTTCCCCGTAATAGTTTTTTTAATCAATGGAACGGAAAGAAGTCACAGGGAGCCAAATCAGGTGAGTTCGGTGGGTGTTGGATGGTATTTGTTGCATTTTTGGTCAAAAGTATCGAATAATGATGGCACTGTGCGACGGTGCGTTATCATGCTGCAAATCTACGACTCTCTGCTCACAATTCTGGTCTCTTTCGGCGAATTACTTCATGCAAACCTCTCATAACGCCCAAATAATACTCCTTATTTACTGTCCAGCCTTCCGGCAAAAATTCATGATGTACTACACCTTTCTAATCCATGAAAACCGTGAGCATTTTTTACTGAAAATGGTATCGGCTTATTTTGTGAACGCCATAAACTGGCCTGATGTCTGTATTGCATGTCGTACTCAAAACTCACGTCTCGTCTCCAGTAATGGTCCTTTTGATGAATGTGGGATCAGATTCAGCCTCGCAAATCATGTCTTTTGCGACCTTAACACGGTCAAAATTGTAAAAAATCGCCAACACACATAGAGATAGATGTATTCTTGGCTACGTAGCTTTTGTAAATGTCAAGCTATGACGCTAAGAATTAGCGGCGATATCAACAACAGATGTACCAATTTAACAAAAAAAAAAAACTAATTTCGGAACGATGGGGCCGTCACACGGAGGTTATTCCGGAAACCTGTTGATCAAGGTACTATTACTTTGCAGTATTGACTTGTTTATGTAAAACAAAATAAATAAAATGCCTGGTAGTACAACCTCACAACGATCGCTTGAGACAGAATAAAAAAAAGACATTACAATCACGTCCCAATTATAATGTGCCATGAAAGCGGCCTTTATTTAGTTACAGATATTTGCTTGGCTATTTATTGTATGAAATACAATATTATCAATCAAAGTGAAAACATTTGTCCATTTAAAATCACTTATCTCAATCACACCTTAATTTTATACACTTTTCTCCCATGGAGAAAGCATATGAATTTACATACTATTCGCGAAATAAAGTCTTTGATGAGAAATTTTAATTTAAACCAATTAAGAAAAAATACAAGTTTAATAGATGCAAGTGGTGGCACCCATTAAATTGATATCGTTTTCATGGAATCTTAACATGTATTTGCCAATAGATATTTAATTGAGACAAGCTAAAAATAAAAATTACTTAAACTTCAATTAGCTTTAACACAAATTTTCATTGCCCGCAGTCTAGTTGGTTTCTTGTAACAGAGTATTCCAAAATGCGTGTATATCACTATGCTTAATTCGTAGGCGACTTTTAAACGAAATGGGACAAGTTTGATGTAAAATTAGTTGTCGTCAGCAAGTTTCGTTTATTTCGTTTAAATATTATGTAGATGAAAACATAATTATGTACAGCATCTCACATAAATTTATATTTAAATAAGCGATTTCTTTTGCTATCTTAAGAGGCATCAACGATGATAATCTTGAGTTTGTATCATGCTTTTCCCTTCAAATTTTTTTCCAAAAAATAAATTAGTTTTATCATCTATTAAACAAATTTACACTGCAAACAATTAAGTTGTAGTTGTTGTTGTTTCAGAATATAAAAAAGCTAATATTAATTCCATAACCACCACATCACACATTGTTGAATATTAAAGTGTTAAAATATATGAGAAATATTTTGTCATTAATTTATCCGTAATGGCCTTATTAAATCGATTACAACTTAAACTTAATGGCTTTAACACATTAGAAAAAGTTGAAACGAATTACTTTAAATCCACCTTTAAAAAGAAAAACGAAAATATGAAAAAAATAATCAAATCCAAACGGATCAATAAAAACCACTGAATGCAACAGGAAATTCCACAAAATTGATGCCAACGATGTGTGTGATCGCAAATGTAAATCTGCGGAATATAAATCATTTGACATGAGGAAAAATATTTTGTTTTTTTTTTTCGTTTGTCAATTAATAAATTTTTCAAAATATTTGTGCCCGAAGTAAGTAAAGAAAATATCGTGTTATTAATGGATGTTTTATAACACCAATAATAATGAGCTTTATATTTATTTAACAATAGGAGTCTATTGAAATTATATTTTATTTTTTAGTGTTTTTGAGGCATTCATCAATTGTCATTGAACTTGAATTAATAACTGGTTTAATGTATTTTTTTTTTTCATTTCGATAAACGAATGTGGGCTCACCTGTAGCTTTGGATGCTCCTTCATTAGTAAAATTTTTTACATTTATTTTTTTTATTTTTTTGTTTCTTATAATAATAGCATTGGCAGTTTGAATTTTCAATTGTTTTTTCTGATTTCTTACGTGTGTTTTCCTCAATCAACTTATATGTTGTGTTGGATTAATAAATGTATTGTTTTTTTGGTCTTAAGCAACAAAATAAATACATTTGACGGTAATATCTAGGCGGTGTCCAACCTTTGCTAATAGTATTCAATAATATTTACCCTTTGCTTATATAAGATATCATCAAAGTTACATATAAAAAAAATTCGAAAGGAGAGAATGATTTAACGGTGCTAAAAATATATCATTAACATCAGCTATAAAACGAATAAAAATTAATAAATTTTAATTAAGAAATCAAAACTTAATTCTTTCCTTATTATAATACAATACAATACAAACTGATAGCTATAAAATCGCTTTTGGTTACATAAATACATTGTTTTTAATATAAAAAATGTCTTGTTTTTATATTGTATTTTATCCATATTATCAAATTTAAGCTATTATCTGCCAAAAGCTTTAACCATTCCCTAATAATTGCTCTTACTATCTTTTTCAAACTTTTATATCCAATACTTTATATTGAGCAGTATGTTCCACTTCTTATTTGAACCTAACTCCCATATAACCAATTGGTTAATATATAATATATTAATGCTCCTGTTGAGGTACTCGACATTGCACAGATAGAAGCATATTTCTTTTAACTTCTTATATTTCCACTGAATTTGGCTTTAATATAACAAAATGATACAACAACTTAATCCGTTCGGTGTTACCCGGTAATCTATATATTTATAGTCAGCGTCAGAAAAAAGTAGGGAGTACACTTTTTCTTTTCTTTTTCTTTCTTTAAAATTAAATTTTTATTTCAGTCTGCAAAAATGCGGTGAATTTAAACATTTTATGTTTTTCCCTAAAAAACAACAACAAATTTCTTACAATAACTATAGTTATACAAAAAAAAAAAAAAAAAAAAAAACGAAAGGTACTCTATTTTTTACGCGTCAGAAAAAAGTGTACAAGTCAAAAAACTATGCCAAAAAAAGAATGAAGAAAAAATACCTGGGAAATAATACCACATTTTTTAAAGTTGCTCTCGAGAGTCTGCTTTTAAAGTTTTCAAAATATCTCCAAAATCCTGAGTTGCGGCTCAAAACCCGATTTTTTGTTTTATAACCTTCAAGCTAATAACTTAGCTACGTACATATTAACCGATTTAAAGATATTTACGAGATGTGTAAGGAAGAAGAATAGACCTTTTAAACGGTATATATTTACTTTACTTAAGTAAACTTCTAGAAAATGTGTGCATTGCTTCAGTAAGCGCATATTGTATCCTATTTATTCAAAATTGTTAAAGTTTAGAGACGTATTTAGATGCTTCTTTATATATATAGGAGCCGCACTATTTATGAATTTATTAGAGAAGTACTTTTAGTTACGAATACAATGATAAATGGTTTTTCTAACTTTTATTGTCAGACGGTACTTACAAGAACCGTTACTTATTTTTATGCTTTACTTATTACACAGGCATAATTTGCCGAAATATGATCATTAGTTCTATAAAGTTGCTCATAAGATAAGTTATCCTTCAACAATTCGGATGTTTAGAGGTGCTGTTGGATTGAGAGTTTATGCTTAAATTAAAAAATTGTTTAAAATTTAAAAAGTGTGGATAAAAATTTTTTATCTTAATACATATACAAACAGTACATATAAAAATGGTAATAAAATAAATTTGTTTCTAAGAAAGTTCAATGAAATCAAAATCTATTGGCGCTTTATAATTCTGAGTACCAGGACTATCTTACATTCTTCCCGACTTGGTAAAACAAAGATGAAACTTTTTCTTAAGCTTAAATTATGTCAAAAGCAGAGATTCTATAAAAAAGGAATACTTTTTTCATTATAGAGGGTCTTGGGCAATAAAAGGTTAAGAGACGATGGGCATTGAGTATGTTGACACACCTACTTCGTAGAACACCTCATGAAAAAATTAAGCGAGTTTTAGCAAATTTAAGCAAACAATTTTTACAACAGCAAAAGTTATGCAACAATAACAAAAAGTACACTATATTTTATATGCTAAAATATGGAAAGCAGCTCAGAAGTAAATCATGCGATTATCAGCAAATTTTATTATTTTTTTCGAGATTTAAAGTTACATAAAAGGCTATTTGAAGGATTATACATTTGGTGCTCTACAAAGTAGGTGCGTTAGCTTAATTCAATTTCCATCGTATGGTTTGTATTCGTAACTAAACGTACTTCTCTAATAAATAAGGAAATAATTTGAAATTATTGTTGCATATTATCATCGTTCTGTAATTTTGCATATACGAGTATATATGCATAAATCTGTATAAAGAGCATTCTTTCTTTTTAGCTTGTTAGGTCTTCTAATAGGTATAAATAAATATCTCACTTAAATTTCCTTATTTTTTTTTTATCTTTAAAGTAAGTTTAGGCAAATCACTATGAGTAATAAATATTGTTGTTCCTTTTGTCATTGTTAGAGTAAAACTATCAGTGTAGAACTACTGGGTTTTCTGATCGAAAAACTGGTCCAATTGTGTTTACAAGCTCTGAAGAATTTAAATATATACCATTAAAGGAGATCTGCAGAGGTTGAAACAAAAGGTAATCTGGTGCAAAATTCGGCTATATGGTTGACCATCAAAAATATGTGTGACCCGGCATTGTCATGATGGAACACAACACCTTCACTCTTTATCAATTCTGGCAGTTTTAATTGAATACTTGCTTCATTCTCGTTAACGGTCGACAATAGAGATTATAATCAATCGTTTGACCAGGTTTTTCACAATGTACATTTCCCTTTCAATGCCACCCAGCACACCTTTACCTTTCTTGGTGTTAAAATCTTCCTTCGTTCATGACCTTGTTCGCACATTATTGTCGCACGTGATATACTTTTTATCGCTCGTAAATATTCGCTTCCGAAATGGATCGATTAAATTTTTTCCATTAAATTTTTTACTGTTAACTTACTCAAACATCTAGCATTTTTGTATATCCAGCTTTGATAACTGTTTGGTGATGAATGTCTATCTGTCCACGCTGGTTATGTGTCGGCCTTTCAAATTTCATAGACTTTTTTAGTCACTGTCGACCAGAGCGAGGTAGATCGAAAATGAGCAAACCATTTTGCTGCTGTTTTTCTGGTAACAACAGCATGGTCTTCGTAACCATTACATATTTTTTTCAGCAGCTGGCGTCGCAAAATGCGATGCTAATGTTTTGAATTTTAATTCATTTTTAAGCGTGATAACTATTCACATATTAAAGAGGTTTAACTAAAATACGAGTATAATGTCGTCTAACAAAGTGAAGCTATAAATGCCACCTTTCAAACAAGCTATAGTATTGCCTGATGCAATTAATATTACCAGATATATTACAGTTCACGATCATCTACAGCAAATTAATCCAACTTTTTCGAACACCAATATGCTGCAGAAAAGCTTCGAAATGTGAAAATTTATTTTTTATATAAATTTGTTTGATAATATGGAGTAAAAACTAATCAAGATAATTAACCCTTTTAGTGCTGAGCTTTTTTTTTAGATATTTTGCATTAATTGTTAAAGGATTCTTTTTGTGTACAAAAATTTAATTATTTTAATCGAATGTCGATGGATTTTCTTAATTCGTCTTGTTATGTGTAAGGGAAATATCAAAGTAGTGGTATTCTGACGCTCCGCACTTTATACGCATTAATAGGGGGTCGATAAGCCCTAACAAAATGTGATTTTAATATTATGGTGCTACGTGTATTATATCTCACGAAGTTATTGAATTATTGAAATGTCCTTTTGGTTATAATATTATTTGACGAACTGGAGCTGTTTCTTGACGGCTGAATTCATGAGATTTGACTTCTTGAGTTTCTTTCTTTTGGGTGCGTTAAGTCTATGTGTTATACTGGAGATCAACATAACTTATACCATTGGTATAAAAGCAACAGATAATCTTTAAAAAGTCATAAAAAATTAAATCACAGGAGGAGCTATGTAACAGCTAGTCGTGTAGGTCTATAATCAGATATTATATATAAACATAAACCCCATGGGATTTACCTTCAAACAAAATAAAAATCTAATTTAATTTAATTATACAGATGTTGCTGTTTTATTTTTTTAGAGGCCCTTAAAAACCGCTATATATGAATATATTTTACTGAATATTTTATATAATCTTTATATATAAAAATCAGTGTGTGTTTTTTGTCTGTATATATGTGTGTTTGAGGTCTATGAAGTCTAGACAGCTAAACGGCTGAATCGATTTTCTTGAAACTTTCTTTGTATCGTCCTGTACGCCTGGAAGGAGATAAATGTCACATTTTTTTCGATAGGGATAGGGAGAGAGGGAGGGGGAGACCCCCATACAAACCAAATATTAATAATCGAATATCTATGGAACTATTTCAGTCAGAGCAATAAAACCTAGCCACAATTACTTTCGTATGAAACTGATTTATTGGGAAAAACTGTGGGCGAATATAATAAGGGGAGTGGTATACCCCATACAAGGCCAATCTTAATTATTGTATATCTGAAAAAAAATCATTATAGCGACAGTCTTCAAATTGTGTTCCAATCACCTTTCTATGAAACTAATTTACTGTAATAAATGTAGGGCAGATATAATCAAGTGGATAGATACACCCCGTATATAGCAAATATTAATTTTCGAATACAATAGTATATATATAGGGTCCGACAAATAAATTTTTTTTAAATGCTATAAAAAAAAACTACTGAATATTTTCACAATTTCTTTTTTTATTTGAAAGTACAATACTTCCGGTTAATAATGCAAAATAATTTCATTCAAATGGCTGCCTCGGCTGACTATGCAGTAGCCCACACGATCGGTACAATTTTTAAGCACATTATCGATTGTGTGCAGCTGTATTTCACAAATATTGTCCTTTAAAGCGTCAATTGTCTCTGGCTTGTTGGCGTAACACTTATCTTTGATGGCATCTCACAAATAATAGTCCAACGGTATCAAATCGTAGCTCCGAGGTGGCCAAACGACATCAGCTCTGCGGCTGATAATGCGATCTTCAAAAACAGGGCGCAAAACATCGAGTGTAGCGTCGGCTGTGTGGCATGTAGCGCGGTCCTGTTGAAACCAAATGTTGCTAATATCCTCCTCTTCAATTTTTGTGAACAAAAATTCGTTCAACATGGCCCGATAATGACCGCCACTGACTGTAACGGCCACTCCTTGCTCATTTTCGAAGAAAAATGGCCCAATTATGCCTCTGGACCAAAATCCGCACCAAACAGTGACCCGTCTTGGGTGTATCGGCTTTTCTGTGCCCCAAGTGCGACAATTTTGCTTGTTTACATACCTGCCAAGGTCAAGATGAGGTTCATCTGAAAAGATGATTTTTGATTCTGCAACATTATCATGCTTTTCAAAGTAAAGTCGCAATATTTCCCAGCGCTGTTCAAGCGTATACACAACCATATTCGTTCAGCGGAAGGATAAAACTAATTATCTGTCAAATCAGACATGAGCTAAGTGTTACCATTCACGAAATAAGCACTAGTTGAAAAAAACGTTAGATGGCGGACCCTATAGCATATATTTTTTTAATATTTTATCGCAATCAGTAAAAGCAGAATCTACAGTGTCTTTCTTGAAGGAATAAATGATTGGATTTTGACCAGATATTGGACAAAATGGGGAGAAAGGGTAGAAATGTATTTTAGATAGCATTTAACATGGGAGTAGCGAAACACACCGGGTTTTAACTAGTTTCGTATAAATTACTTTAAATAGTTATCTATCTGTAAAGCCTAAAATAGCCTATTATATATACATTTTTTATAGATAACATATTAATGGAATTGCTTCTGGTTTCACATACCGATAACAGACTTGGTTACAGTGCTTAAATTAATTCGCCGTTATTATTACAAAAGTTATTGTAAAAACAAAGAAAACTTATTATTTATGCATTTAAAAGAGAAAGAAGAAATAAGTTAATTATACGAGTAATAAATCAGTAAAAAAGTAAACTATGTATATGAACCAAATTTAAATATTATAATAAAAACCCAAATCCTGTATTGTTCTAAAATTGTTTAGCAAAAATTTATCCCAAATTTGTTTTCTTTAGTTGTTATTGGCAAAGTTTATTATAATATGTATACATATTATTTTGTTTAAAAGTGTATTTTTCTGTATTTAAAAATTTAACCCGCCTAATTGTCTGGTTGTTCACAACTGCCAATTAATGGCTGATTAGTTGCATAATTGGATGAAAAAAATAGCACAAAATACTCAAATACAAATGCTGATAAAATAGAAGCTATTAAAAGTAATATATTTTATAAAATAATAATACATTCGTAACAATAGCAATTTTTCTTGTTTTTTCAGTTTTTGTTTGCGTTTTTTTTTTTAGTGAAAATTTCGTTGATGCAGACCACGTATGATTTTATACATATGAAAGTAGATTTATAGATGTATGTATAGTCGTTGTTATGAGATAGATCAGTAAAAAGACAATACTTTTCCAGTTTATTTTTCTTTAATTACAAGAAAAATTACTACAAAATCAAAACAGATATAAAAACAACTCTAAGCATTAAGTAACTTATGAATGCCTTAATGGTCTCATCGTCGACAATATGCGCTAAAGCATCACTTAAAAAAGTCAGTCATTTAAGCAGTTACAAAAAATATTTATTGAATTTTTAAAGTTTGTTTTTTAAGTCTAAACGTATCAAAACGTGTGTTACTTCTTAAATTAGTTGTCAATTTGACAACCTAATATTTTCAATTGTGATAACCGCACCAAGCAATGTGTGCTGAATGACTTCATTAAAATTGAAATTACCAAATACAAAAGTTGATTAAAAGTTCAATAATATTTTATTATTGCAGTTGTTACACCTTCAATTTGAGTCACCGAAGAGTTTAAGATTGCCATGCACAGTCTAGTGCCTCAAAAGGAGGAACTAAAAGCTCTAGCTACTTTCGTTTCTACTCAATGGATGATTGTGATGATCGTGGTGTAAGACATTATGGTATATAGGGGCTATTGACACGAGTTAAGTTGCAGTTATATACTGAGTAACTCAAAAAACCAGCGAAGGTTTAAACTCTGAGCAAGATATTTCTTATAATAGTCCTTTGTCCGAGGACTATATCTAACAATATGCTCTGGCGGGTCAACAGCCTCTGTCGGATGAAAAAAGGAGGTGTAAATGGCGCTGGATTGGACACACCCTCAGAGGGCCATCGAACGATATCATTGAAATCGCCATAGACTGGAACCCATAGCAAAATATAAGATGGGGCCGTCCAGCTCACACAGGGAAAAGATAGCTTGATACACCAGTAAACAGCGACAAAAATAGGTCGAGTGCAGTAAATGTGTTGTAGGAACGAGAAGTCCCGGCATTACATGAACTTTAAATTTAATTTTGATCCTTAACCCTAGCCGAAGCTATTTCCAACGTTTCCAAGTGTTTGTCGGTGTTCGGAGTTTCTTTGAGATCAAGGTGAAATCACACCAGGTGTTTTTGGCTTGCTACGTAAGGAACAGCTGATACTTAACTATATGTCAAAATGATTTGTTTACAATTTCTTTACTTCAGTGTTGTATTATTTTGACACAACGTTAAAGTATTTTTACAGTGTTGTATTCGTTTTCAAAATAAGACCGCCTTATTAAATTCGCATTGTTTGAGACTTATTACTTATTCATAAAAAAATTTATATTCCTCTAAAAAAATTATTCATTTATGTTTTTTTTGATGGCCAAATTAAAATGAAATAGTGTCTAAATTTAACTTTAAATGTTTTGCCTCCATATAATATAAAGTTGTGTTTTAAAAGGGGTTTTTCTTGATAAACTATATTTTTGTTTTATTTTTTTTATGTAAATTACCTTAAAATTTCTCGATCTGCAGCATTTAACCATAAATAATAGTATTTCACTCTGAACAGTGGTGGTGTTTCATCATTAATGACGGTTGAAATGTGCATAAATTTTTATTTATTTCACCACTGACTTTTATGTTTTCAGTAACTTAACACTCACTTTACACTTCAATTTTATAAATCAACGACACTAATTTAATACACACACCCGCACACAATTCATACTTGTGTATACATTTGACAGTTTTCACTAAATATTGATTTTTTTCACCACCACTAATGATACTAGCATTTCACCACTAACGCCAATTATATTGGCCGTACATCTTTTACATTCTATTTGTAATAACTTTTGCTTTTAATTGTAAACCTTACATTTTAATTTAATCTCTTAATTAACACACTTTAGCACACATTCATATATACAAATTTTTACTAAATTTTATTGATTACTTAACTTCGATGTATTACTTAACTAAAACTATTATACTTTTTAATTTACATTTTATGTAACACGATGCGATCAAAGACAAAAGAATATTAAAATATTTACACCACTTCGCAAAACAAGTGCAGAGAAGGTAGTAATTTTAAGCGAACGTAAAAACAAAACAAGACAGAATGTGCTTTACAAGACAGATAGATAAGAGATAAAAATGTGTGGTGTTGGAGAGTTACTCATGTGTGGTATGTATGCTTATTAAAAATTTAAGAGCAAATACGTAGTGACGTCATAATTGCTGAAATTAAAAATCTCACGTGGTGATGTTAATAAAATGATAATGTAATTAAAACAACAACAAAGTGCAGTTGATTATGATGGTTCAGTTAAAGAGGAAATAATGTAAATGAAATAAAACAAAACGTAAACAATGATTTCTTACAGTTTGACTTGTAAAACTTTTTAATACTAAAAACGATACAATTCTTAATAATAAGCATGGAAATACTTACAAACTTAATAGGTTTTGTAACAATCGTGCACCCACAAACCTGAATAAGGTTATGATGGTATCGTATAATAAATTTTAAAGAAACAAAGTACTATGTGTTAATCAGTTATATATTAGATATGAAAGTCTTTTTATATAAAAAAAGGTGAAGGAAAAAATAAATAAATAAAATTATGTAAGTGTAGGTCAAATCTGTTCTCTTTCCACAACTGACGTATGGGAATGTATACTTCAATACAATACTCCTACACATCAAAATTTATCTGTAGGACATGAACATACATATGTATGTATACAATTTAATAAAGAAATGGGTGTATTCGTATCGTGGAAACATTGCGTCAACTTGAATGCAAAATTTTTGAAATAAATTATTTACACAAAACAGGATTTATTGTGGAGTGATTATTATAATTACATATTACTAAAGAAATTTGCAACAGATAATATCACTGCTGAAAAAAGTACCCAAACTAAACTGCTTTAAAACATTGAAGAGGACCTCAAATTTCTATTCACTTGCATAGCGAATTTAGTTAATAAATTATATTTTAGTAACTTGAAAAGTAATTTAACAAAAATCTAATCTCTTGGAAAAAGACAAAATCAACAATATCTTGTAAACTGGGTCATATTCAAAAGCATTTAAAATCAAGACAAATAATACCGTGCTGTGTTCATTCAATCACTTCTCTACAGTGTTGTTGCGCTTTTTTTAACTGCTGTTGGCCATAAACGATCAATAATTACCATAGTAATCGAGCTGCTGTTAAAGTACGTATGGAAGTTATTTTTGTAAAAGACACAAAACGGTGTATATACTATATGTATGTTTTTGCATATTTTCAAACATAAAAATATATCCTCGTGCCAAAAAATACACAAGATTTTAGCATAATAAACTCAGAAAAGTGCAGACGAAGTTATGATACCCTACATCACAATGTAATTTTTACATAAACCAAATCTGCGTTAAGGATTGTACGCTTGAAGAAATGTCACCTACTATGGCTACTCCCTATGACACTTAAGATTTAAGTTACTTGAATGAATGTCAGTCATCTATCTGCCGCTACAACGGCACCAAAAACTATTAATACGCTGGTTGAAACCTTTTTTGAGATTGAGCCTATAATTAAAAATCATATCAGGGTAAAACTATCTTTAGTACAAGTTAAGTTGCTTGAAATAAATTATGCAATGGAGATTTCAGCTTAAATAACGTTATGATGTAGTTGTAGGCTTTCGACACAGTCGACTACGCAACTTTGGTTCAGGAAGTTATGGATTTAATCCTGTCCAAAAACACTAAGCATCGGCAGAGTAACTATATTAATGGCAGACCGACCTTCGTAGAATTTAGTGCACAAAAGTCGATATATCGGGAAATCAAGCTTGGCATCTCTAGGAAAGAAGTTCTGACTTCCATTCTAAATAGTCATGGGCCCAATCGAGTTATGAATGACCACCCTCCAATGATAGCTAGAGTTGAAAAGCAGCTTATTACGTAGACAAGGCTCAACTGCGCAGCATGTTATCAAGAAATTCACGACACGCCACATCTCTTCAATTTTTAAGAGAGGCACAATAACCTAAAACCTCTAGATTATTAATTCCGATAACATTCCATGAAAGAACATGGGGACTTTTCTCAGTCAATGAGATGCACCCGATTCTATTTTTAGACACATTCAAAGGGACCTACAGTTTAATGCCGGCTCCGAACGGCAATTCATTAGAGAAGTTTTCAATAGTAGTAGCAGTCATAATCAGTTACTAGCTATGATACAGCTGTTGATATCAAACACTAATTTAATCATTCTTATGACTTAATTAACTCTATTTGATTACTTTTGTTTCTGCGATTTTAACTGGGTAAGGCTTTTCAACGGATGTATTTTAGATGCGCAAATGTAGTGATTTAGCTTTATGACACAACAGGTAAATTAAACAGTCAATTGCTTTTGAAATATTTCAACGATTTGATTGTTTAATATTTAGCCGGCATCAACTCATGCACCAGTTTCATTGGCCTTAAAGCCAATTTCTTGTTCGCTATGTAGTCATTACTGATAGCGCTAACTTTTGCGAAAGTTGGCAAGTTGAGAAATACGGATAATCTTCAACACTGTGGCTCACAGCTGTATCTTGAAAGTCCTATAGAACTTTTTTAAGTGCGAATATATTGACCGAAAATATTATTAATTTTACAAAACCAAATTTCAACACATACATACACATATACATGTGTACATATTTTTATAGCTGACTTTCAGTTTTCAAAGCGATTCACGTGCGAAATCTTATTTCCCGATGGAGTATTTTAGCTACATTTTAATCGATGAGTCTTCATCACAATATCATTATCTAGTCCAAGTTTGTATGAAATTATCGTAAATGAAAAATTTTATTGATGATTCCTTGTGATAATGACACAAACAAAGTGAGTTGTGTATGACAACTTTGTTGTAATGTCACCATACTACAGAAAACTAAAATTTAGCTACATTGTCTGTTATGAGTCGAAGCACTAATAGTTCTCGATGATATTATATCACGGTGGCGTATTTGAGCGACATTGTCACTATGATTTTTTTTCGTCGATGTATCATCGTCATAATATCAGTTTGAAGTCGAAGTTTGTATAAAATTTTCATAAATGAAAAATTTCATTGATGAGTCCTCGCGACAATGACACAATCAAAGGGAGTTATATATGACAACGTCATTGTATGTCACTATACTAAAGAAAGCTGAAATTAAGCGACATTGTCTGACTACATTCTGAAATTTAGTGACATTGTCTATTATGAGTCGACTTCATGCTGAATGATGTAAGCACTACTGATTCCCGGTGATATTGTCCAATTCAAAACGAACCAAATAAAAGAAGAAAGTCCACCGATACTCACATCAGCTAGATCGGTTATGGCATGCAGAAAAAGACTGCCAAGGAAAGCAGACCGAATATCTGAAAGACACAAGAAATGTTTGACAGAGTTCTCCTCTTCCTAATACTGAAAACCCCTACAGTAATCAGCGCAACACTGTGTGGCTGACAGTCACAGGAATTCGTAGCCTATGTCGCGGCATCCCCATAATAGACAGAACCATAAGATAGCAAGAGAAAGAAGAAAGTCCACCGATACTCACATCAGCTAGATCGGTTGTGGCATGCAGAGACAGACTGCCAAGGAAAGCAGACCGAATATCCGAAAGACAGAAGAAATGTTTGACAGAATTCTCCTCTTCCTAATACTGGAAACCCCTACAGTAATCAGTAGCATGCGCAACACTATGTGGCTGACAGTCACAGGAATTCGTAACCTATGTCGCGGCATCCCCATAATAGGCAGAACTAGAAGACAGCAAGAGAAAAGTGGCATTCCAACTAGATGGTCAATCTCCTCGTTGCAAAGAGAGTGTCTTCCCTCGCTAGGCCATCTACCACACAATCTCTAGGTCTGAATGTCTTGCCATCTCGTTTAGAGATATCTGGCATTCACATACCAGTCGCGATGTCGCGTAGACATCGGAGAGCGCCTGTTCACAGCTTGACTGTCTATACAGATCTTGGTATCAACATCAAGTACCATATAGTACATAAACCAGTACGCTGCCCTCTTTATCGTCGAGGCCTCCGCCTGTAATACACTGCATTGGTTCGGTAATTTAAAGGATACTCTCACCCCGTATGCAGGAATAAAGACATAAAGACCCCTTCCGAGGATTTCAACCCGTCTGTGTATACCTCAACAAAACCGAGTCCAATTACCGACTATCGTGCTATACCGAAACTATCATATTCTACCAAAATAAGCTTTTTTGAAAATTATTTTCTGTTCAAAAATCCGATCTTTTAGATATTAGAGGTGGCAAAAAAGTTAAAATTTGATTTAAATTTAATTGACACCAGTCCTCGTACTCAAAAATGTGCAGAATTGGTTAGACTAGTAATTCAAAATATAGGAAAAAAATAGGAAATTGTTGCATATCAAGCAAACAATTTTATATTCTCATAAGCGCCTTTAAAAAAGAATTATTTACAAACATAAGTTTTACATAACGTGCATTAATTTGAAAAAAAATTAATACAATAAAAAATAGTCACATTTAAAAAAATAAAATTGAAAATTAATAAGATTATGAAAGAAACTATAGAGTCTAGACTAAAGCAAAACTACATTATCACATGAAAACCACTTCATTAATCATATTTGAAAAGTGTTTGGTAATTAATAAATAATATTTTCAATTTGAATTTCAGATATGTATGATAAAATTCTAGGAATAAAATAGAAAATCTAAATTAAGAACCACAATAAAACTCGTATTGTACTATTATGTAAAATTGTTTAAAACTTATCTGCTTAATTGAACCACTGAATAAATTATTGAATAAAAGCATTCATATACAAAATTAGAATATCAATAGAAGTCATTTAGAGTTTTAGCTTAATTTTCATTAAATAAGTTACTCAGGCTGGCTTAAGGCATAAAGTGTGCTTTGAGCTTGAATTTTTTATTCATGAAAATAATTGCGTTCAGGGTTCACATGCTGTGCTATGACGGTTTTGTCTTTTTGTTTTACAATCTACTAAATTACGCGCCACATAATTGGTTCTTGATTGAAAAAACAAAAAACAAAAGTTTTAATCACGTCTATGTTTCTGTTACGCCCTCTATTGTACGAATAGAATTTGACATTTTAGATCAATTTCAAGATCTAAATAATCGTTGCTGAGATTGCATGGTCACAATGTGTTTGCGTCTTGCTAAGAATACGATTTAAAAGCTTTATTCTTTTATAACTAAATTTGAAAAAAATGAAATTATTTTTAAATTCAATAAGAATAGACATTCAAAATAGTTTTTATAGTAACAAAGCAATGTTTTTTTACATTAAAATTATGATCTGTCTTTCGACAAGTAAGTTGTAAATGGAGTCGACATATTAATTATCTGATTATTGTTTATAAATATATGTTTTTAAAAATCCTATAATAATTTAATTTATGTATAGTATCTTAATTAAAAATCCAGTTTTTTATGCGAACAGAGTAATCAAGACCAGCACGTGTTCCCTGTGGTTTTAATGCAATATTACAATTTAATTGTAATCTCTTTGATTAACAGTATCTCGGGTAGAAGAACCGGTATGGGTGCGTATTCTGTGTGAAAAAATAATTCAATTAAAATTATTCATTTTAATAAAAAGTATATGATGGGAAAATTAGTTTTAAATCTGTAGTTCAATGTAATGATAATAAGAAACAAATAAAAATTTATAAAAATGAAAATGTTGTTCCGAAAACCTTGAAATCTACTTGTAAATTATAAACTATTAAAAAGAGCGACATGCGTATTAAAAATAGTACTTGAGCGATCCCAAAAAACTGACCCCGGTTAGAGTAGAAAATATCTAGCTTCTGAATAAATACTCCACCTCTTCATTGTTGGCAAGCCTCCTACTATCGAGCAGTTTTTTTAAATGATGATGATGAATAATAAGAAGAAGCTAAATCTGGCGAATAAGTGAGTGATGGTGATTTTAGCCATCGCAATACTGGAATATGAGCTGCTACATTGTCTTAATGAAACAACACTTTCTTTTTCGTCAAATGAAGCCATTTTTCGTTGTTGACTATTTTTCACAAAAAATGGACGCAATAAACTTGATTGCAGATGGAACTGTCTTCACCTACTTTAGACACTATTCTCCCAATCCAATCTACTATTTTGGCAACTTCTCTCTTGAAACAATTGCTGACCTACGTATGCAATATTCGCGTTTACGAATCGATGCAAGAACTCAGCTGTTTTCGTTTTATTGTAAACAATCGCGTGAATCATTTTGCTTTCATATTTCTTATTTCCATTTTTAAAATTTGGGTAGATGGTCTAAAATTAAAAATATCTTTAATAATATTAATTACATAAGGCAAGACTGTAGCTTCATTTAAAAGTGATATTTTAAGTTTCACTTTGTTAGGAGACATTATTAAAATCGCTTTATTTTGTGAAAAATCATCTACAAATAAGGTAGAAGAAGTACATAACACGTGTTAATTCGTCAACAACTATCGTGCGTTTACAAATTTACGAGCATGAAAAATTGGAAGTTACACAACACGCGTTAAAGCTACATTTTGTGTTAGCTGTTGTTTATTTGTTTATTTTGTTTATTTTGTAACTCGTTCTATGCAAATACATTAGATAAACTTTTTTTGGCACAAGTCTAAAACTCACACACGTACTAACGCGTGGTATGTACTTCTACCTTTAAAAATGAGGGAAAATTCAGAACATTACTGTCATATTTTGCTTTTCTACTACAGAAGAAATAAAAATGTGTCGCAGGTTGATGAAAAACAAATTTGCACAGATGATGATGTAGAAAAACAGCAGCAGGTTTGCTCATTTTCGATCTAATAATTTTGATATTATAGATGCACCCCGCTTTAGGTCGACCAATCGCTAAAAAAAAGTCGATGAAATCATGCCAAAAAAAATTTGACAAAGACCGGCATATAAGCAGTGCGGACTTTGCTAGGGAACAATGTATTTATCATCAAACAGTTATCAAGCATTTGAAGAAAGCTGAATGCACAGCGAAGTTCGATATTTGATTAAGAGTGAAAAATGTAATAGACTGAATTTCCGTTTGAATGTGCGAAAAAACCATGGCGAAGCAAGGTGAAGCTTTGCAGACGGTGGCAAAGTCAGGATTGATACCAAGAAATGTAATGCTGTGTGTCTGGTAGTATTAGAAGCGAACAGTTCATCATGAGCTTCTACAAGCTGATCAAGCGATTGATTTTGATCTCTATTATGTGCCGCTGTGGTATGTTAAGTAAGACACCCTGCCAACCAAGAGGTACTCAGTTAAATCCCTGGTCTGGTACTTGGTTAAATCCATAACATAAGCTAGTAACTGGTTATGAGTATTACTACTATTGAAAACTGCTCTAACGCATGAGTCGAAACATAGAATTTGGTGAAGCTAATTGACTGAGAGAAATTCCCTTGTTCCTCTCTTGAATGTTATGTGAATTATTATTATTATGTATTGACAACAATTAACGGTATTTGAGTAAGCAATACCATTAAAACGGCCAGAAATGATTAACAGAAAAGGTGTTGCGTTCCATCAACGCCAGATCATACACATATTTGATGCAAGACCAGATAAATTTTGCAACAAAATGGTGTCACGATAATGGTTTAATGATTAATAATTAATCTTTCAAAAAATTTCACAGTAAAAAATGTCTACATAACAACGCAAAAAAGTAAACGTTCAAAATGATAACTGTTTAATGCATATAGAAAACGTTGGCATTAATAAGTATCTTGGCGTTTTTGTTGACTCTAATTTTAAATGGAAAGCGCATATAGAAAATCTGCAGGAAAAGCGTTGTATATGCTCCATTACTTAAGTCGTTACTCGGCATACATACTATATAGCGTAGGGCGACAAGCGTAATTGGCCTTGGCCGATTCATATATTAGACACGGTATAACAACTTGTGGAAATGAAAAATATAGCAGTACTTTGCAAAAAACGCAGAATCAGATTTAAAAAATTTTAAGGAAAAAACAGTACTGTGTGGAAACATATTGTTACGAAAATAAAAATGCAAAAAAAAACAAATACGCCTCCAAAACTGTATTGTGAAATTGTGATATATTTCATAATTATGTGTCACCCTGCCAATGCCGTACTTATTTGCGTATCTGGCAGCATAACAATACGACTAACTTTGTGTTTTACATTTGAATTGACGGATATAAAATAGAGGATATACGACATTTCCGGAATCTTCCAAACTATAGGCAATTAGGTATGTAAAGAGGCTGTTTTAACTACGTCACAGTTAGTTATCGTTTTGCTGTTATAAAATAAAGTCGTATTTAATGGGAAATAAAAGTGCTGCATAAACGAATATTAAGCTGTTATATTAAGATAAACTGTATAAAAGTTATAGCGTAGTAAATAAAAACTGTAAACAACAACAAAGTGGTGTTTATTTTATCTTAACGCAATTTAAACGAACTCAAACGTTTTAGAAAGGTTAAAACTTAACAATATATATCATAGTACCTCACACACCACCCATAACAATAACACACTACAGAATCACTTAACATCTAAATACACCTTCTATTCTACAAGCGACACAACAGGAAACAACGCACAGGACAACATAACAGATAATAAGATTATCACGGATGCTTGAAACGCCAACAAGAATAGTCCACAACTATTTATATGATACAATACAAGAACACCGCAGTTATAGCATAGTAACTGAATGTCTACCTAAAGGTTTTCAGGTTCTTAGTATCAAAAACATTTACTATGCAACTTTAGCCAAAAAAATTCTATAATGACTTCAAATTTTTAACACCTATGGATCATTCGTACAACACTCGACAAAATTTATAAGGAAGGTTTAAAGTACATTCATTTAAAAATGAATACAGTAGGAGTGCGCTATCTGTAACAATACCAACGATCCCACCTAATATTGGTATCTCATACGAATATAGTAGAAATAAATTAATAAAAGAATATTTTATAAACACTTAAATTAAGATAGAAATAAATAAATGAATAATACAAAAAACAAAATAAAATTCTAATACAAAAATAAGGAAAAAAGAAATAAATAGTAAGGTATTTTATGAAAATTTTAATTAAATTTTTATTTATTTGTTTTAAAATCATTATACTTAAAAAAAAGAATTGAATTGTAGAAACTATACACAAAGAATAAATTTGTGATATTGTACTGCAGACAAGCTTATGAGCTTTGGGGGCTATATACAGGGTGTGGAAAACAGTCTTCGAAAAAAAATTACATCCAAAGAAAGTGATTGTATGGTGCGGTTTGTTGTTAGGCGGTATCATCGGCCCATATTTTTCCAAAAATGAGCAAGGAAACACCGTCACCGTGAATTCTCTGAGCTACCAAATCATAAAAACCAATTTTTTGTGGCCACAATTGGCTGATGTTGACATCAGTGACCTTTGGTTTCAGCAGGACGGCGCCACAAGCTACACAGCCAGCCTAACAATTCAGTTATTGCATGAAAAATTTCCCTGTCGCGTAATTTCTCGATTTGGCGATGTCAATGATCGCCTCGTTCTTATGATTTAACGCCGCTGGATTATTTTCTCTGTGGCCATTTCAAAGATTGGGTTTACGTGATCAAACCACAAACAACTGACACTCTGAAAGATGAAATTCGGCGCTGCATTAACGAGATAAACGAAGCTTCGTTGCAAAATGTGGTTCAAAATTTTGTGAAAAGATTGACATCATATTCTATAATTAATTCCCTAATATATATATTATATTGATCTGTATGAATCAAACTGGATTTGTCAAAAAAAAAAAAAAAAACAAAAAAAAAAATTGTTTTCAAGCCAATTTACCAATTTTTGCCAATTAACTTCAAATTTGCTCACCCTTCATAAAGTTGTAAAAATAATTTTAAATAAAATAAAATTAAAAAATTAAAAAAAAAATTGAAAAAGCGTGGCTAGGAAGTTTAGGTACATCTATCATATAGCTTGAAATCTTCACTTTCAGATTATCATTTGTTTCATTTTCGTTGTCTATTAATGGTGTAAATTTAAATGCGCTCAGATTTTCTACACTAATGGAAAATGGTTGTACCCCAAATGTAGAAATAGAACAGAAATTTTGAAATTTTTAAAAATGGTCTTCGCCATATCGTAATTCTCGGTTAATAAAACTCCTTAAAACGTAATATGCATAAGAACTTTTATAACTTCTTCCTCGTGGAAGTCTTAGAAACGTCTTTTTGAATTGAAATTAATCTTTTTTTATTTATTTAGTATGGATAATTACCTTAGTGCCATAGATAATTGAATATCATAAAAATATCATAGTTGGCCTATCACTGTCATTATGCATGCGCCTCTTCTAGCCTATAATAATGCTAAGAAAAACAACCATATTTTGTGTCACTAAAATATACATATTAAGACTTAAAAAATCTTTCTGTTGTCCATTGGCTTCAGTTTGTTTTGTACAAAATTTCTTCCGCCTTACAAACATTAAAAGTAAAAATATAAATCCGTATAATCTACTGTAGTGCAATTAGATTACTTTAAGATACGTAATTAATTAACTTTTAAGATCCGTATATGTTGCATTAAATTAATTATATGTGTCATCATATGTCATTTTAAACGTTTGCTTAAGCTTTTGTCACTAAATAATTTATTGCAGTAAAATACTTACATTTTTTTCACTTTAAAACTGTTGGTGAAATATAATTGCTTTTCTATTTTAGTTGAAAAATGTTAGATACCCTTTCAAATTTCTTCATTAACATCTTTAAACAATTACTAAATCTAAATGACTTATATATGTATATATATGTTCAATATTGGCTGAAATGATAATATTTTATTCCACAAAATGATTTTAAATGGGCGTAACTCATATAACAAACACTGTATCTACTGCACAATTAACATATATATTTACAAAAATTATCTTGACCAATAAAAATCGGTTTTTATGAAATGTTTTAGTTGAAAACAAAACGGATAACTACTTATTAATGTACTTTATAACATACTTTATAACATATTACTTTTTTATAATTTTATAATAATTTTTTATAATTCTTGTCTTATTGGAACATCAACAAAAACAAAACAAGTTCTTTTTGACATTAAAATGAGTGCATGCATGTCAAATTGCCAGAACAAGAACACATTTTGCATTTTACATTATCGATTCATATATAGAACCAGTAGTAGTTGTAATCCATGGAAATGTAAACATAATTAAAAATTAGATAAAATATCTCTTTAATTTATAAAAAAGTCATTAATAAAAATTTAAAAACATTTGCAGTGGTTCGTTAATATGCAGGAAATTAAATGAATTAATTCATAAAAATAAATTTTTAAAAGGAAGAAAATCCTAAAGTGATGCGTATATATGGTACATACATAATTTTTCCGATAACCTAAGTAGCACAAGAGGGTCTTATCGCAACCAATGAACCGCGCCCGATTGTGTTTTTAGACTCATAGAAAGGAACCTTCAGTTTAGTAGAGAAATATTTCATATCGCAAATAATCATAACCAGTCGCTAGCAATGTTACAAGGTGATACCGCTGTGGAAAATTGTCAGATATCTTGACATCTTGTTATGTAAGCGAATAGATAAGATAAGATCTGAATAGATAATACTAACTTATCAAGCAAAAAAGCTTTGGTTAATACACAATAGACGCTATCGCTGATCCAAAAAGCCCCCCTAAAAAACTTAAATAGTATATTTTTTGGAACAAATTTAGGAAGTTGGTTAACTCGTTTTAAATTTTTCCAAAAATATCAGATTTTCTAAAACGATGATATTTTTCTTCTTTTATTAAGCAACTCCTCTTTTAAATTTAAATAACACAAAATGTGTATGAGATATGTGTATGCTTATTAAAGTTTGTTTTAGTCGTTTGACGCACCTATCGATGTCATAAACTCTTGAATATAACATTGCTCAAATGTCTGTCGCTGCTTCGCTGGAATGGTTGGTGGCTTGGTTAACGTGGCCACACGTAACTGCTACGGGTGTCAAGTAGTGTTCTCGGACACCGTTTTGAGGAATGTCGTAAAAACCGGAAAATCCAATATTGATAATACTTTACACTCCGTCAAGTTGAGATATTTGAAAAGATCACCTGGTCCAATGCAAGATATCGCGAATATGTCGTGTAGAAACCACTCGCCGAAGGCCTTACTGAGACGGTACATAAGTATCGGACATTCACATAGGAAGTGTTTAACAGTCTCCTCCTCCTCCACCTCGGCACAGCTGCGACAGTGGTCGCTGTAATGTAACTCTAACAAGCAGGCATGGTTTCCAATCGCCCCAAATCGCGGGGCCAAGTCAGCTTCGTGATTCTGCAGGACCCACCAGTCCTCCATCTGGAAAATTCAATTTTACATGACTATCTATGTCAGCTTTTAGGGCCGCTGTAATTTTTGGCTTATAGACCTGCGACTTAAAATCAAGTGTGAGGAATGTGCAATATGATTTGCGCTGTGTTGTACTTAGCGTCGTCCTGTTAAAATCATATGTCTTTGGTGTTTATATTATCAAATTCAGGTCAGAAGTAGTTCGTTATCATCGACCTATGGCGCCTAGTGACCAGACCGATGTCCTTCTTAAGACCCAGAAAAGCCAGCTCAAAATCCACACCAAACTGGATACTTTTGTGTCTCATGGTGATTGATATCGATCCAAATTCAACATATCAATTTTTCCACAAATAGACCTAATCGCAAAAGAAGATTTTTTGAAGAGGATTTTGTTAAGTCTTCAACTGCCCCAGTGCTGATTGAGCAAAAACACATCGTTGTCTATGGACAGGGTTGTTGAAAAGCCGGTTTTTTTTTAAACCCCAACCCACCGGGTGTTTTGAGATTTTATTAGGTCTTAAAACTGCCTCCACATTTTGTGCAATTCGATAATATTTTTTGTTTGTTACTACAATCGCGTTATTTTATTATTTACAATGAAAGTTTGCACTATTTGTGGGGCCAAGGGGGCATTGTGTACTACGAGATCGGTACAGACTGCAAATTCTACGTATGAACCATGCGTTAGAAGAAAAAAGCCCGGAATAGAAAAACAAATCTTTTGCAGGACAAAGTTTGGTCTCATATTTAGCAAATTTTTATACACATTTATGAAGTAAATGCCTTTCAAAAAATGTTTCTACTAAGGAACTGTTAAAACTATTCTGAGTAATTGTGGGCTTTATTCGATTTCATTATCGAAATATGTTATTAATTTAATAAACAAACTCAAAAACTTGATAAAAAAAACCTTACTACGAGCACATGCCGCCTTAAAATACGAGTATATATTAATAAATAAAATAATAAAGGAAAAATATTTACTAAATAGACAAAATTACAACATACAACTGTACAAGTAGTGGAGTAAGTAACACATTCAAATTACATTCCTACGCAAATTTATTTATTTTTCCTAAGAGTTGTGGTAGTCAGACAATAATTTCTTTTATCAGTCTAACGATATGAAAACCATAAAACCAGTCTAATCGTTAATTGTGCAATTTTCTTTAAGGAAAAAAAACCGCGCTAGACCTGTGTGTTTCTCAATTTCTACTTTATTTTCCTACTGCCCAGACAGCCAGTCCACCACCGTGTAAAAACATTAAATATCTAAAATCTGAATTTGTTTTTAATTTCGGAACAGTGTCAATGTCTCCATGTGTGTGCGCGCACTACTAAGCATCTTAAGTAAAGTGTTTTGACGCAAAATTTTCTTACAAATTTGCATACTCCAAATACTACAAGTTTTTTTCGAATTCTGTTCGAAAAACATGCGTTGGTCATTTGAAAAGTTTTTGCTGTTTTTTATTAGTTTGCAGCCAGTTTTAAATGATTTTTTTAAAACTTTAAAAATATTTGCAAGAGTGACAAAAAAAAAACAGAAAAAAGAGAAACTTAAGTAGAAGCATGCTAGCATGTAAGGAAAAAAAATTACTTAATTCGCAATTGCATGTTTAAAAGTTATTCATTTTTGCATTGGGTGTCTGCATGATTTTGTTGTTTATTAAAATTATGCAATTTATGCGGCAGAATATTTTTTAATTGAAATTCTGTTAAATATGTTTTAAAGCGATCATATTTAACTCGTTCATTTAAAAAATTATAAAAAAAAATAAATTAAACTCAAACAAGCTAAGATATGTACGTATTATATGAATTATTATTATTCTGTTTTGTTATTCAAATACATGTTTTGGTTAATTGCTTGTGATAGTTCAAAATACACAAATGAGACAAATTTTAAAAGTTTTGAAATAGCCACTAACAAATATTATGTCTTCTGTATTTGGAGTAATTAAGATAAAGGCATACTTGAAATTATTTTAAAGATAATTAAAATTAAAATAATTAAATTTATGAATAGTTTTGTTTAGGAAGCACATGAAGACATTATAATCACGTCAAGCTAAATGACACCCTCATCTAAGATACTGCTATTTTTGGCGGTATTAATTACTTAAATAGTAGCGAAGACTGGAAGATTGAATTTTAAGAAAGAATTCATATGACATTTAGCAGTAATTTTAGACCGATCACACACAATTTTCACCCATATAAACGAGCTTTCAAAAATAGATTAAAAATCCTCAAAGCCCGGTTAGAAAGGCAATAAAATTTTGTAGAGTGGAGCCGCTATAACCAGGTCAGAAAACAAGATGTGTTTCACCATGGCAATGGTACAAGGACACACACATCTTTGATCGAAGATAAAAAAGAATGGCTTAAGGACTCAAACCTTCAACTTGCTATGCAGAGAACTGATACTGTTTTTCTATAACAAGTGGAAAGAAAATGGGAGCAATCATACTCAAAATAGGCGGATACTGAATAAGAAGCCAGCCTAGATACCTGGGTGTAATGATAAGCTCGAGACTTAATTTTAAAATTAATATCAAAAAAGCTTGTGAAAAAGCTGCAGCCTTATATCACATTATGGTCAATATAGGTGGACCAGGGCAAAGCAGACCTGCGTGGGAACTGCCGTTAACAAATAGCATGTATACTAAGACCGCAAAATCTTTGTTTCGTGCATTAGAGTTGCTAATGTTTTCTGCATTATTGGAGTTTTTTACGGCCTACAACCTCCGGAAATATTGCCGTGGGAGCTTAAATAAATTTTTGAAAGAAGTGATGGCAGACCTCTAACAGCTAAGCAACGAAAAGAGAAAGGCGGAAAAGTCTGCTCAAGTGGCAGAAGTCCTGGGATACTTAGACATAAGGGAAGTAGATTCATAGACTTATTAGAAATGCCCAAATATGGACAGAAACGAATCATGGCGATCTTATCTATTACATGACACAGTTTTTGCTTTTGGTCATGATGAAGGAGTGACTTGTTCGTTATGTTATAACATTAAAATAAAATTATTAATATATTTTCTTCCATCTTTTAAGATTGAAGATGGAACGAAAGATTAAGAAATTATCTGACATAGTCATACCAGATAATATAGTTCAAATGTGTTACGATCTCTATTTTCTTGCATTGTACTGTTACTGGTGATGAAAAGTGGATACATTACGATAACCATAAGCGCAAAAACTCATATGTAAAGCCTGGTCAATCAGCCAAATCAATATCAATATCAGAATATCTATGACGCCAATGTAATGCTCTGTATTTGGTGTGATCAGAAGGGTGTTTTCTATTATGAGCTATTAAAATCGGGTCAGGCGCTCAACCGCATACAATAGGTTCGTTTGAAGAGAGCAATCAACGCAAAATGACCAGAATATTCGACCAGACACGAGGAAATAAACTTCCATCATGACAACGCTCAGCTACATGTTGCGAGACCTGAATGTCTTCTAACTACCATTGATTTCGATCGATGCAGAACGCCATTACTGAAATGCAATTCACTTCAGAACAGGGTATCAGAAGTTGGCTTGATTCATTATTTACCTCAAAACCGGCGCAGTTCTTTTGGCGCGGAATCCATATGCTACCAGAAAGATGGCAAAAATTAGTGGGTAATGATGAACAATACTTTGAATAATGTATCAATACATTTTGTTATGATAGTAAATGCATTTTTCAAGCAAAAAATTGACAATATTAACTTGTATACCCAATAATTTTTGCATATTTTGATAATGGCAGTAATGAAAGTTTATAAGTTTGCTTCGAAGAATTTCGTTGATCCGTCAATAACTAGGCAAGATTCGATAAGTGGGCGTGGCAGCTACCACGGAATTTTGTGTATGTGGAGGACGGTAACAGTTAAAGCTTCGTTATCTATATCGGGATATAGTAGATTAGCGGGTATTGCTGAAAACACACCGTGTGAAAGCTATTTACATATACATCTGACATATGTATTAAAATGAATGTCTGTTTGTTTGAAGACTGTAAACAGAGCCCATTATCCTGAAATATTTATAGTGTCTTTCTGGAAGTAACTATAGGTTATCTTAAATGTTTGAATTTGGATCGTAAGTGTCTAAAATGGGGAAAAAATGTAAAAAATTATAACTGAGATAGAAGTTAAAATAATAATTCAGACAGATGTGGCAAAGCACGTCGGGTTTTAGCTAGTAAGACTTATAATTTTTTCAGTAGCGAGTTACATTATTTCTACGTATGCATTATTTTATTATAATAATTTAAAATATTCTTTTGTACAGGCCTTTTTATGTTTTGCTAAAGTTAATTGAAATAAAATAAAGGACATACATGTGTTTTAAAAGTAACACTATTTTTTTTAATAATATTCTTATAGCAATACTGTTTGCTATTAAGATTCGTTTAATATTGGCAATTCGGGACTATTATTTAAAATCACGCTAAATGTTCATGCGCAACGGTTTTTTAGAAACTACTACCACTCTATCATTTTTTAAATTTTATTTTTTATTTTTTTCAAATATTTTTTTAATAATAAAAGGATTAAATTTGTTTTCGATAAAATCAATTGCATAAACAATTTTTTTCTTCTCATTCACAGATTTACTTGTAAATGACATTCTAAAAGTGCTTTAAACCACATAAAAACCAGTACTTTTCGCAATGTTTACATCCTATGAAAGCCGCCCAAAAAAACAAATTTTTCAAGTGACAAGCATTTCAAGCGTAAATATTTGTCTGAGCTTGCCCGAATTTTTTGCTCCTAGACTAGTATTCGAATATATCGATTAGACTAAGTACTAAGCTTAAAAATTAATACAAATCTAACACTTTCCATTAAATATACTAACAACAACAACAACAAGAAAAACATCAACCAAATGCTAGTAATTTTAATTTAAATAAAATAACAAAAACAACAACTAGACACGCATTTTTTTCTTTTTAGCAAGAAATAATCTAAACAACTAGACAGTCATAGTAAAACTGAAAATAAAAATATTTGATTCAATTTTTTCTGTTGCTGTTAACAGAGCCTATTTCTTCTTGTCCAACACCAGCAACAAACAAACTGCATCATATATGAGAAGTGCTGTTGTCGTCGTTGTTTGCCGTGGTGGTAGAAGTTATACAGTCAGTCACATTTGAATCGGCCACAAAGCGTATAAACTGTTTTATACCTACAGAAAGAAAATCAAAACAAACAAAAATTTTATTTCTTGACGATGTTATTCAAATAACAACAGCAGCAATAATAACGATTGTTGGTAGTACTACATTAACAACGACAACAATACTAACAACAGCTACACAACATACAATAAACCTGTAAAGCTTAAGAAACTAAAGCCCAAAAGTTTATATAAATCAGAGAGAAGGCTTAGAAAACGAAACAGTTGCGCGTTTAACGTCGCGTACATAAAAACCGTTAATGGTTTCAACTTAGAAAAAATTTTTAAATAGAAAAGTAGCATTAAAAAAGTAACGGATATTTTGATAAAAATTAACAAAAAGAAAAAGTTACAAATTAAAGGACTAAAAAAAATATAAAAATAATAATAAAAAATTGTGATAATAAAACGTATACTATTAAAAAGGATATATTAATTATATACAATTAAGTGCAATAAATAACAATTAATATTACATAACTTTAAATAAAAATGAACTGTTTTACTGTTGGCCTATTTTTGGCATACGCTTGTTGCCTTAATTTCGCGTATGGCGCCTATAAATTACAGGAACGTTATAGTTGGAATCAATTGGATTTTACTTTTCCCAGTGAACAGTTAAAACAACAAGCCATTGCCAGTGGTGATTATATACCACAAAATGGTCTGCCTGTTGGTGTTGAACATTGGGGTAATCGTTTATTCGTCACCGTTCCCAGATGGAGAGATGGTAAGGAAAAGTGAAAGGATGTTGTTTTGTAATTTTTGTTTGATTACTTAGAAGATTAGCACCTAAAACGAAAGTTAATTGTATTTGAAGACTAACGTATTTAAGCTATAAATTTGGAAAAAAATTACAAAACGTTGTATATATTCGTGATTTATACTATTTACCACAGTGGGACAATTAATTTTTTTTTTTTGTGAATTGAATATAATTTTTATATAAAAGGATTGTTTTTTAATTTTAGTTAAAGGAAATTAAATATTTCATTTTGATTTGCATAATAAAATATAAGTAAAAAAATAAATTGAAATTAAGAAGTAAAATGGTATAACAAAAATGTATTAAAACGGAAACGGCAGTCGAAAAAAGAGTAGGGAGTAAATAAAATTGTGTTTACATATATAAAAAATACTGAAAATCGAAATCGATTGTATTCGCTAACCAGCTCCTTAACCATTATATGTTAGAGAACACATTACGCATATGAGTTCACTATTTAACACTTAAAGATGATGGAAGAGGGAATAACAGAAGTAATGTTGTAATAAGATGTATGATAGTTAGCCAAACAATGACTGAAAGGGAGAATGACATTTAAGCTCGTAATAATAGAACTTCGACTAAATTATTAAAAATAAAAAAAGTGAGAAAATGGTTGATGTTTAACATGAATGTGCACAACACGAAGAACTCTTATAAGGCTATAAAGATGGGCTAAAAACATATTTAGTTCTGCTTCTTCACGTATCTCCAATTAATAAAGTCATTAAAAAACCAGAATTTTTTATACACTTAAAAATGATTTTGCTTTATTTTAGCGTCAACATTATTTCTTAAATTTTTGTAATTAAAAAAGCAATAAACTTATTATATTATTATACCTTTTAATTAAAACAATTACTTTTCAAATTGCACTATTGTATTTGATGTGCACACATAGCGCAATTAACGTTACCCAATTAGCATTTGACAGCTGCAAATGCTAAAATACATTTTATTCGTAAAAGCTTGAATTTCAGAATTTGGAATATAGAATTTTGAATTAGTAAAATAGAAAATTTTGATAATATTATATTTCATGTGACATTGTACTGTATGCGAAATCCATATTCATACAACCTTAGAAAATGTATTTACCTGAATTTTAATATTTTTTTACAAAACAAGTGCCGTTTGTTTTTGTTTTAAGTAATAAAACCTACTTATTTGGAATTCTATAAGAAACATTATTTTTAAATATTTATTTTATTAAGATTTGATAATTTTAAAAATCCTATTTGAAGTTTTGTACAAATATAGATTTTTCATACCGTATATAGTTGTCACTTTTCACTTAACATACTTCCCACAGAGCTATCAGTCCTCATTCTGCACGCTTCACACAGGGTTGTATTTTGAATTTCATTCAATTAATTGTACAATTAAGAACTAATTGGGCAATTTATAAATTGTAGTTTTGTATGGTAAATTGAACTTAATTAAGGCCATAATTGCGTAAAATCCTTTAATTGGCAATTAAAGCTTATGTGTGAACATGATATTATTAACTGTCTTCAAATATTGCCAGTGTTTAATTCAGTAGCGTTGGTTCACATTACTTAACTAACGAGTTAAAAAAAAAAAAACTCTCAGCTTATGTGCGTATAGGACTATAGCAAATTTTTACGTTTTAAAGTATGTTGTTTATTTATCTTATTTTGCTTATTTTTTTAATACAATGAAAAATATTGGTAAAAATCTTCCAAAAAGACACTGTAGTTTCTGCGTTTTAGCTGTATACAGTCTTCAGAACACATTCATTTTTATGTACATATATAGATAGATTTTACCCGGTGTGCTTTGTGCAATACCTACTCATCAAATCTCTTCTGCTTTTTGGCTGATGTCGATATTTTGTTTTTCTTTTTGCTTTAACTAAGGAACGGTTCAACATCTCAACTTAAAACTATAGCTCATGTGGTATTTTTCATTTGATTATTTTTCGAAATTTTAAGTATTCTATGATGTAAAAGAAGATGACAAAATAAAAAGTAAAAAAATCTTAGTTAAAAAATTATTTTGGTCAGTTCGTGTTTAACGCTCTATTTGTATGAATTACATAGGCTTACAGAATAAGTGCAAAAATCAAGTTTTCTCAATAAATGAAGATCAAATTATTTTTCATTGTATTTCGCATATGATGCAATTACTAACGCACTTAGATTTTCAGCATCTACTTGTCCCTCGTTTCTTAACCCATAACATTTTTGGTAAACTGCCCCAAGATACTACAAAATGTGTATAAAGAACTTCTTGAAAACAACCATATGGGCGGAATAAATGTTTTACTTTTATAAACGGTACCAATGTATGTCAGCTTTCATTCAACAATCTTTTTTACTAACTCAAAAGATGAATAAAGTTACCAGAAGTGATATTTTGACCTTTCAAGCCATCAATGATATCCAAAACGACCCGCTTCATCTGATTTTTTAGGCTGCTAATTTTTGGATTTTCCAAGGTATGGTTGGACTTTACACACATACTATAATTTGGTATCGACAGCCAGCCTAAATTTTTGGCCATGCTTCACATCTCTTTGGGGCATTTATTGTCTAAAAAGACAATGACCTCAAAAAACCGCCAACAGTTCGTCAAGCCATCTAATAGTTAACTATGAAGTTATTATACCAAATTTAGACATTTTTATTTTAACCGTTTTCAAGATATAAAAAATCTATATATTCTTTATTAAGGGGAGGTATCACACTTATTCAAATTCGTTCACTTTTTAGCTGATAGATTGTATTGACTACGATGCTATTTGGACCACATTTAGAGACTGTTTCTGTTACCATTTTAATGATATAGACAAATAAATATTTGCTTTGTGTGGGAGTGGCATCGACCAGTTGGAACTTTAGATATGCATATAGCCTCTAGTTCCTTTCAGACATACAGAGAGATACTGTAAAAGTTTCATGAAAATCCGTTCAACCATTTAAGTATACATACAAACACATTCATTTTTATATACATACATATAAAATAAGATAAATACCATGAGCACCACTGATCTAAATTTATTACAAAATTCTAGGAATGCTGACTGGAAATACTAAAATGCCCTAGTAAGTGTCTGGTAAGGTCCCATCCAAGCTACAAAGCCAGTTGCTTAAAGCTGACTATTGGATTCTCAAGCCGACTTAGTCGGTAGTAAATCTATACAGTTTTACTATCAATTCTACTCTCGACATTTCCTTTATAGTAATGGAGGCTTTCATACAAAAATTCATATTAAAATTAAGAAAGGATTTATATAAAACACTTAATTTACAATTCCAATTACCATAGAATTGAAAACATTACTTCAGATAATCGATTAGGTTTAAGAGGACTTAATAGTCCTGTTTTCTAATTTTTGGACCTCTTTGAGTTTGTGAGAAAGGATTTTTTATTATTTTATTTAAAAACTGCTAATCAATAACTTTAAAGAGTAAAAATAAAATTTCTAGTCAAGGTCTCAAAACTTGGAAAAATTCTAAAGACAATAATTTCTTGGTAATTTAAGAAAATATTCATAAAAACCAGACTGAAATCAGAGTAGAGAGATTTTTATGTGGGTGTTGCAGTATATCTGAAGCATTTACAAATAAAAAATATAAAAATATTAAAACCAAATATAATCTTTTCGTTAGCAAGACTTTGTTATATAAAAACTAAAATATTGAATCACTTAAAAAAACTTTTCAGCACCTGTGTTTTTAGACGACAAAATAGCAGAAAATGTCGTAAAAACAAAATGTCACATATGTATCTTGTATTTATTCTTATCTCAGGATGTAATATTATCACAGGAAATCAGTAACTTGCTCGTATACATAATGTAACCTCTTACCATTTTATTATATTACATTTTATTTGCAAGGAGTAGGCAAATAATTAAAAATAATATTCAAATAAATTATCTAATAAAATGTCTTGTGAACATAAAACAAATTTTTAGTAAATGCTTTTGGATTTTTCACGAAAATACAATTGAAAAATAAAAAAATAAAAAACTACAGATAAAGCCATGATTAAAAATAATTTACTTAAGGCCAAAGCAAAGAGATTTAAAAAAAACTAAGGAAAAGCTTAAGCTTAATTTTTAATTTTTAAAAGTTTAACAATTAACATGGAAAATCAGGATGTAATATTTACATAAAGAAGTCAAATAAAATGTTATTTTTTATAACAAAAAAAAAACCTGATAGAAAGTAAAATATTGCATAAAAATTATTTTCAACAATGGAAACATGAAATCTGATCTTGTTAAGTAAATAACAACAACTACATCTGTTTGTTTTTTTTTAATTTAAATTGGCTTGTATCCAAGTTTTTTGGCCAGTTGAGTCATTCAACCTTTGACAGACAACAAACAATAAATAATATTTACTGACCAGCACTTGTTAATCGATGAAATTCGTTTGTATACTTCAAGAGAAATTTGAATTTGAGTTTGGCTATTAAGTAAATAAATTTGGCTCGTAATAGAGCACGTATTTTTAAAGGAAATTTTAATCTTTGAATTGTATTCGAAAATTTGACAAAATAAATATTTGTCATGAATTTAAAGGACTTGACAATAAGTTTTTCAATATTGCCAATTTTATGACATATTATTCAAAAAGTAAGGTGTCCCTATTATTTGTTCAAACACTGTATATATTTTCTATTACTTTTTTAAGTATGAGCAGTTTTTATCCTCAACATTTTCAGTTTTTCTAAAAAAAAAATATGGCAACACTGGGACTCACTAACACACGGATGTGTGCCAGACAAAATCATCTTCTATCACCTATGAAAATTTGAACAATTACTTAAAAAAGTGATGCATGACATCAAATAAAATTCATCGTCACTCATCGAAGACGATTCACTATGACGTTCGCCACCGGATATGTACACTGCGCGTCATCAGGTTAGCGACACTTCTTTTACTAACGGTTAACGTTAAATATTATCTGAACAACCATGCATATGGCCTTAAAGTTTTTATGTAGTAGACTCTTATTATTATTATTAATTTCCATAACATTCCATTAAGCAACACGGGGACTTCTTTCAGCTAATGAGTTGCACCAAATTTTATTTTTACACTCGTTGAAAGAGACCTACAGTTTAATGCCGGCAAATGCATTAGAGAAGTTTTCAATAGCAGTAATACTCATAACCACTTACTAGCTAATGTTATGAGGTAATCCGCTGTTGAAAAAACTTTTTCTATTACAGATATTCTGGCCTGGTATTCAACCGAGGATCTACTGGTTGGTAGGCGGGTGTCTTACCTACCATACCACTGCGGCACTCTAGACTCTCATTAACTCTCTTAAAATAAAGCAACAATGACTGCTGTACCATTCCAGATAATATTTCAATTAATTATTTAGACAAACTATACTAAAAACGTATCGAATTTGGTCAACAATATACCATCATCTGCTATATTTTCAATTTAATTAGTATTTTAAGCAACTATTTTATTATTAATTCTTAAATACTATATTTTAAACAGTAAAAAAGACAATTAGTAATGCGTGTGACCGCCTTTGTTTGAAATAAATTCGAAAACTCTATTGGGAATTTAATTGTAAAGATTTTCAAGATAATTTTTAAATTTTTGGCAATATTTTTATTTATTATTAAACTATTAAAAAATGATTCAAAATTTTAAAAACTAGTGGCTGGGATAAGTTTTTAGATGTTATAGTCCAACTCAAAGCGTTCAAGTGATACTGTGCTAAATACCGGTTATTGTAATCCATTTTTAAAATTTTGTTTAACCATTAAATTTTAGAAATTAATAAATTAAATATCAAACAATTTTAATAAAATCAAATTGGAGGTAGAGAACAATAAAGTTATTGAGGATATGGCAACAAAGTAGCAAACGCGTTAATAGATTACAAACATTTTTCTGGCGGTATTTGTTAACTATGGCCGGATTTTTACTAAAGTCAACCAAAAACGTTCTCATTTTCAAACACTAATAGAATTCTTTGTAGTAGTTTGAGTAAATTATTGTATCCTATTGGATACAAATTTGTTTGACAACTAGAGCCCATTATTAAATATCCACAGTTATATGGTACATTTTGGCACTAAAATTTTTTTTATTGAAAATCTATTATTTGGGTAGCTTTATAACTCCAACCACTGTAGATCTTCTGTGAAAAACTTGGCCTAGTGATTTTATGCAGTTCATTCGTCTACTAAAATAAATATTATTTACTAATTAAATATTAATAAATTCGGACATTACGATGCGTATATTAAAACTTCCTATATTAAAAAGGGTGACAACCAACTATATCAATGGAGGGAAAAATTTCTCCAGAATACTCGCAAAAGACTTAAGGGCAAAATTTCATGCCTAAGCGTAAACGCAAGACTCGATATTACCTTGATCATTTCGATTTCAGTTTTTTTTTTTTTGTTAAGTTGGTACAGTTGTTGTTAATATTCCCGCTAAATCTTAGCATCATAGCTTGACATTAGCATTTTTTTATATTCGATTTTTGGTATATCCATCAGTGCTGCCTTTGATTTATGCATTATTTTCTCTCGGCTGAACCTGGATGGATACAATTAGCAGTATATTAACAGAACGACTTTTTGGCAGAAGTCTTCGCAAAAACATCTACACTGCGGGGAAGAAAAAGGTCCGGAATAAGAAGAAAAAGATATTAAAGCTTTGGCGGTTTATCAATATTTCCTTAATTTTTAAGCAAAATTATTAGGGGATTATCTTGTAAATAATAGGTAATGCGTTGCATTATTTCTATACACTTTGTTTTTGTTAGTCAAACAATATTTATATTGACAATACAACGTATCATGTAAGTGATTACAAAATTAACTTCCTTAAAGATTAAATAACATAGATTGTAGACTTAATATATTGGTTTTTCTCTAATTTTAATTTATGTTTAGTTTTTGTTAACCAATATTCTTGTTAATTAATTGTTTTACATAATTGTATGGTTTATGGTTTGTGAGATAAAAATTAAGTGAGAAAAAATACCAGCAAATTAAACTATTAAATCAAATGGCTATTGGTCAAGTATTTAATTTTTAGTTATTCAATAATTTTGTTTTTTTTTTTGTTTTTTCTTTGTAAGACACTTTAAGTCTAATTGAATTCAAAAGAAACACGTAACAAAATTTGTTTAAAGTTTGCTGGTGTTTGGCACACTTATAAAACCAAAACACTATACAACGTTTACAACAAGCCATTTTACCATATTTAGCCAGAGAATAAAATAAAATTACTACAGTGACAGGCAGCAGGCATAGTAAAACTGTCATTAGTGTGGTGCAAGTTGTTTTATTGTTTTAATAGTAGTTCGCTTGGTCCAACATATGAACCTGCCACATTTGATTTAAATTGATTTTGATTGTTTAAAATGTTTTTATTTGAAGAATTCGCTTAAGTTAGTGAATTTTTAGTGATTTTTTGTTTTTGTTTTTGTTTTTTAAGCCATTAACAAATTGTTGTCTTTTTTCCCAAGATACTGGACAGGCTTGTTAGCAAATACTGATTTCTTTTTAATAATATTTTGATTTTTTGCTTTGTGGTTGATTGATTTGTTAAGAGTTCTTAAGAGAAAAATTATCATGATTTTGAAGTGTTTAAATGCACGATATTTTTTTTTTCAGCTTAATTATAATTGCAGCACATGTCACTTTAGCACAGGTGGTCATTTATATATTTTTGCAGTTACTTCATACAACCCACTTAACAATTTCTGAGAATTTTGCTTATGACATGATTTCGTTGTTATAACATATTTTGAATGTTTGCCATATTTCATAGATACTGGTTGTTATATGCGCTCGATTTTTAATTACATTTTATGCAATAATTTCCTGTCATAATTCCAACAACAACAAAAACAAATAATTATTTAAAAGTATTTAAGAAACTTTTTCAATTTAATTACTTGATTATGCAACAAATATTTCTCCTAAAAAGCTGATAATATATCTTCAAGGATTTTCACCTCTTATTTGGGTTTTACTCAAACGGAAGAATACATTTAATTAGCAATTGTTAGCAAATGAAATTGATGTTTTTGTGCTTTCTAAAGTCTATAAATGTTTTTTTTTTTTGCTTGCCAAGAAATTGAAAATAATTGCACCAGTTTTTTGTATATCATCTCTTTTTACAGACTTGTTTGATAGACAAACGTCTATTGACAGAGTTGAAAGAAATTGGCTTTTTACGTTGTTTTGCTAGTTTCCAATGTTTTTCATCACAATCTACAATTTATAATCATCATAAATCTAATCTTTAAATAATGCTGTAATAAATCTAACTGAACAATGAATTTAGATTGTGTACCATTAGATAATACAAAATGAAACAAAATATGCACGCAAATTAATGAATATCCAAAATGATAAATTTAAATAATATTTTACAATTTCTAAAGTAAATAATGACACCATTACGAATTAGCATATGGAAACAAAATAATTTTATTTTTCTCCAAAACCAGATGTATGAAGAAGATTATGAATTTGCGAACCTTTGACTTAAAACTCGAGATCAATTTTTTGATTCTGAGTTAATAAATAAAAAGAAAAAACCCAGATGAGAGAAGGACGAAGGACCAGCTCATTTTGAGTAAGAAAATCGGACATTCTGGACTTAAGCTCAAATTAGACGGGACGTAACGACAAATGCCGTAAGCGATCAATAGAATTTTGATTGCTTCGCCCTTAGTTACGGTTATGGCGTTATATTAATTTTAACCTTTAAAGCACAGCTATATAAATGGTGGTCCAACCCAAACACACGATGTGAATTGTAAGTAAAACAAAAAGTTTTCAGAGAATTATATTAATACTCTTTTTTTTATGATAGAAGGACTTATGATAATTCTGTGTGAAACATAATATCGGTCAAATTTCAATGACTCGATCGGTCCATATTTTCAATGACTCTGAGACATAATTAAGGTTTAATATCGCTAATGTGCCGAATTATCTAATCCTCTAACTCCTGAATTGTTTTTGGCTTATTGACGTACACTTTTGTCTTAAATATCCCTAAAGAAGGAACGCGAACGTGCTAAATCACATGATCGTGGCTTCCAATGAACATCACCAAGGCATGAGATAATACGGCCATTGAATTTCTCGCGCAAAAGAGACATTGTTTCGTTGGTTGAGTGGCAAGTGGCACAATCCTGTTGGGACCACATATCCTACAGGTTCATATCCTCAATTTCTGGCCGTTATCATTTCGCAATAGCGAACACCATTCAGGGTAATTGCTTGGCCGACCTCATTTTCGAAGAAGTACGGCCTGATGACGAAACAGCTGAACCAACCGGGCAAGCATGCTCAGGTGTTTCCTACAGACTCGGTTTGCTATAACTTGCGCTCAACTCTCTCGATTGTGGACACATTTGGTCGATTATGCTGACCAAAAAAATCACTAAGTGCACCAAATGCATTTCGATTTGAACGCTCATTTTCGTAAAAGGTTTCAACAATCTTAAAGCGCTGCTCAATTTTATACCTCTCCATGATTGAATTTGTCAAACACTGAAACAAAGAAATGCCAAATTAAGTTAGGCAAACAATTTGACTAAGATGTGACACACAATTAGCATTGTGCATTATGGTTGGAACAATCTTTATTATCGCTTTTGTTGAATCTTATGATATTGAGATTTTCAAAGATGCCCTGATTTTGCTGGAATCAAAGCACAAGACTTTAAGTGCTGATACCGAAGTATTCAAAAGTGGAACTAATAACCAGAGTAGGAAGAGTGCTCGAATTGTATTCGTTCGTAAAGAACGATTCTGTTTGAGAGCCGAATCTTAAGAGTTTAATTTACGACTCCAGAGAAGAGTCAAAAACAAAAGAATTAAAAATAAAATTCGGCTTGCGTTCCGAGTGTAAAAGCATCAAGTCTGGTTGTGTGTGATACTAATTGGTCGCTGCACACAAAATATACATACATACAAATATATTTTACTTAAGCAAACTTGTGGAATCTGTGTACATTGCAAAGCGAAAGCAGTTTTCATTTAACTTATTTCAAATTGTTTAAGTTTAGAAATGTTTTTATATAGGGACCGTCGCTATTCATAAATTCACTAAAAAGTACGTTTAGTTATGAATACATTGGTATTTGGATTATTAAGATCCGATGGAATTTGAGTAAGTTAACACACCTACTTTGTAGGTCTGTATATACAGAGGGGCCGCGGAAAATATTTGTATTAAATAATAATTAAAACGTAAATTGCAGGCTTTCATTTATTGTCCCAAAAAAATATTCTATTCAGTTGTACAAATTTTCGTTGCTGCATCAAATTGTTCATGATGTTGTGAAGCACTTAAACTGATGATGATCACGGAAGATTTGAGAAAAATTAATCTTTAATTAGAATGCACATCAATGCTCGGCCTTGTGTTGAACGATCACCTTAATAATTAATTCCCATTACATTCCATGAAGGAACATGGGGACTTCTCTTAGTCAATGAGCTGCACCGGATTCTGTTTATAGACTCATTGAAAGGAGCCTACAGTTTAATGCCGGTTTCGAACATTAGAGAACTTTTCAATAGCAGTAATACTCATAACCTGTTACTAGCTAATGTTATGAGGTGATACCGCTGTTGAAAAACTTTTTTTTTGATCTGGCCTGGTAATGAACCGAGGACCTTCTGGTTGGTAGGCGGGCGTGTTACCCACCATACCACAGCGGCACATACCAGGGTGTAATACCAAGGAATTTAGCATCTTGTTCGGCTTGGTCTTTACGCCAAGGTTCTTGGTGTTGTCTTTCTATGTGCTTTGGGTGTTTCTCATTTAAAGACGTATAAGTTTAACTGGCATACCACATACAGACTAAGTATAAAATAACTTTATCTTTAAATAAGTATTAAAATAGAACAACAAGTTAGTTTCTATCTTCGTCAACTGTAACACAAAATTAAACAAAAGAAATACTAGTTTTTAATTTGAAAAACGTATTTTTTCCAAATTTAACAAAAAATATACATGAATTTGTTGCTTAAACAAATAAAAAATATTTTAGTATGAAATCAATAAATTCCGTGAAATACGCACTGTTAAAAGCTAACGTTTTTAAAGGTGAATACCTTTATTTTGAAATAATCATTCATAAGCACACAACACAAAAGTCATTTCAAAACATAAACCACAACTTAATCTATACCACAGCTATTTCCATACTACAGCTGCAGCTGAATAGGTTAAAAAAATTGATTCAATACGTCACACAAAATAACGTAAAGTTGACACAAAGAATTACGGCTGTTGTCATGTAAATAATTTTTCTTTGTTTCTTATATGTTTTAAAGCCAGACCTCTCAACAATCATTTCAAACATGAAATTAACAAATCATTTAAAAATTAAGAAAAAGAAATATTATTAAAAGGCTATTGAAATTTAAATATTTCATAATATTTGAAATAGCCTTGAGCCCATTCTTTATGTTTTAATTTGTTTATATTTTAACTGTAATAAATTTCATTCTCGAATCTAATTAGCCGGTTAAGTTCATTAGTTACGTTTCGCATGATTTAATCATGAATCATTGACAAGAGCACACGCTTAAAAGTCTAATTAAACAGAAATACAGAAAAGAATGTTAAATAGACTACAAATAATTTAACAGAAATTATTCGCATTTATACAAAATTATTGAAACGAAATCCATAATATTTTCAATTCTATTGCAACCACATAGAAGCAAATCAAATCAAACAAAATAAATTGGTGGTTAAGGTTTTTGCTTTTATTTTTATTTTTTCAAATCATAGGCAGTTAAAAGGTTTTGTATTCATTGTTAAATTTGTGTATTTAAAAAAGGCGTTTTGTTTTTAGCACTCTGTTTAGCAGAGTGCAAAAAAGGCCAGGGTCTTACAAGGCCTTAAAATATTTTTTTTTTTTTTGTAAAACACTTTTGTTTTCTTAAATTAAAAAAATAATAATAAAAAACTGATTTTTATTATTTAAATTGTTTTAGAAAAACGGTGGGAGGTTGGTTTGATAGCTTTGCATTCACTTCTTTTGTATAGATTTTTTTTATTAGTTTTTGGCAATAAAAAACTTGTTACAAAAAATGTTTGAAAGTCTATTAAGAAATTTTTTTTAGATCAATAGCGTTACAAATTTTGACAACATTATTTTTTTTTTAAGTTTAACAATGACCCCTTATGACATGTTCACAATGATTTGCATTTAAATTCAAATAACTATTCTGTTACATTTTTGATCTGATTATATGTAAATATGAATTGGATTTAAAATTTTTAGTTAAGCAAATATATATATTATTGTAAAATGTTATGCTGGACAGTATGACAGGTATGACAGCTTAGCAGATAGTAAGTCTATTGTATTTTTTAATTCCTCTTAAATATTACATGTCTTAAAAATATTTTTAACCACTAAAATGTGGTGATATTTATAAACAATTATTCAACTTATATTCGATTGTATTAAAAAACACGTGTTTGAAAGGTGCTACTTCAAGTTACATTTCGGGTGAATACCTTATAAAAACATTTGGAAAGTTTTTGTAAATTGAACGGTGAACTTGATGTGAGTAAACAGCGCACCCAGCAGTAGTTTGTTGAAATCCATTTCTAAAATTTCGATATTAAAGATGTACCTCACTCTAGTTGTTCAATCACTGAATAAAAAGAAAAAAATATGAATGAAGACCGGCATGCAATCTATTAAAAGATAGCAAAAGTATTAAAGAATGGCTGGTCCAGAAATAACGTACAATGCTAATTGCGAGTCACACTTTAAAGTCAATGACATTTCTTAGAGAGGTACATAATTGAGAAGCGCGTTATGAAAATGGACTTTAAGATCAAAATGCATTTCGTGACTACGTGATATTTTTCGTCAGCAAAATCGACCGAATGTGTCCACAATCGAGAGAATTGTGTGCAGATTTCAGGAAACCGGGTCTGTAGGAAATGTGGTAGCACCTGTGCATGCTCGCCCAGTTCGTTCTGCAGAAAACATTGCTGGCGGCGTCATCGGGCCGTACTTCTTCGGAAATGAGTTCGGTCAAGCAGTTACCGTGAATGGTGTTCGCTATCGCGAGATGATAACGACCGGAAATTGAGGATATGGACTTGGATGACATGTGGTTTCAACAGAATGGTGCCACTTGCCACACAGCTAACAAAACAATGGATGTCTTGCGCGAGAAATTCAGTGATCGTGTTATTTAATATCGTAGCGATGTAAGCCAAGTTCAATTCAAGAGCTAAAGGATGAACAGCATTGAACCTCAATTGTGTCTCAGAGTTATTGAAAATATGGATCGACGGATAGGCGTATGCCACCGGTGCCGCGGCGAGCATTTCGCCGATATTTTGTTTCACATATAATTGTCCTTCTATCATAATAAAAAATATTAAGATAATTTACAATTAACATCGTGCGTTTTGGTTGGACCACCCTTTATCAACTAGATGATGCATGATTCCCGAGACACACAAAGTGGTATTGGTTGATAGGCGGGTGTCTTACCTGCCATACCACAACCACACATAACAGTTTCGAATTTTTAAAAAAGGGCTGGCTGCTCAAAGAAGGCAGAAAGTTTTACTGCTGAAACGCAATGAAATTGAAGATGAAATAAATAAAATATATAATATGAGCTAAGTACGAGAATATTGAATGAAGAAAATCGAGACCAATGTTTTAAGTGTAATCGAAAGGGAATTAATAATTATGAGCTACTAGAAATTGGCGAAACTAACAATTTGATTCTCTACTCGATGATCTTAATGTACAATAAGAAAACACCGATCAAAAGTATCTAAAATAAAAGGTGTTGAGTTTTATCGTGATAATGTCAGACTATACATATCCTTCATAAGCAGCTAAAATATTACTGCTCTTATTTGGGAGGTTTTGATGCACTCGTCGGTATAGCCCGGATTTGCATAGTCTAACTAACATTTGTTCCAGTATATATAAAACTCTTCTTATGATAAAAAAAACTGGCCAAGGCAAAAGGCGCTGGAAATCGTTTTAGCAGGTTTTTTCCGACAAACAACTATAATTCTTTATCGAAGGAATATCGAAGCTTCTCGAAGAAGGTTAATAAGCACCTTTGGGCCGTTTTGGTTACACAAAACTCGTATGCATTTAAAAGAAGACTGAGATCAGAAAATTCGACAATTGCCGTCGATTTAGGCAGCGATGTTTAGAAATTGCTCAAACCTATTGGAGTCAATATCCGCCATGCTACTGGGGTTTGCAAAGTTCGGAACTCCCAGAAAGCTAAGACTGCTCCTGCACTTAGCCGGTTATTCACACAGCAGATGAGTCAAAGAACTTTTATCCTCATAACAGCATCTACTTATAACGTTGCCGAGTATAACGAAGTGACTTTGTTTTATCAATGGGCCTTGCCCATTGCTGACTGCCACAATAAGGGAGCAAGTAGACATTTTTCTTCATAAACATTCAGATTTTCTCAGAATTCTTAACCGATCTCACGCATTTGAGTAGGGATCCTTCCGAGCCAGCATATCGTTTTCTTCAATATTATAGTGTCCAGGAACCCGAAGCAAAGTAACGCGACCGCTTTTACGTCTAAGTGTCTTCCCTGTAAATCTCAATCAGCCTTGAGGTTGTCACTCTCGATGTCAGAACCCGTATCGCTGTCTGGCTTCCAGTAAAAATCTTGATATCCTTTCTAGCGTTTAGCATTATAATTTCCTCCGCGGCTCGTTTGTTCCGGAAGCCTGTAAGACACGATGATGAAAAGTTGCATGCAGAATACCGTACTTATAAAAGTGGATTTCCGCACTGTTTCTCTTAATGGTTCGCAGGAATTGCAACCGTATCGAAATGCTGTGCTGCTAGTTTGTATATATAATTCATATGATTAAAATATATCATCATCGTGCTATTTTCTTAAAAATTCTTTAAATTTTTGCTTACATGTACGTATGTTTTAATTAATTCTTATCAATCAAATTTCAATGCAATTATTGTAATACATTTTGTATTTTTTTTTAAGTCTTTTGAATGGCAAGGCGTGATCTCCACAACATAAGAAACACAATTTTTATGGCGATTAATTCGTCAGTTGTAACAAACTATTGAAAGAACGTGCTGCGTGTGTCAGAAAAGTCAAAAACGAGAACATAAATTTAAACCCAGAAAGAAAAACTTTAGACACAAATATTGAAAATGGAATGAATGTCATATCCAAAGACTAAAGACACAATTTGCTACAATGTCTACATATACATACATATTTTCATTAACACATGCAACATGTGAACAAGACAATTTAAATGTCTTAAATCTCGTGGTCATTTATAACTGACGTGTATGGTCTTTTAATAAAACACTATGTCTTACAATTCTAATGGCAAAAAAAGTGGATTTCTTAAGTCTTTTGGATTTCAAAGAATTACAATTTCAAATTTACTTACACACTGCATACATATGTGAGCTTATTATTTCTGATTATGTATAAAACAAATTTGTTATAAAATATTAGAAAAATTCTTTGATTCATGCACGTTCTAACTCATTGCATGTTTTAACTTACACTATGCCATTGGTTTCAAAATATATATTTTCTTTAATATTTTGTTTATTTTGCAAATTTTTATAAATTACTTAGCCACTAATTTTTGCACTGGTTTTTCTGCTATTAAATTTGAAAATCTATTATTACTCTTGACAGGATTATTTGTATTTTTTTTCAAATAATTCATGTTAACGATTAAATTAACACCACAAATGTCTTTACATGCCACAATCGCGCAGTTAAAATTGTAAATCATCACTGCAAATAAAACTCAAACGCTAAAAAAAACTAAGTTTAAACCAGTTAACATTAAATTTCGACTTTAATATCTCTATCAATGAACAAATTTAATTTAAAAACAAAAAATGAAGTTTACCGAAACAATTAAAAAGAAATAAATAACTTAAAAAAAAATACCAAAAAAATATTCAAAAAATTCAACAAAAACAAGTTTGGAAACTATAGTCGGTCAAGCCTGATAAAGCATATTATCTGCATTTATACACCCATACTTTTTTCTTTAAATGTGGAACATGGTCAAAATAGGGTGACATATTTCAGCCGGATGGCAACAGACCTCTATCCACCCTAAATGGGAAAAAAACCTTTAACTATTATTTTTTAATATAAGACTGGTTGCAACATACTCCTCTTTATTCAAAGCGCCATAATTTAATCGTCAAATGTTTGGCTTGGGTTTGTATGCGGCCTGGGTAAAATAGAACTTTTTAAGCCATATTTCGGCCCAATTTCACCAAAACTTTATATACCAGCTGCATCTAAAAATATGTTTTACAAAATTAAAACAATATAGTGGCCCGGCTAGGAGACAAAGTGGGTATAAAGTTGTAAAGATAAGTGTTTAAACTGCAGAAGAAATTTGAAATTTTTCCTCTAAAAATAAGATGTTAGTCAAATGTTTTGCACATATCTCAAAATCAATATAAGCTGTGTTCATTTAAAATTTGACCACCCAAAGATACTCTATCAAATTATAATCGATTTTGTATTTACAAACAGATCTTTTAAATGGATGTAAATCCATAATAATTAGAAATTCATGGCTGTAATAAATTTAAATAAATTCCGCATGTAATTTATGACAAAAGGAAAAAAAAACTTGTTATAAAACTATAACGTATTTTTTGTATCTCGAAATGTCCAATTAACTATGAGTTATACACGATATCCGTTGTAGAAAAAGAAAAAAAATTGGAAAAACAATTTAGAAATAGTCACGGTATAGCGTGAAAAAACAAGGATATTTCGTTTTCCAATGAAAGCAAATAAACATACATGACTTGACAGCTACATAAACAAAATTAAACCTTAGAATGTTATAGGGGGTTAAATAGTTTACTAAACTTTATTAAGTAAAAATTTAGTTCTTAATGCCAGATAGTCATAATTTCTTAAACAGAATTTTAGATATGATGGAAAATGTTTGCAATTACGTATGTATGTGTCTTACCTTAAATAGTGCAATTATGATATATTGATACCTATTAAAGAAAGAAAAGTAATTAATTAATTTCTTTGAAAATTACTAAAATATACGTATAATATATAAGTGTGTACAGTGAAACTTCGGTATAATGAACTTGGTTATAACGAAAAAACTCAGTATAACGAAAGCTTTGTGAGTCCCTAGAAAAAACATCTAATGAAGAAATTTCCAGCTACAAAGCTCTACATAACGAAGTATTCATTCAAAAGCCTCTATACAACAAAGTTAGAATGATGTAAAATGGGAAACTCCCGGTTTTAAGACAACTAAATCTAGATAGGCTTGCAAGTATTCGAGGTATTCATTCAAAAACGAATTTACAACGAAATAAGAATAAAGAAAAATTAAATTTTTTGAGTGAAAAGGGAAAGTTCAGTTAAATATTGATGTCTGATTTCGAAATATGCGTAAATAACATAAATTACACAATACTTTATAAAATCTAACACAAAAGTCTTCTTCTTGGACAGAGAATTTTTTATAGTATTTTCGTGTAAAATAGTTTAGATTAAAAAACATTAAACATTTTCGTATCTCTTCAAATTTCGTTATAATAAGGTTTTACTGATCCATATGTATAACGAATCAAAAGTTATAACAAAGGATTTTTCGATCGCATTCAGATTCTTTGTATGTATACACTGCGCACCACTTGAATAGAACACCCCCTGTAGTTTAAAAAAATCTTTTATCTTACAAATTATAATCGTGGTTAAGCTGTTATTATATATGGTCTTTTAAGCTTTATCTTCTTTGGAAAAAAAATTATCACAAACATATAATAAGATTTTAACTATTTTCTGCTTTGAAAAGGCTTTTTTTTACAAACTGTATCTGTGGACACAGAATCTCTTTGTAATGTCATTACCTACCTCATTTCGCTTGTATGGATTCAACAAAGTAAATTTTTGTGGATGAAATTGTGTGCTATTATATTGTCTTGGATTGTTTTTATCCATCCATTAACCAAAAATAAATCTCACAACTAAATTCACAAAATGCTTCATAAGTTAATGCAATTTTAAAACAACGTTGCATAACTTGAAAGTATTTAATGCCGCAATGAGTGCAGAATTATTGAAAGTAGCAAGCTTTACAAAAATTGGAAAATCTGTATACATATATTAAAATTTAATAACCAAAACTCCGATTTTTTTCGCATGAATTTTCTTGGGAGCATGTGGCTCCCATAAGGCGTCCTTGCCTTGTTTCAGTTTCCTTCCTCAGTCTACTGTAGAAGCCGCCGCACAGTGCGTTGTTCCATGGACCAACATTAAAAGATCATCCATCACGGATATTGATAAAATATTTAATTTCTGAAAGCTAATTATTGGCTGAAAATAAAACTAATCAATTTTTTTTCTGCTACTTCTCTATATTGTCGCCAGAGGGCGCTAAACTCAACTAATTTTTAATAAAAAATTCTGCAAAATTGGATTTTGTGTATTTCAGAAAAATAGCTATTAAAACTCTATTTTTTAAAAGTTAGGTGTTTAGTTTTTCTTCAATACTATAAACAAAAAAGGAAACAAAAATTTTCAAATTTTGTTTATTGTTTTTATTTTTTTACTGCTTTGAGAAACGCACTTATTTCAACAAAAATTTAAATATACCAAATTCGAAGGAGTATTAAAAATAATATAAAATATAAATATATATATATATATATATATATATATATATATATATATATATATGAATTTCTATTTTTGAATCTATGTAATATTTTCTATCAAATAAGACAAAAATTTGAACCAACTTTGTCCTGCAACTTAAAAAATTTTGACATTTTAAAAATGTGTAATTTAGAGAATGTTTCATAAATTTTACTAATTTTAAATAGATTGTGGCAAATGAAAAATAAAATATAATTTGGTTTATCACTTAGCATATATTATATATATATCACTTAGCATATATTACCCAGAAATGAATTTATTATTCAAATTCAAAATTGTAAGCATAACATCGAACTTGCGCCATATTACAATATATTTTTAATTTTTTGCTTTTGCAAGATCCACAAAATTAAAAATATGTTGTTATTTGGAATTTATTTAAATCTGTAACTAACATACTTCTATACTAAGATAAGGTAGATTTTTCAAAACTAGGGAAAACAATCAGAAGAAATTTGCAGTACATTAAAAATATACATAAGGTTAAAAAGGACATTAAAAGATAAATGTTCAGATAATGTGGCTAAGCACGCGCCTGAAATTTTTCGTAAAAAAATGCTCGGGATCATGTAAAGCGACCGCTTAAAAACGATTATACGATTACATTATTACGACAGTTGATCAAATCTATCAAACTGAGCTTCACAAGGTGCCATTTAGATCGAATACCTTAAAAAGGGTAAGAGGAATACTTGCGAGTATTATTTTAAGCTTGTCGAAAGACAATACGCACTCGATTTTAGTAACTATGTCAAAAATCTAAAGTATACTTTCTAAACTTTGCTCGTTGTTATTCCTATTCCCAAATTTCTGTATTTAAAGTAATAAATAGTTGGGTGGTGAGAACATGCGACCCATTTCAAGTATTTTTAGAAATTTTATTGATTAGAGGAAATATAAAAAGAACTAAAAAATTTGACAAAATATCTTGAGTTTAAAGGATGTTAAGTTCAGAGACAAATTAATTATATTTTACCTTAAAAGCAGATAATATTATGAAAGAGTTTATGTATTTTTATTTTTTTATTATTATTTTTTTTTTTGTTGAGTATTTTTAGTAGCATAAATATGTTTAAAATAAGGGGATAGGAAACCGGCCCGTTTTAATACCACAATGAATCATCCCACTCAATCTGAACCCAGCCGGAGCTCATGATAAAGTCTTCTAATGCTGCGTATTTGCACAGTATATTAAGAGTTATTTCCGCAGAAATCATTCTCCATTGTCCCAATCCCAGACGCTTGGCATGAGTTCCTGGATGCTGAGTGTTCATCTTTAGAGGTTTAGCGGATTTGCACCCCTGATCCAAATTTGGTCAGATTTGCTGCGATACTGACGGAGTTGATTACTTCATTGTAAATGCTTAACCTGCAAGTTTTCAAATTGATTCAGTGGTTATGCCACGCCTGCCCAGTTTTATATAAATAAAGAGATGAAAGAGTTACTTTTCACATAACCTAAAATTATAATTATTAATTAATTATAACAATTCAAATATCTAAAAATATATAATAAATGCCTCTGACTACTTCACTTTTATTTTATTTATTAATATTTTGAATTTAAAAATAAATTCAGTTTTAATATCTCCATTAATTTAAAACAACTTTATGTCACTTTCCCTTGTCAAGGAGAGCAAGTGTAAACTCCAAGTGGCACAATTAAAATTTGAAGACATGAAAATATGGGGAAATTTCATAATTTTTTGCTTTGTATTGTTCAAGATACCACCTTACAACGTTAGTAAATATTTTTCCGCCAAGTGAAAAATATTTTTTAAGATAAAAAATCTAATTTAAATTGAAATTTAATTCAGAAAAAAATTAACACTTAACGTGAAGGAAATTATAATTAAACAGGTAAATCGAAAAGAAATATGAACAGGTTTTGAACCAGTAAATTGTAACTGATTAAAATGGTTTTTAGTTATATAACCACAATAAAGAAAAATATGTATTGGCATTATGTAAAGAAGAAAGTTGGTTAATAATGCTACCTTTTTAATAATTGACAAACTAATATTGTTTCATAATAATACGAGTAAAAGAGGCTTTTGTAATATATTACACTATGTTTATAGTTTATTGTTAAATTTATGATTTATTGTGCAAGTAAGTACATAAATACTAACTTATTTAAATTAAAAAATTTGTATTTGCATTGAAAAGTTTACACAGAATCAAATTGTTTACACGTTCTAGGGTTAAAAAATTGCACTTGTCATTAAGTCTCATATTGAAGCTCAACTGTGATTCACGTTTTTATATGAAAATTAAAAAAAAAAGAAAAACTTCCGCTCACTCCTTTCATTTTCATGCTATTCGCCTTCATTTGCTAAAGTGATTTACGGTCTTCGAAAAAATACAACATTTTGAAGACAAACATGGAAATGTGTATGAATTTGGCCAATAAGTTTTAAATATTTTGCTTTTTTTCGTATTTAAAGACAGTTTTCGTTTTACTTTTTTTTATAATTTTAAAAAGAAATGAGGAAAACAAAACAAGAGATTCATTAAAAGGATGATTGAATAGAAATGGTTGTTTGCACATGTTGTTCATTGGTTGTGATCATGCATCGTTGTATCATTTTGCATCATTTAGTTTTTGTAACCAGTTTTCTCCAATATAAAAAATAATTTTCTTTATATTTTCTTTTCAAATCATTTATTACAGTCAAGTTTTTCTTAAAAAAATCAAATTAAAAAACAAGAAAGACGATAATATTGTATTTTCTTTATTGCGTTCAAAAAAAAAAAAAAAATATCAACAAAACTTATGGCCACTTAATAACACTAAAACCAAAACGACTTGCAACAAAATGTAGCATATTATTTGACTTGTAGAGGCATTATAAAACTTGCTTCAATTACTGCATTTCGTTGTATTGTGCACGCTTTAAATGCTACATTCAAATGTCTTTTACGCTGAAATTGTTTTCAACTGGACTACTGTTTGTACAGATGTTTGTCATCACGCAAGATCACCACTAGATATTGAACAAGTGTTTAGTCATTTGGATAATGTTGTCAAACAAATGCCATGAGTTTCATGAGCTTTGACAACATCATTTTAATGGTAATTGAGGAATTCAGCGGAGTCGATTTTAATGGCTGTTTAAAATTTTATAGAGATGATTTGAGTTTGATGTAATATGTTTATAAAAAAAAGATAAGTTAATCAAGTAAAACATATTAATTTAAAAGCATTTGGTGATTGATTTTATGGATATCTTTAATGATGTCCATACAAAGAAATAATTAGAGGTTTTAGTCTGAAAAAGGTATTAAAATACTTGAATAATATCAAAAAGTCTTCAAATCTCGAAGCTTACTACTCTAGTTTTAAATTAATAATTAAATAATGACATTACTCTTGAAGAAACAACATCCCGGACTGTTTTGAAAAGCATAACAGAAATTAAACAATAATGCACATTATGTATGTACCGACTCCATTGTGGAGAAAGTGGTTATGAGCTTAAGAATAATAGAGGCAGCGGGAGAAATATTGCAAATATTAACTCCGATATAATAACCGTAAGCATAACCCAATAAAACTAGAATAAAAGGCCTGCTGAGTATTGACAAAATTGAGATAATTTCCACGTTCCGTTAACCCTGGCCGATTAAGTATCTAGTAAATGCCATGTGTGACTCTGTCGGTCTTTCCTACGGCTGCCTTGGTAGTTTGGGTCTATTGCATACATTACCATAACCGATCCATCACCATTTGCGCAGTCTGATTTTGGACTCTATTGGTGACTATCCAGTCTCATTTCATAGACGTTCAATTTAGATGGTATTTGGTCAGAAATTCTCTAGAATGCGGCGTAGGCACCTGTTGATAAATTCTTGAAGGGCATTTATGTCGCACCTACCTGAGTTTCACGATTCGCAACCATATAGTAAAACAGATTTAAAGATACTCACCTTGGTGCGTTTGGAGATATGGTTAGATTTTCAAACAAGGTCTTTTTCGCCGAGTCTTCTCTAAGAAGAGAAAAACTGAATATTTTAGATCTGTTGTCTCCGTAGTAAGAAGTGCCGCAAATTTGTAATGTTCAGTTTCATTGATTTAGTCTTTGGGATGTTTAGTCTCAGACCACAGACTGTTGCTTCGGTTTCTATGCTCCTAACTTTCAATTTAATGCTGTTGTGTGGTCTGTGTAATCCAGGTGTCCAATTGTTCATTTAAGCGGCAGGTAATACCTCTGGATGTTAAGGCTACCACTCTTGAAGGACACTGCGACAAATGGGATCTATTAATCCAAATCCCATTTACATTTAGTACATCGGCCTTCGTAATGAACTCCAGCCTATGTGCAATGCCTGTGTAATTCTCATGAAACCTTCCGGTATTGCCTTATATCGACTAGTGCTCCACATTATAGAACCTTTTCGAAAACTATGCATGTTAGGTATAGTAGTGAGCGCCATTAAATCGACTTTTCCTGATGATGGGTATTTACACCGATTTGTTTCAACAGGAAAAAAGGCTGTAGTGCGTGTTAAAAGGACATTAAAACAATGAAACTCAAGACCTTTGCTAGCCTTTCAGAGTAAAAGTCCTCATTGCTTTACCACTTTGAAACGATGATTCATTTGTTTGTTTGTTGATTGGATTGTTTCCAAAGCTCGTTGTTATTCGACACCAATCTAAGCCAGAATATTCGTAAGATCCTGTGAAGATATTGATTGATCCTGTGAAGATATTGTTGTTGCCATATTCGAGATTTGATGTGAGATACGAAAAAAAAACAAAAACTTTCCATGTTATTCCTTTTCCATTGTGCAAGGAGGCTCCTAATAAGTGAGATAACTTTAAACGGGAGATCACGCTGTGATTCCGATCACACCTGGTGACCTATTTTTTTAAAGATCGTTTATGGAGTCTATGAACTCGTCAACGTCTGGAGAAAATAACTCCAGATGATTATTATTTGGTAAAGCTATGGAACTTCTTTAGTTATGTCAATCTTTATCTGCTCAAACGTTGAATGTCTTTCTTAGTCCTAAAGAATTTTGTAAAAAGTAAAGACTTGCAGAAGGCCAAATGCAGTAAATAAAATGTAAAAGTTATGAATTGTTTTTGAAAACTCTAACGGCCCTTGTTGGTGAGCAAAAACTTCTTATCTTTAGCTCTTTGCTAAGCTATGTAAGTCAGTCACACTATTTTATTTTTAACACAAAAGAGCTTTAGCGAATGCTAGAACTATATTAATTGTATTTGTAAACAGTATGTGTGTGTAATGTGGCAGATATAGTTGTCTTGTGTGCAGTAGTAAAACCAAATACAATAATTTATTTCCTGTCGTTTAAATGTACAGGTAACTCTTCGCATACCAATAACATTATTTCAGGTACTTTAGAAATTTTAATTAATTTTTTATTTACAATCTGTTTGATTTTATGATCTGTTTGATTTTAATAACAACAAATTGTAAACCACATTAAAGACTTTATCCAAATACGTTATCCAAAATAAGCCGCTTGTAAATACATACTCAACTGTTATACTTTGACCCCTAAAGTATGCAATATAAGTTTAATATATACTGTTAATATTGTTGAATTGAAAAGCCAAAAAAAGACTGTAACTTAACACCGACTGTTAGCTCAACTAACATTGGCTAATATATTACAAACAACTACTGCTTTGAACAAACAACAATTGGCTTAAAAAAGTTGCAGAAAGTTAAGAAACACGACACGAGGCCGTTGTCAAAATAAGATTAATGCATTCAAATCGTTCAAATTGTATCAGAAATGAAAAAACAGCATAAAGTTTTTAATTTTCATGTTGCAAGAAAATAATTTTAATTTTATGCCGCCGCTTTTTGACACACAAGTGACAATTTATCAATTTTTCATAGTTGCTGTTGCGTTGTCGTAATAATACTACTACTGCAGGGTATACACGTATATTTTTGCACAATTTATGCACAAATGAAATTAAGAAATAGAAACAACTCAACATGAAGCAATGGGTTGTAGTGGTTATGAGTTTTGCAACAGCCACAGTGATTACTGGCGGCCTTAATTTCTATTTGACTATCACTTTCCATAGATATTTGACTAATTTATAATTTTTTATTATTATTATTTTTTTTATATCATTGCAGGTATACCAGCCACATTGACTTACATCAATATGGATCATAGTGTTACCGGTTCTCCTGCCTTGATACCATATCCCGATTGGCGTGCTAATACAGCCGGAGATTGTGCCAATAGTATAACAACAGCCTATCGTATTAAAGCTGATGAGTGTGGCCGTTTATGGGTACTTGATACTGGCACTGTTGGTATTGGTAATACCACCACGAATCCCTGTCCCTATGCTGTAAATGTATTTGATTTGCAAACCAATACCCGTATACGTCATTATGAATTGAGACCTGAAGACACTAATGCCAATACATTTATTGCCAATATAGCTGTAGATATTGGCAAGGATTGTGATGATGCCTTTGCCTATTTTTCCGATGAATTGGGTTATGGTTTGGTTGCATATTCATGGGAACAGAATAAATCATGGCGTTTCTCAGCTCACTCCTTCTTTTTCCCCGATCCTTTGAGAGGTGATTACAATATAGCCGGCCTTAATTTTCAATGGGGTGAGGAGGGTATCTTTGGTATGGCTTTGTCACCCATCAAATCAGATGGTTTCCGTACTCTATACTTTAGTCCTTTGGCCAGTCATAGACAATTTGCTGTATCCACGCGTATACTGAGAGATGAAACTCGAGTAGAAGATAGTTTCCATGACTTTATTGCTTTAGATGAACGCGGTCCCAACTCTCATACTACATCTCATGTCATGAGTGATGATGGCATTGAATTGTTTAATTTAATCGATCAAAATGCTGTAGGCTGCTGGCATTCTTCAACACCCTATTCACCTCAATTCCATGGCATTGTAGATCGTGATGATGTGGGTTTAGTGTTCCCAGCTGATGTTAAAATCGATGAAAATAAAAATGTTTGGGTTTTATCCGATCGTATGCCGGTCTTCTTATTGGCCGAACTGGACTATAATGACGTTAACTTCCGCATTTATACCGCTCCCTTGAGTACTCTTATCGAAGGCACTGTGTGTGATCAACGAAATGCTATTTATGGCCCACCTAATGCAGTTTCCATACCCAAACCTAATCCTTTGTATAACAAACAATACTCGGCTCCCTTACCCCAACCCAAACCACCCGTACAAGGTACTTATGTACACCAAGTGGCTCATCCTCCACCCACTCACTATTTGCCCTCGCATGTCAGTCAGAAGGTTGACGTTCCTAAGACGTTTATTTACAATCAACAAAATGGCCTAAGCTATGAAGCTTCTAATGGTCCTCATCTCTTTCCACCCATACAACTGGTTCATCATTCTGTACAGCCAGATGGTTTGAAGAATTATGTCACTGCTCGTAGTTCCAATTGGTGGCGTAATCATCAGCATCGTCATCAGTAAAGTGTCCGTTAAGTCGTCCACGTCCACGTCTTCATTGTCATTTCGTCCGTTTTCATAACCATTAACACTTTAAAATTAAATTTAATTAAATACGTAAAAAAATTCAAATAAATATGGCATTAGTAGTTGTACTTGATTTAAATAAATTCTTAAAAACATTTTAGTGTAACGTATCGTATAGTAGGTGTTGTATCGTGTATTTTCAATTTTCATGTTTTTTATTGATCATATTATTGAGCTATTGTAGCCAAAGTTTATATCAGAACTTCTTATTTTTTCCCCTCTTTAGAAAAAAGGTATTATTTTGTTATGTATTTTGATTAACTTTTTACCCTTCTTTACTATTTATGCAGCATTTTCCACTGCATACTTAATTTTATACAATTATTTTATAAATCCATTCTATTTTTTATATTATTTTTATATAGTTAAACCGATTTTTTTTAAATTTTTAATGAAATAAATGAATAGAAATCCATTTAAGAAATAAAGTTAAAAGAAAACAAAATTTCAATAATGTTTTAATAATTAAAATCAAAAGCTTAGTTAAGGTAAGTAATTATTTCATTTCTTGAAACTTCTCTAATAATACCTGCGAAATTTGGTTATAGCTCAAGAAACACGGTTTTTTGTAGGTAATAGAGAGAGCGGACGCTTATTATTCGACCGGTTTTAACCAATTTTTTTCGTTTTAGCGAATACGGATTTTTAAAAATCTTCATTTTCATTTTCTTCATTTTAAGCCGGTTAATTTAATACGAATAACCGGTTAATTTAAATAACTATCATTTTTATACGCTTTTATATTTTTTTTTTATTGAAAATATGCTCATCCTTTAACTATTTATATAAATCTAATTATTTTTGTATATATGACAACTTCAGCGTCTCCCAAAGAACGTGAAAAACAAGGTAGATCGAAATAGATATGCACTCTTGAGCAGAAATAACCTTTTCTCATCTTCTGTAAATAAAAATTTATTTTTATATATGGAGAATGATCAATTAGACTTATCGAAAGGCCATATACCCACAAACGGCTATTCCGAACGGCAGATATATTAGTTAGTAAAGTTTTTCACAGCGCAAATACACATAACCAGTCGCCAGTAATGTTGTGAGGTTATACCGCTGTTAAAAATTGTCAGATGGTGTGGTCTGGGAACAAACCAACGACTTTTTGGTTGGAAGGTGGGTTCTTACCTAACATACCACTGTGACACACACACTATTAACAGCCTGTTTCCAGAAGACGTGCGTAAAACGACGTGTGACAAACAAGTTAAGTGAGTTGTCTGTTCGAAGCATAAGCATTTTTCAGTACAATGTGTAATAAACTTTGTTTTTCATGGCCTCCGCACACCGTTTTGCCTTAGTTTTTATGAATTTGTTAGAATCATTGTTAGTATTGATTGCCACTTTAATTTAAACTCTACATCAGCTTCAGCTTATTTTTAACATTATGTGGTCTAGCTCTGCGCTTCAAGAATTAGAAACAATTTTATTTAAATAAAAGAACCGGTTAGCTGGTTATTTGAATTATTTTTAACCAAAAACCGGTTTTTTAAAAAGTTCAACTTTTCGAATTATTCAGAAACCGGTTGAAAAAAGTCGAATAATTGATCTCACTAGTAGTTAAGTAAAATTTGTACAACGTAGCTTAGGTTAGGTTAAAAACGGCTGCTGGATAACGTACAGCACTTTATATGACCACCGTACAGCCTAATTCTTAGTCTAGCCAACGCCGTGCATTCCAAAAGAAGGGCTAGCGTAGCCTCCTCATACTCCTCCATGTAGCACCTATGGTCCAATCAAAGGGCATATTTTCCAACCAGACAATGTCCCATCAGTGGTTCTATCATTGCAGATATACTGCCTCTCTGCAAGGTAAGCAGCTGCACTAATCTCTTCATGTTCACTTTCGTATAAGGAACTCTAGCCTGTCTACAAGTCGAAGTTAGCCTCCAACTTTTATTTAAGATATTATCAGCTCTTGCTCTATACGCAGACGGCAGAGAAAGATCGGCATGCCAACAGTCTTACTAACCGAAAAAATTTGAGCCGCAGTGCCTCACTAACGGCTGCAATTTTCTGGAATGTCGAGTGTCGAGCCTAATATCCAAATACTCAGCCACCATCCATATTTGTGAGTGGCACTCCTTACCGTCAGGGACTTAGCAAATATAGCGCCAAGGACCTAATAGTGGACTGCCTGTCCGTATACATGCTAACTCTCCGGACACTATCTGTCAATAGACTAGCAACCTCACATTTAACAGCTTTCTTCGCATGATCCACGTTTTAATGGTCCGGATATAGGATATATATTAAAATCCTAAGAATGGACGCCATTATCCACAACACTATCCAACTTTGACCCATAAGTGAAAATTCTGATACTACTAGTATCCCCTCCAATTCCTTTTTCAGGTATTCCTATTCGGAATGAATGCCCTCAGGTTGGTTCACTGGTAATAGGCCTTCATTGGCATCAAGCCGAACGAGTGTAATAGCCTAGCAGAGTACTCGGATGTGTGCCACACGTAATTCGTAGCAAAATTTTGTGTTTGAGATTAAAATTGTAATTTTTATATAACGCGAAGTTAAAGCCAATTGAAAACTTTAATCGTCTCTCCTGAAAACCTTTATAACTGCCTTTCTTCTACTAATTACACGGAATAGTAATTGCCCTTTCCAAATGTTCCCTCAAACAATTTTTAGGTCCTAATGTGTGAATACCCCACTATATTGACTACGATTATTGACTACAAGGGGAAATTCGAAACTATCCAAATTCCATATTATATGGAGCGAATTGGACCACATTGGTATTGAACTGTAGTGAGCTGTTATGCGTAAAGAGCAAATGTCGGAATCCTTTACGACCATATCAGGAGTTCAACAAGGATGACTTATATCGACACTCTTATTTCTAGTGGTGATTGATGTAGTTAAGAGGCATTCCTATACAAGTGTAAACAGGGATATTGTTTGGGATCCCGGAACATAAATCGGAGGCTAGAGTCACTAGATTTTGTGGACGATAAGTACGATAAGTGTACTTGGGTACATATATTTCTAAAAAAAAGGAATGAAAATGTTTTGGGGGTATTTACCCAATTGCATAGAATATGGAACCCTAATGAATACAGTTCCAGAATAGGAACGCATATTTTTAAAACCATCGCCTTATTCGTGCTGCCATACTGGTTTTGGTTCGTGACAGAAAAAATAAAACGAAAATTTCATGGGTTCGTAAAACGCTGTCTCCGTAAAATTCTGGGGATAATTTGGCCGAGAAAAGTTTTTAACGAACAGCTATGGCTGGTAACACAGCTTGGAGACATTAACGCTTCTATTCTATATACAAAAATCAATATTTAATTTGCATGAGTCTTTTTAACTGATGGTCGTTTAGACCAAATTCAGCACCTTCCATTCTAATCGTTCTCTAGATATACAAAAATCAATATCGAATGATCAGCACACAAATAAAATGACGATCGAAACAACGACAGAAAAGATTCATCTTAACATTCCAATTAGAAAGACTGAATATCATTGTACACATAAGACATTATGATACATGACTTGATAACTTTTTAACTGACAATAAAAAATCCTATTATGAAAAATGGAGAACATTGTAAATTCCATATCTCCGGACCACTGGGCCGATTTCGTGCAAAATTCACATAAACTATCTACAGACCATCCCCAGTCGAAATCGGTCGACCCGTTTCCATACATCCAAGTATACACTTCTTTTTATATATACTCGTATACATAAAATATTGTGATCAAATTAAAAAATATAGTCAACTGATAATATAAAGCATGCTTCTGACGCTATTACTTACTGTAGCGTCAAAGTGCTCGACGTTTAATGCGCTGCTTTAAGTTGATTTGTAAGTTTTTAATAACCGACTGAATTCGGCTTGAGGTGCTTTTAATTTAATCGATATAATTATGCTTGGGTTTACTGTCAGTTGGCATCTTAGATTGTAACAGGATTCAGGCGATGCTAATATAGGGTGCGTTAACATTAAATTTAAAGAAGTAAATTGCCAATTTTTTATTAAGAGTATATTTTTGAAATTACGATGGCAAAACGTTTGTAGTGTTCTCCGAGTGGCCAGTAAGTAGAAGCGTACTTGTCATACTACCCTTTGCAACCTAAAAAAAGGTTATACTCATAGTTATTGATACGACTATAGTAGAAATAACAACTTGTTTTACTTTTCTGACAACTTGTTTTACTGTTTTGTTACCTTTGTATATAGACAGGGATCATTAAATCACCAAAAATTTACGCTTATTTTTGTGACGCATATTTAATGTCTCGACGCCGGTGTCTTGCAATACCACCCTAATAATTATCGACAAGATGATGGCGTAGTGTAGTGGTTAGAGTGCATGAATACAAATGATGAAAAAAATTTAATTGCGGTTTCGAGTATTTAATAAAGTGACTTCAACCTCCCTCCAGACAAATCCATCTAAAGAAGCCCCTATGACCTTCCAGCTGACCTCTGGCGATGATGACAAGCATCAGATGAAAGATCAAGGGAAAGCTCCACTTACTGGGAAAAAGTTACACTGCTAAGTAAAGATCACTACCGTCACTTAGCAAGGCTCTTCACCACTACACACAATCATATGGATGGGAGCTACAGTAGATTAATCATCTGCTTAGCTTGAAAATCAATTTGATTAATAAAACTTAAATAAAGCAATGAATGCTTTGTGGAAAGCCAATATGATCCCTAAAGGAGTGACGGAGAAAAAAATTATTATTTCGTGTGAAAGTTAGTACCACTAATCTTGAAAAATAAAAAAAATAATACAATTTTTTTACGAGCAATATGAAATGTGAGTAGATTTATAGTGATCCACTAACATTTTTATTTTTTCTTTAATTATATCTAAAATAGCTGTTATTGCTTCATAAAATACATGAAGAATTTTAAAAACTTTTGTGCACCAATTCTATGCGTTAAAGGCTTAGTAATATATAAATATGTCTGCTTTGGTGTTTGAAAACAAATTCAGTCATTAACTTATTTACTCTTGATATACATACATGATGCTGTATAAAAGTCCCTAATAAAGAAAAAAGTCTTGTTTTAAAGAATTTTAAGTTTTCAATATAATATTCCTTATTAAAAAACACAATTAAGGATATAGCACTGGCTGTAGCAGATCAGTACGTTTTTGACACTAAAACATTTCTGATAAATTATTCAAAAACCTAATTGAAATTATCAACTATTTATTTTACCCTTCTTAAACGCGTGACGCGAATTTAATTATAATAAACGGTGATTAAATTTATTTTAAAAAACAATTTAAAACGGAAGATAGGGTGGCAATACCAATTCAAGCCACATGATCAATGATAAAAGATAAATTAAAAAAATTATCATTGCATATCTTAGGGCTAATTGTTTTTAAGTTAAAATTAATTTTTTCTTATTTAAGAAAGAACACAAATTTGTTTGAAAAATTTAATAGAGATTTCAAGATAAAAACAAACAAACCCAACCCTTGAAGAATTTAAAAAAAAACCTAAGTTGGTGTTATAAGCCGTTATGAACATTTTGTTAAATTTTGTTGCTGTTCTAAAGAACAAAAAATAATTAAATTGTAATTTACAAAAGACAAGAAAATAAAAAAAAAAACATTTTTAATTTTTGTGTACACAAAATAAACAGATAAGAACATTGTATCTGAAAACAACAGTAGTCGTTGGCTTATAGGAACCATGACCTAAATGTTGTTTCAAAAAATTCTTACAAGTCTCATACAATATTTTACAAAAAATCAGCAACAGACTGATTTAAGTTTAAACTGAACTTGATCAATAACGATAAAAATTGATCATCTTGTTTGATGATTTTAAACGAAAGCAGAAAACGAGCAAAACTGATCACATATTGATTGTGACACGTTTTATTGAAACACATTGACTGTGAAAATTCACACGTTTAATTTTTATTTTATTTCAGTGTTTATTTTCAACAAAAACAAAATCATCAAACAAGATTATAAAATGGTTGTTTCAGTATTTATCGTCCAATATCATGTATTTTCTTTATAGATAATTACAATGTTACAACGAGGAGTAACAAATAAACTTAAAATTATGATAAGGAGAGACAGTGGGTCAATTAAGTAAATAAATTTCAAAAATTTTTTTAAATGAATAAAATAATAAAAGCCATGAATAACTATAACAAGTGAAGTTCAGAAAAATAAGATTTTTTTATTTTTAAAAGGATTTTATGATTTTTAATTTAATCTAAAATTTGCTTTCAACATATCTTTTTTTGGGGCAAACTCTATACCATAGTTGATGTCATTAACTTTTTTTTAAAAATTAACCGAACTTGGCGGAAAATTTTTGATGAAGCCACCGTATACCACAGATCTTGCACAGTCTAACTCCCATCCCCCATAGTATATATTGGCAAATAAGTCAAACCAAAAGCCGTTGAAAATCACTTGACAAATTTTTTAAACGTTAAGTCCCAAAACTTTTTCAGCGATGGAACTACGAAACTACTTGAAAGATGACAAAATAAAGATAATGAAAACAGCTAGTTATGTATAAGGTCAATCTAAATTTTCAGTAAAGATATTCAAAAATTTAACAAAAAAGCCGAAAAAGCTTTTTAGTTGCAAATAACTTAATAGTAAATATGAAACTACCATATTGAATAAATTAGGCAGGGTACGGAGGGTCGCCTATCTCAGTATAACTGTGGCAAATAAGAATATGTCCAACAGACGCCTTGGAGGCCTTGATTGGTTTAAAACTATTCATATCCATGTGATGAGGGTGGCGGCATGTTCCCAAAAAACGTCGGAAAGTATGTCCATTCTACGGAGGGTAGTCGGAGAACCATCTTCGTTCCTGGATGTTATAAGTTTGATCTAAGCTGGTGTACCGATGGCTCAAAAATGAATAACTGGTGTTCATGGAGACTTGCCGATACCACTAAGAAAATCACTGAATATCTTCCAGGCTAAGATCATGGCCATTGCTATATATGCGGAAATCAACCTGGACAGTGGGACTGTTAATATATTCTATGACAGCCAAGCTGCCTTAAGAGAACTTGGCTCGCATTGTATGACATCTAGACTGGTCAAATAATGCTACGATGCGTTGCAAAAACTTTCGCTTGGAAACAAGGTCCAGTTTTTTGGACACATGGACACTGTGGAGTAGATGGTAATGATATAGCGGATGCGTTAGCCAGAAAGGGTTCCATGACACCCTATATCGCTCAGGAACCTTGCTTTGCAGCACCACTTACGATCAGTCCGATATTTGGGCGTCGTTCTAAGGTCCTCATGTATGGCAGACTAAACTTGAAACTCCTTACGGAGTTTCTTAAGGGCCACAGAGTTTATCGGAAGACAATGTTTGAAAATTGTGCCAGACATTTCAACTAATAATAGGTGGCTCCATCCTCTCATCCTAATGTACACAATCAGATCGACTACATATGAGTGAGCAGAAGATGAAGAAACTCTTCATATGTCTGTAATAGAGTGGCTGGTAGTGTCCACCAGCTTACGACAGGCGAAAATCAAGTCAAAATATAATGCCAAGGAAGAACTTACTTTCATCGATTCCAGAACAATGCAGTTATGTACACAATACCAATGAAAATTCGTGAACTGCTATCAACAAACCAGGAGAATATCAGAGTAACATGTAATAAAATCGCAAATGAAACTCTGGATCTTGGAACATCTTGGATACTTGGAACCTGAATTTTTAAAAAGGAGAACTAAAACTGCAGCTGAACAACAATAATACTATAGGTCACAATACCAACAGCTGGGGAAATAATAAACGATAGAGAAAAGTTCCTGGAACGCATAGCAACGGCAGCAAAAAAATCAGCTACCCTTGATCAAAAAGTTTCGGGAATAACCCCCGTGTGACGGTCCCACTTTTGTTACATCTGCTGCTGATATTCCCGCTAAATCTTAGCATCATAACTGGACATTTGCAAAAGCTACGTAGCCAAGAGTACATCTATCTCTATGTGTGTTGGCAATATTTTACTATTTTGACCGTGTTAAAGTCGTAAAAGACATGATTTGGGAGGCTGAATACGATCTCACATTCATCAAAATGATCATTATTTTAGACGAGACGTGCGTTTATGAGCACAATACGCAATCCAGACACCAGGCAAGTAACTGCCGTTCACCTAATGAGCTGAGACCATTTTCAGTCAAAAAAGAAGGAATTGCTCACGGTTTTCATAGATTACAACGATGGATTACAAGATCTCCAATATGCAATCTAAACTAGAGGACTTAGAAGGACTGACTCGCAATATTGGACTTGAGATAATTATCAAAGAAACCAAGGCTATGAAAGTCAACAATACTAGCACGGAAAAATTCATGCTACAACGTCAACCAGTATGTAGGATAGCTTTTACTATCTAGGAAGTACAATGATTACAAACGGCAGAGCAGAAAATGAAAACGGCATTCAGACGACTGCATCCAGTATGGAAAAACTTAGAAATATTCAGACGAACTAAGCTCAGAATGTGTGTCATGTGTTAATTCAGTTCTGCTTTATGGAAGTAAAATCTGGTGTGTATAGAATAACATCACACATAAGTTCTACGTATTCATCAACAAGTGCCTCATACTCATGTGAAAAATATTCTGGCTTAACACCAAACACAAACACAGAATTGTAAAACAATACCAATGAGGAACCCATACTGAAGCAAATAAAAGAAAACAAATAGGGATAGATCATTCATACCATCTGGAAAAGTCCCAATAGTATCAGCGGATATTACCTGTGTGGAATTCGCAAGGCGCAAGATATTGAGATCGAACAAGAAACACCTGGGGACGCACAATTATCCAGAAACTAAGAAGGAAGAATGTAGCATGGAAAGAAGCAAAAAGATCAGCAGTGAAGAGTGTAAAGTTGCTTTGCTGAAGCTATACGCTTGGAAGAGAAGTAACTTATCAACAGTACTAGATTTAGTACATATGTTGCCAGATGCAGCATAGGAAAATTCTTGACGCTTAAAAAAAAATTTTGATTTCGAAAAATAATCTTGAAAGTCAAAATATTTGGTGTTCGAAAATCTTCGGTGACAAGTTGTCGGTAAATGTAATAAAAAAAAGGAACACTACAGCTTATTTGATAGGTCCGATTGACGTGCGACAAAAAGTTATACGACAATAATGTGCGAAGAAATCATGGACGGAGTAGGATGAAGCTTCGTAGATGGTGAAAATGCCAGGATTGAAGCCAAGAAAGGTAAAGCTGTGTATTTGACAGGATTGGAAAGGAATTCAACTAATATGGCCAAAATTGATCAATAGAAAAGGTGTTTGTGTTCCTTCGGCACATGCCAAATCACACATATCTTCGATGACCTGGCAGCAGCCCAAAGAGCCTGGTTGAAAAGTTTCAATGCATCCACTATACAGCCTAGACTGCGCATTCAGATTAATATGTGTTTCGATCTCTGAAGAACTCCCTTAATGGTGTAAATATAACTTTCGTTACGGCCTGCAAAACGCAATTGGATCAGTTCTACACTAATAGAAAAATGAATTTACTCCAAAAATGGCGAAAAGCTATTGATGAAAGTGGCATATATTTGGCTTATGCTCGTTTTAAAAATAAGAAAAAGGTGTTTCTTTTTCGGTAAAATTTGTAAGCGAACCGTTCCTAGGGTCTAAGCTAAACTTAGTTATTGATTCACTTAAATTTTTAATTTTTCATAAAGCTCTGTGTAGATACCTTTCAACACATTGAAAACGGTACGCAGTGAAAAATGTATAGCTTTAACAAATCATTTTTTTTTTTTTGAATCTTGACAAGCTGTAAAAATTCTTGTAAATCAAGCGGAATCGAGGTCATCTGCAAAACTTTATATGGTATAACTCGTTGGTAAATTTTTGAAAAATATCATACTCTGACGATGCTACAAAGTCGAAGCTAGTTGTGTTCTAAAAAAATAGCGTAACTTAATAATTGTACAACATCTTTTCCACTGTTTAACGTATCAAAAGGATCATGATTATAATCAACACCCAGTACCAAGGGTTTTAATATAAAACGAAATTGTAAACTTCTTTCAAAAATTGTATAAAATAAGAGATAAGAGAAATACAAACTCTTTGTTGTGATTGTTGTAAAAAAATCAAAAATTAATGATAATGACTTTTAATTTAATGCACATCAAGGATCATTTAAGCGTTCACACGCGTATCATAATGTAAATCTTATAATAACAGCACTTATCAATACAGGAGACACTCTTCACTGTTCACAGTCAAGTAGTGGTTTAATTGAACAAATATGAAAAGTCCGTTCATTTTCGGGTAAGTAAAAACAAGATAAGCTTAATTGTAAAAATGAAATTGATTTCAAGATTGACTTGATTGTTCAATGGTAGTTAGTGATGCATTTTTTTGGAAAAAAAGGAAACTTTTATCTGGTGATGCTGATGATGCTGCATTTGCAAATAATATGATTTATATCTGTAATAACATTTTTGGCGGTCTCTACAAGTGGGCGTGGTTGTGTATGTTTCTCATTTTTTTTATACATGAGTCTAAAAAACTTTCGCAATATAATAAAATAATAAAATAAACAAGGGCGAAAGTTATCGTTAATATTGTATTTATTTGTTTTTTCAAAAGCATAATATCACAGACACACTTTTTTAATGAACACTCTTAGCTAAAGTCCTCGCCACCACCACCACCACGACCATCATCACCGTCGTATAACAACCAAGTGCCAGTTTAGACATCTCCGTGCAAAAGTTAGTAACCAGCACTCGGTAGTTGGTAGGTAACTTCAGTAGTAACTGCCCACTTAAAGGGCTTTAGCTTCTTCTCTTTTCCTGCAAAACTGAATGCATCATGAATAATATAAAGTGTATAATCAAGAAGCCAAAAAAAAAAAAAAACAGAAAAAATAAAACCAATATTGCGCGAAAAATACAAGATGCAAAACTTGACGCCACAAGTGGCTAAAACAACACTTGCCACTATTAACACTATAACAAGGTACGATCAAAAAAAAAAAAAAAAAAAACAACAACTCTTAACAAGAATGAAATCTTCCAAACACACAGCATATAGCACAGCAACAGTAACATTAACAATTTCTTTGTAACAACAGGAACAGAAGCAGCAGCAGCAGCAGTAAGTAACAAACAGCTACATACAATATAACAAGACCAAAACCAATAAGTTGTTAATTTTTGTAGACAAAATTCGCGAAAATAAACGGCTATTGACGACTGCCGATTTACTTTGTAACAGTTTGGGAAATTATTGAGTTAATGCCAATCTTCAGAAGATAGCTGTTAAAATTTTCTATAAATTAGTTTGTGAGTTATTGTGCTAAGAGTGACGCTACTTTTGTTATTTTTAGCAAAAATGATCAAAAACAATTTCGTCTTTTAATTTTACACTGCTTCTTGAAGGAAAAAGATACCGTTCAGGCTAAGCAATAGCTTGAAAAGTATTATGGGGACCTCAAGCGTGGTCGTAAAGACATCGATAATGCAGAACGTAGTGGACGTCCAAATGGGGCGGTAACACCAGAAAACATTTAAAAAACACAAAATCGTTTTGAATGATCGAAAAGTAAGCTTGCGTTAGTTAGCTGACATCGTAATTATATCAAAAGAACGTGTTGGCTTTATATTGCGTGAGTATTTGACTATGAGAAAGCTCTGTTCAAAGTGGGTGCCGCTTTTGTTCACTGTTTACCAAAAACAAGAACGTGTTTATATAGCAAAACTACATGAATTGAACTTCGAACACATCCACTGTAATCAACAGATTGGGTTTCCAGCGATTACTGGCCGCTCGTAGACCTCAAAAACAATGCTCGCCGGTAAAAAATTTCGCACGAATGAAGAGGTTATCGCTGAAACTGAGGCCTTGTTTTAGGCAGAATACAAATCGTTCTAGAAAAGTGATAGAGTGCCGCTGAATGATTACATTGCTTTTGTTGGAGATTAAGTTGATGAACAAAGCTAATTTTGAACAAAAAAGGGTTTTCTTTGTTAGGCCCGGAGCTTTTTAACCCATGTGTTAGGCTGTTTGAATCAATGCATGCCTTTTTTTTAGTTTTCGTTACTGCTCTTAGGAGCGTATAATGGATGGGCGATGTTAATTGTGAGTCACACTTTAGCGTCAAATTTTGTTCCCAACTTAATTTAACATTTCTTTGTTTCAATGTTTGACAAATTAAACTATAGAGAGGTACACAATTGTGCAGCGTATTAAGTTTGTTAAAGCCTTTTCCAAAAATAGGCGGTCAAATCAAAATGGATTAAGTCCACTTCGTGCTTTTTTTGATCAGCATAATCGACCAAATGTGTCCACAATCGGGTGAATTGTGCGCAAATTTCAGCAAACCAGGTCTGTAGGAAATGTGGAAACACCGGCTCATGCTCACCCAGTTATTTCTGCGGCTAACGGCGTTATCGGGCCGTACTTCTTTGAAAATGAGGTCGGCCAAGCAGTTACCGTGAAATCGAGGATATAGAGCTGATCGATATGTGGTTCCAACAGAATGGTGCCACTTGCCACACAGCCAACGAAACAGTGTCTCGTTTGCGGGAGAAGTTCAATGGTCGTGTTATCTCATGTCGTGGCGATGTTAGTTGGTCGCCACGATCATATGATTTGACACGGTTAGACTTTTTTCTTCGGGGATATGAAGGATGAGATAATTGGGCACATTATCGCCATTGAACCTCAATCATGCCTCAGAGTCATTGAAAATATAGATAGATGGATAGAGGTATGCCACCGAAGCCATGGCGAGCATTTGGTCGATATTTTTTTACACATAATTGTCAGAAAGCCCTCTATCATATTAAAAAAATAATAAGATAATTCTCTGAAAACTTTTTGTTTTATTTACAATTAGCATCGTGCGTTTTGGTTGGACCAACCTTTAGCTTTTAAAAGGCATTTTTGCTTTGAGTCAATATCTTTGTAATCATTTTTGTCTTTATTATTAAGGAGATGATCACTCTACTATAGCAGGTGTCTAGGATATAGAACAACGTCCTCTGTATATGGTATTTGGTATAGTGATTGTTTTGAACTCTTGCTGCTGCTTATCATAGATTCCTACCCTTTTGATTATTTCCCTAAGAGGGGGCGTAACCTGGCCCTGCCTACGGTGTTTGGAAGTTGATGTGCCATGTATTTTTTCTTCCGGAGGGAGATGGATCAGAAGGCTTTTTGGATGGGTTATCTGGAGGAGTTTTAAGCCTCTTAATCATTAAAAAACCGAAGATACGATGAATATTTTTCTTGTATTTTGTAAGCACTTTAACCACTACAACTCGCCGCACAATTTTGTATACTCTAAAGTATGAAATTTTTTCAGATATTTTACTTCCTTTGAAAAAGTAGACTTTATTCAGGCAATTTGCTATGATTATTGTAAACTAGCACAATCTAACAAAAAAGTTGTAAAATGTAAAATTTGAGGACTGCATCATTTATAGGTAAGGAAACAAGATAAATAAATGGAACCTGAAGCCAAGATACGAAGAAAGCAGAGTTTGGATGCCTTAAACACAGAAAATCAAATTTGAAGCCTAAAGCTGGGATCACACTATTGTAGTAATGCTCCAATAAAGGGTACGATAATCATGTGTCGACTTGATTGGCAATCATGCGACAATAAAAAATCAAATTTGTGCCAATATTTATTGTGTTCCACTTGGAATGTCGCACAAGAAAATTTGAAAAAATTTTAATACTCTTCGGCAATAAAGCACAACCACATTTAACCAAATTGGTGCATTTGCGACAATCTTGTGATTCTAATTTAAAAAATCAGAAAAATCCGAACCGAAGCAGACAGATCCACGGTTTTTTTGATTTTTTTAAATATAATTTTCTTTATTGAAAACTATTTTGATATATATTTGCCATTATTATTTATGGCCCTTTGCCATTAATTACTGCAGATACTGGAACAAACAATTGTGAGACGGTGCAATAACTGGACTATACATTGAGTGCAAGAACACTAGACTTTCGTCTTTTTTACCAGAGATCTAAGCCTAAGTAATATACTGTAATACTCGTCTGTGTTCGAAAAAGTTCGTTTATAAAATTGAACAAAAATGAACGAACGAATTGGAACGAACTTTACTAAACCAAATATTTGCCAATTTGATCGATAACCTTTTGCCGTTCTTGTGGTAGAGGTATTATTCAATCCGTGTAGAAATTTTGGATTTTTTGAGCGAGAAACTGATTAAGTTTCTCTTTGCAGGCTTCTACTGAATATTAATTTACATTATGAAGAGAATTCTGCAGAGACCGAAACAAATGCTATATGGCGAATGTGTCAAAACTTCCTAGATGTGTATGGTCTGGTCCATCTGTTCGTAATGAAACACAAAACCTTTTTGGTTAGTCAATTCTGGCGGTTTCAATTGAATTGCTTGCCTCAATTTCGTCAAATGTTGGCAGCAGAGATCAGAATCAATCGTTTGAACGGTTTGTAAAAGATCATAATGAATAATTCGCTTCCACACATCATTAACTTGGTGTCAATCCTGGCTTCGTCATCGTCTGGGATGCTTTACCTTACTTCGTCTATGATGTTTTTTGCACAATATTGCACATGTGATCTACTTTTCATTGTTCCTAATCATTCCCTTCAGAAATGATTCGATTTCGTTGATTGAAATTCAGTCTATTAAATTTTGACCTGTTAATTCATGTGGCACCCAAGCATCGAGCTTCTTTGCGTATCCAGCCTTTTTTCGGTTCGTAATTCCTTGGTGATAAATGTAGAGTACCCTAGCAACGTTCACTGTGTTTATGTGTCAGTCTTTCTCAATTTTTTCCATGATTTCATAGACCTTTTTGTTAATTGATCGACCAGAACAAAGTGCATCTTTAACATCAAAATTATCAGATCAAGAACTACCAAGCCATTTATCTGCTGTTATTAGTTACAGAAAGTCGTCTCCGTAAACTCACAATATTTTCAGCAATTTTCGTCCCATTATTACCTTTTCTATAATAGTAGAACAAAATATAATGGCACTCACACACCTTTAAACATAGATCACTTTTCACAAAATAATGAGATTTAAATAACTTGTGACAAAGTCAAGCTTCAAGTGTCACCTTGCAAACGAGCTATAGTATTGCCTGATACAATTAATATTACATTTTAGAGCCATCTAATTAGAATTAGAAAAGAATTTTTTGAAAACACACTTAATGCCAAATAAAGCCTTAAAAGCCTTGTTCGTTTTAGCCGCCGACCATATAGTCAAATCGCCAAATAGTTGAAGGAGGCGTGGGGCGAATTAAAGTCCCTAGTCTTATGTAGAATTAGATAGGAATTACAGGTAACAAATGTATGCTACAACTGGTTATAAAGCTCTGAGTATAAGATTGAATGCTTCATTTTAGTCATCGAATAAGTCACAACACTTGGAGAACTCACTTAACAGTCACAATTTCTTCTAATATCAGAACGTAGAACTTTTCTGCATTAGTACTTTATCAAAGCAGCGTATCCTTAAAATTCGTTATAAACTCTTAATGAAAAATATTGACTTATTTGTTTTCTTGACAGTAAACAGTGGGAATCTTATATTAAAGGTTATTTAAAAACAAAACAAGAAAAAAAAGAAAAATAATGGAAATTGTTGTTCAAGTATTTGTTTTATAATAAACCATCCTTAATATTTCGCGTAAAACAACTACGAAAACAAATTTAATAATGCGAAACAATTTTTATTTTTGTATTTTTTGTAATTTGCCATACCAATACTCTATACTCGTATGTATATGGAGGAGCTTGTTTAACAAACGAGGTGCAAAACCAGCGCCACGTTAAGGAGCAGCCACCTTGGCTGGCTGTAAATAGTGGGTAATTTTAGGTTTTGATCACAGGTCTTAAACAAACATATTCATAAATAATTTGCATTTATACAACTCACACACACACACACACACACACAAACTCTCAGTGGGATTTTATTCAAATAAATGATTTCTTCGTTTCATTTCCTTACGGATTTCTAAATTATAGAAATTTTCACTTTTTTCTTAACTTTTATAAGCAGCAACAGTTGTTGTCTGATTTAAAAGCGAAATGTGGTAGAAAAAAAATACAAATAAAAACTAAATTCTGCCAAAATAAATGGATTCGTTTTAAAAAAGTAACACGTTCTAATCTGATATTGCTGCCGTTGTTAATTCCACCAGCAGTTAAAGCCTGTCATTAGTGGTTTTTATGCATAAAAAACTATGTTTGAAATTTGTTAAAGATTGGCTTCTTGTTACTCTACTCCACTACACTACTGTCTGTTATAGCTCTGGTGGTTAAAGAAATTTGTTTAAGAAAATAAAAAAAACTAAGACGAAATTTAAATTATTATTTTTAAAACTTAACGCATCCGCATTTTAGTGTTGTGCCCTATACTTAAAATAAATCTATTTGTTTGCAGGTATACTTTTCCTAAGCAGTTCAGCTTCATAGTAATCAGTTAATCTCATGGTACGTTTATGTTTATTTGAAAAATACGTTTCGTTAAAATTTTGTATTTTTGCGGTTTTAATTATTGCAAATAAGCATTTAGTGTATCTTGATGGATAGTTAAATTATTAGATATGCCATTAGAGTTGTGAAAGGTTTGCATTAGAATATGGTGTTGAGCAGGGATGGAAAAGTTGGTACAATTGTACTTTTTTTAGCCCTATTTGAAATTCTAAAGTACTCTAGCACTTCAATGACTAATTTAGCACTATTTTAAAATTTTCCATATTTCATTACTTTTCACGAATGTATTTTAAATAATTTTTTGCCTTTCTCTCATTTTCATATGGCAACTTAAACATTCATTGTTAATTTTTTGGCACATTTTGTCCAATCATATGTTGTTTTGGGAAGAACTAGTAGCTATAAACAGTCAGTTCAGGAGAGGCAACAATTTCTTTTTAAAAACATGGCTTAACACCGATACAGACAAAAAGAAGATAGCGAAGCAAATGAAATTTCCGTGGTCGTTAGAGATTTGACCAGTTTGTAGGGTGTACGAAAAAAAAAACAACTTTGATAAATTTTGAATTGTGACTGTCTATGCTTAGCATTGCCACGTAAGAAGTTAATTTCCTGCCAAAAATTTTCTAAAATTCTACCAAAATCGGTTGCAGCCTATCAAAAATTAAAGTAAAAAATTAAAAAATAAAAGTACTTTACACATGAAAGTACTTTCTTGAAAGTTGCAATACATTTATATATTGTACTACATACCTTATCCTAAAGTTGTGTTTTCTGACACATAGACGAGGTGATGTAACAATAGGCTTTTGAACTTGTGGGCATGAGAATTCATTGTGATGTTCGCTGAAACAATCAAATATTTCAAGTGCCGAAAAAAGCATTCAAAAGCGTCTGTCTTAATACTGTGTAAAAAATACTTCATCCCATCTGATCACCTTAATAATGTTACGAAAATAACAAAAACAATAATTAAGCAGAAAAGAAAACAAGCAACAGACAATAAACAAGCAACAACAAATACTAAGAGCTGAACGAACTACAAAAGAACTAAAAAGGAATTAAAAGAAAGAAATGGAATCTACCTGAAATATCGAGAGGTTCGAGAGCTTTTTGCTGTGTTGTTTACTCAGCTATATAAAAAGCTCATCGATGCGAACAGCAATCAGTTTAAGTAAAGTAAATCCAGCGAGTGCAGTTTGTGTGAAGAGAGTTTATAAGAAGTAAACTCGTGAAGTGAATCGTGAAGTAAAAAAAAAACAGTTTAGTTGGAGCTAACTCAGTAAAGAAAGTTAAGTGTGGATAACCTCTGGTTGAAAAGGTTGTGATCGAAGCTAAATAAGATCGGGTAGGAAGATCTTTAAGTAGAAAGATCTGTCAAGTAATTGTTGTTGTTTATAAGATTATAAACAGACAGACTAATTAAAAATAAAAATTGTTATTGCCTGTAAAAGGATTCCAAGCAGTGGTGCACATAACTGTGTTGAATAAAGGGTTTTTAATTAAGATCAAACTCAAAATTTATTTTATTTTAACTACAATCTACGAACTCATAAATGCACGTTTTTAAAAAGGTAAAAATCAACAATATTTACAAAACCCATATCCGACCTAAAATGGAATACAACAGATATGTATGAGCCGGCGCTACAAAGTCTATCTGTCGGTACTACAACGGAATGTGTTCTGATGAAATAAATCAATTAATTTCCAATAATCGCATATTCTTTCGTAATACTCGTATTTCTCGTAGAGCGTATCCCTTTGCACTTGATTGTCATTGTCGAATTGCACACATTTTAGGAAGAATTTGTACTGTAGCCGCACTCGTTTGTGGAAAAAATCTTTCTTACTACTTATGACATAAATAAATTCAAACTGAACGTCCATTAACCAGGGTTAGAAAAAAACCCGGGTTTTAAAAAAGAACCCAACCCACCGAGTTTTATTGGGTTTTTGATGGAGTTTTTTCTGGGTTTTATTGGGTTTTATAATTGCTTTCAAGTTTCGTTCAAGTCGATAATATTTTTTGTTTGTTTATACAATCACGTTGCTTTAGTATTTATAGTGCAGTCTTGCACCCTTGGTGGGATTAAGGCAGCATTGTATACTATGAGCTGCTAAAGCTCGGTTGGCGAAGCAGACTCCAATTAATTCGTTTGAATCATGCAGTATGAGAAAAACGGCTGGAATATAGAGACAAACAATATTAAGTCATTCTTTTGCATGACAACACCCAACCACATGTCGCTAAAGTTTCAAAACAATTATTAGAAACGATCAAATGCCACCGTATTCTCCGAACATTGCTTCGTCGACTGTTGCGACGGATACAATATACTCATATCGCTCTATACGTGCTTTCTTTACATGGAATTTCGCTATAACGGCCTGTTTGAAATATGGAACACATCGCAAGCAATTAAAAAACTATGGATTCACCGTTTTTTAACAAAAAGTGCAAGGGAAGCAAACGAAACACATGTTCATTTCATTTAAAGGTATTTCGATTTACGGCCTACATTTATTTTTATCTTTTAACATGTCACCGAATAACTTCCTTTGAAGAAATACAAAATCAGCTTCAAGGTTAAAGCGCCTTAAAACACGAGAAGTTTTTTTGAGTCAGGATTTGGAAATTGGTTCAGAGGCGGGGAAAAGATGTAAGCAGTGATTTGATAAATTTTTTATTTCATTATCTTTTTGAGCTGAAAAACGGTACAAATAAATTTGTAATCCCAATACGTAAATTACTTACTTTTTTGGTGTAAATAAACGACGAAAACCCTTAAATAAAAAACCCACCCGAATTTTTAAATATAATACCCAATAAAACCTGGGTGGGCTTACCCAGTGGGTTGCCAACTCTGCCATTAACACTACTTCTGCGGACTGCAGGAAGAAATCTGAGGAGTCTTGGAGGATCCGTAAGCTGACTTGGTCTAAATATGATGTACGGCGCACTCATTAGTCGTGGTAGATGAGATGTGTTCGGACACTAGCCGATTGGAAAACAGGCTCATGCAGAATGGAGTTACGGTACAACGACCACTGTCGCAGCTGTGGCGAGGAGGGTTGAGGAGGAAAGGCACTTTTGTTGAGCACTTCCTATCTTAATATCCGGCCCTCATTAACCGTCACCGTAGTTACTTCGGCAAGTGGTGATCTTCTCAGGTATCTCAATCGGGGTGGGTGTGGGGTTTTTGCCGACATTATGCGGATTTCGAGTGTTTGTGGCAATTCTTCAAAAAGTTATGTTGAACGATGAATGTAAGTTTGTTAAACAATATTTGGGTGTGACGAAAAACAAAAGGTTTTGGCAAAAAAAACAAACAATTCCGACATAACATCTTGATGCCAATAATAGAGCATGGATCTAAGCAGTTTCATTATGCTTTGGCGATGAATATCGACAGCTGAGGTTGGCATATAAAATTTTATTGATATGACTATGGTGTTCGCTTCACATATTTGCACTTATTTGAAGATAATATGAAATAATTTGTAAACAAAATGGTTTCTTTTTTTCTTGGAAGCTGATAAATTTGCAAAGACGGTGTAAACAATCTCTGATCAAAAGAACAAAAGAGCAAAAAGCTATTCTGGTCCCATTGGACCTAAACGGCAACGCTATTTATGATTTAGTATGCGATATAGAGGATGCATAAATGAACTTTTCTTTACGTTTTTAGTTAATATTTTATAAAAAAATAAAAAAGAATTTAGTATAATCGGACTAAAAAAGGTACACTTTTTAATGAAAGTTGGTACAATTTGAAATTCTTATTTCTCATCCCTAGTGGTGATTTAAAACAAAAGACTTAAGACATATGCATGTTATTGAAATGAGTAAATTATGAAAAAAAAATTGTATTAAGAAGAACTGAACTGTTCTGAAATAAGTAGGTAAGATAAAAATAAAATTAAAAAATATCCTGTAATATTTTTAAAGTACTTTTAAGATCCGTAATTAGTTTAGACTTAAATCAGTAAAATGTTTGCTTTCAAGTGCATAAAACACAAATATCAGGTGTACCGGTATGAAACAAGCATTTTTTTTTGTCAAAATAAATTTTTTAATGGGAAAGTAAAAAATATTTTTTTCAAAGTATTCGCCGTTGCTGGCTACATATTTTTTCCATATTTCAGTCAATTTGTGAACTCCACGCCAATAAAACCCAATTTTCGACTTCCTCGTAGGAATGGAAGTGCTGCGCAGCCAATGTGTGTCCCATCAAATAGTAGTCGGAAGGAGTCAAGTCCAGTGAATGCGGCGGGTGGGGTAACAGTTCCCAGCCTAATGCGTTGATGTATCCTGAACCGGCTTTGCTTTGTGTGCAGGTGCTTTGTCATGTCGCAAAATTAACTTGCTGTATCTTGTGGCCTATTCTGGTCGTCCCTCGATCAATGCATGGTTCAAATTGATTATTTCTTTCACCAGGTTTTAGGAGCTCGTGGTACACTACACCTTTCTGATCCCCCCAGGCATACAGCATTGACTTCCTGCTGAATCTATCTGGTTTTGCAGCCGAAATTGATGGTTGTCCTGGATTAACACATGATTGGTTCCAGTTAGAGCTCGATCACCATGTGCTCAAATGAAAGCAAAAAATTAATGATTTCCACAAATCATCATTTTCTAGTACAAAATTCGCCATCATTAACACACTGAAAAATATGATGTTGTTTGTTTACTGATTTGATGTATACTGAATATGTTTGACAGATGTCATTGCCAAAACAAAAACAAAGAATAAATAAAAAAATAAGGCTCGTTCACAATATATGTTCCCTACGGAGACATTTGTATCTTGACGCTCACTTCACACCGATACACCTGATAAATTGTACTTCAACAAATAAAATGTTGAAAACAAAAGGGATTAAAACTCAGAATTTCCATTGATTTATTTTTTGGTTAGAGCAGTTTCGTAATTCCATAAGAAATAATTAATTAATGAAGGAAAAAGTTCGGTTGAGGTCTTTCATTATCTGGTACCAAAATTCACAATATGCGGCGTACATAAGCTCAAATCTGTATAAGTTCGTGTCTGAAAAATTTTAAAAATCTTCTGGTGAAGGATTATTACTAACAACAGGTTATGGGCCATCCTAATCGACAGCCTGTACCTATTAATATAAAAAGCATAGGTTAGGTTATGTCGATAAGAGGTGTCTGGCTACGCTGTCCCAAATTAAAAAGAGTTACACGTAAGCCACAAAGGGCCTATTGTACGCACCAAATTCTTAACTCAGCGTGAAAACATCATCAAGAAACTCAGAATTTACAACATAGTCCTTAGGAAATGCGCCGCCCTAATCACAGCAAAACCAGGGCATATTCAGGGGAAGTGTTCGAACGTCTGGACATTTTCCTTGCATGTCCTACAATTATCAGACTTAACATAGCCCAGCCTATATAGCTGAGGTCGAAGTCCAGATTGTATACCACCCTTCTAAATTCGGATCATCACAATTTGAACAGTTCACTCGCCCTTCTTCCATCAGGATCTCTCCATAGGGTATTTATGGTTTTGACCACTGTCTTACTCAACCAAAGAGCCGCGGAATTCCTACAGCCTATTGCTACAAATCCTCCTTTGTCGCCTCCACCAGCTTAGATTTGTCTAGATTCGACTAAACAAGGTCTCACCCTCTGATAGTGAGATTGGTAGACCGTTCATTACACTCTACCTCAGAGGGTAAAGAACGAGCATAAATGGCAGTGTTTTTCCCATACCCTTAAAAGTGTACATAACAGCCCATAAGAAATAAAGGGTGGTCCAATCATAAAGCCCGATGTTAATTAAGAGTCACACCTTAACACCAAGTTTTTTGCCCAATTTAATTTGACATTTTTTTTGTTTCAGTGTTTGACAAATTCAACCATAGAGAGGTACACAATTGAGCAGCGCATTAAGATTGCTGAAGCTTTTTACGAAAATTGATGTTCAAATCGAAATGCATTTCGTGAACTTCGTGATTTTTTTGATCAGCATAATTGACCAAATGTGCCAACAATTAAGAGAATTGTGCTCAAATTTAAGCAAATTTCAGGGTCTGTTGAAAATGTGAAAACACCTGTGCATGCTTGCTTAGTTCTTTCTGGGAAAAACATTGCTGTTGTTTGCGATAGTATGGTTCTTCCTACCGTGAATAGTGTTCGCTGTAGCGCGATGATAACGAACTTTTTGTGGCTGTAAATTGGGAACATGGACCTGAACGATATGTGGTTCTAACAGGATAGTGCCACTTGCCACACAGCCAATAAAACAATGGCTCCTTTGCTATAGAAATTCATTGTGTCGTGACGATGTTAATTGGCCGCCACGATCATGTGATATGACACCGTTGGACTTCTTTTTTTGAGGATATTTAAAAGAAAAAGTGTACGTCAATAAGCCAAAAAAAATTCGACAGCTAAAGGATGAGATAATTCTTAATGTGCTGAATTACATTAAACCTCAATGACATTAAACCTCATTTATGTCTCAGAGTCATTGAAAATATGGATCGACGGATAGAGGTATGTCACCGAAGCCATGGAGAACATTTGGCCGATATATTATTTCATAACTGTCATAGATCCTTCTATCATAATGAAAAATATTAAGATAATTCTCTGAAAACTTTTTGTTTTATTTACAATTAACATCATGCGTTTTGGCTGGACCACCTAACCTTAAAAAATATGCAATAAATTTATTAGAGCCTTTGGCACGTTACAAAAGGTTTTCCAATAGAGACCAATGAACCTTGGCAGTTAATAGCATCCATACTATTGAGGCTATATTTGTCTAATTTTGCTCTAATTTATTCACTTTGTTTTGCCAAATCATTTTTTCGATTTCTGACAATATAGGTTCCTGGAACCTATATTTCCGACTGAAACCTCCGGTATTCATGGACGTGAAAAGACGTGAACTTGACGCCTAAAATTGACTTGATTGCAGCCACGCTGGCATTCAACACTGAACTGCCTTTAGTATGGCCTTACTTTCCGCCTGAAACACACTAAAGTTGCCAGACAACGTATAAGAAAGTCTAATGACTGAACACTCTGTGTATATACCACAGCCTACTCTGTCCAAGTAATTTAAGTAGCTTAGAAAATTTACTTTAATATATTTTTTATGGACCAATAAAGATATTTATGAAATAAAGTCCACTACTACTCTATTTTACACTCTTAATGTGCTGACTGGTATTTGAACCAACCACAGAGGCACAACATTACATTTCCGTCTTAATTATGCGACTTTATGAGATAAAATATAAAAGGCTTGCCGATCTAAAGTTTTTCATGTTTTCTTGATATGTCACACAATTTATGTTGTTTTTAGCCGAAAAAGATGTACTACCGGTTGCTCTGAATTGATAAGCAGGTAAATAAAAAAAATATTTACTTCATGTTCACTTTACAGAGAAATTTATGAAAAATATAAAACAGACAGACTCAGACTTAAATGTTCAAGTTAGTGATCATTTACATGGAATTTTCATTGAATATTTTTGTTTCCCATTTAATCGTCACATAACAAATAAGGATGTGTTTCTCTCATTAGTTATTGTAATAAAAAAATTGAAAAAAATAAATTGCCTTCAGACGCCTATAAGTCCCTGGAGTATAGGTTGAATTTGTATAAATCTTTGTAAAACAACAAGTCATATACGCATACGAGAAATAAACACAAAAAATATTTGCGGGCTTCATAAAATAAAATTAATATCTTGAACTTGTTTTTTGTTTGACTTGAGATGAGATGCAAATTGAAATCACGCAATTTATGCTGAAATCAATTAAGATTTTATTTGCAAAAATTATTGCATTTTCAATGTGTCTTATGAATGGCACTTTTTGGAGCTATAAACCAGTCTCTTTCTCTCTCTCTCTCACTCTCGGGGTGTTTAAAACGGGGTGTGAACATAAGAAAATTGCAAATTTATTTTCAATTAAGCTGTCTTTTCTTTTCTTTCTTTTATTAATGCTTTCATTATTTGTTTGTGTGTGTGTTTGTTTGTTGTTTAATATTTATTATGAAATTTTTATGTCAAAAAACATCGTAAGCTTATATGGCTTAAAAGGTAAAATAAGCAAATTTAAATGCTTAAGAGTACAAATTTCGAAATTTAAGTAAAATCTCACAAGATTTGTAATAAAATGCAATTTGTATTTATTTGGGTGTTCGAAAAAGTTCGGTTAAAAGAAATTTGATCAAAAATGAAACATTGCATTCTTTAATTTGAAACCAGCTTTGTTAAATCAAAAATGTGCCATGTTGATGGATAACTTATTACCATTATTTCATCATTGTAGAACTTCTGGGTTTTTTGAGCGAAAAACAGATCCAATTGGGTTATGCCGACCTCTAGGGAATTTAAATTATCACCATGAAGATAATTCTGCAGAGATAGAAACAAATGATAATTTGAAGTTGCAAGATCCGGGCTATATGGTAAATGAATCAAAACTTTTCAGCCAAACTATATCAGATTCTGGCGGGGCATCAAAACAGTGTGTTGTCTGGTATTGTCATGATGGAACAAAACAACTTTTCTGTTGATTAATTCTGGCCATTTAATTGATTTACTTGCTTCCTTCATCCTCGTTAAATATAGATCAATGAATTGCAAATGGAAATTATGTGAATGCATGTGGCACTAGGGAGATCGAACGGTTATTATTTGACCGGTTTTAACCGGTTTTTTTGGTTTTGTCGAATACGGTTTTTTTAAATGTCAATTTTTCGAATATCGAATAAGCCGGTTATTTTAACACGAATAACCGGTTAATTTAAATGTGTATAATTTATACTTTTTTATATTTTTTAGTGCAAATATACTCTCCGTTTAAGTATTTTTCTAAATTTAATATATAACGTCTTATTTGTATACTGTATATGTCAACCTAGAACGTCGCACAAATAACGTGAAAACCATGGTAGATCAAAAAAGATATGCACACTTGAGCAACAATAACTTTTTCTCCTTTTCTGAAAATAAATATTTATTTTTTATATATGGGGAATGATGATCAATTAGACTCATTGTTTTTCAAACGTAAATAGTCAATACCAGCCGCTAGAAATGTTGTGAGGTGATACCGCTGTTGCAAATTCTCAGATGGTGTGACCTGTAATTGAACTAAGAACTTCCTGGTTGGTCTTACCTAGCATACCACAGTGGCACACACTATTAAATACACGATGCATGCATTTATGTTTCTACACATGTCCTCTGAAGTGTGAAAATATTTAAAAATGGATGGAAAGGATAAGTCTAGATATATTGATTATCCTTAAATTCTAAGCTGAAAAAGTTCTTCGATACCAGAAATAATTAACCACCTTAAATATGCTTATGAGATTGACACTATCGTGCAGCAAGAAAAACTTGTTTCTAAACCTAGTAATAGGCGCTGGCAAGTAGAACTCTAAACACACTAAAAAATGAATATCTGGATGAAATATTGGGACGTTGCGATATCAAGGAAGAAATGTCCGTAGTTCTAGCATTCTTACTTACAAGAAACCACAATATTGGAAATTTTTTTATCAATTTCATTCGCTAATGTAACTTGAATTGAAAAGAATTTTATTTAAAAAACAGAACCGGTTAAACGGTATTTGATAATTTTATAACCGAATACTAGGTTTTTTTTAAATTCAAATTTTTCGAGTTATTTAGAAACCGGTTTTTGAAAAAAGTCGAATAATCGATCTCCCTATGTGGCACCCAAACATCGATCTTCTTTGTGTATTTAGCTTTTTTCAAATGGTTTATAACTGTTTGGTGCTGAATGCCTACCTCACTGGCAATGTCCACGCTGCTTATGTAATTTTTCAAAATTTTTTCCATGATTTTATCGACTTTTTTAGTGATTGGTCGACCAGAGCGAAGTGCATCTATAAAATCAAAATTATCAGATCGGAAACGAGCAAACCATTTTGCTGCTGTTTTGTTGTCACAACATTGTCTCCGCAAACTTCACAAACTTTTTTCAGCAGGTTGTAACGTAGCCAAAAAAAAGGTAATATTCTGAATAATAACTCATTTTTAAATATAGATAACTTATCACTGAATTAAATTAGATTAAATAATCTCTTCTTATAAAGCGGAGCTTAAAATGCCACCTTTCAAACAAGCTACAGAGATGCCTGATGCAATTAATATTACCAGAGATATTACATTTAAGAGTCCTTTATCGAAAATGAAATTGAACACCAATATAGAGCAAATAAATATATGATGGAATGTTGTGATTAAAAAAATGATTTTATTCTATTGTATTTGTATTTGTATTTTATATATTGTATTTTTCAAGGAAGAGTTATCAAGCGATAGCGAAGTGGAAATTAAATGAAGTCAATTTATTTGCCGAACCACCCTGTAAAAAGCCACTAATAAACAAAGTTAAGGCGTATTGACTTTACAGAGCGTCACTTAAACTGGACAACAAGGATTTGGCTAAGGTGCTTTGTAGCGATGAACTCAAATAATTTATTTGGCTCCAATGGCATAAATTATATTCGCTGGCCACTAAGTAAGAGAAACAATGAAACATGCCGGTGGTTCTTTACTGAAAATTGAATAATTTATATAGCGTTGCATATTTTATGTTCGGTACTGTATATCTAATTCAAACACATTACAATTATAATCAATAGATTTGAAATACAAGTTAAAGTCATTAGATAATCTACGAAAGGAAAATTAATTTATATAGTTAATCTGGCGAGGATGTTGGAATTTTAGTTAGAAAGCAGAAACTCAGAATCGACATCACAAGGTTGCAAATAAAAGAAACACCCAAAACTGTTCTCCTCAGCACGAGTGCAGGAAGTTTAATGAGATCCAACCTAGCTAAATACGTCTAATCTGATATAATAATTAAATGATCTCATCCTCTCTGAAGATACATAATGTCCGCAAATTCTCTCAATCAAGGAGTTGCACACGATTCCATTTTTAGTCTTTGGACCTACAGTCTATGGCTGGTTCCACACGGCAGACGCTTTAATTAGAGAAATTTTTTATTGTTGCGTAATACTCATAACCAATTGCTAACTAATTTTATTAAATGATGCCGATGTTGAAAACTGCCAGATGATCTGTCCTGGAATGGAACCCAGGAGCTCTTGGTTTGTAGGCGGGTGCCTTACTTACCACACCACACCGGTATACTCTGAAGATACTATTGATATATGAACTGATAGTTCAAATAGATATGAGAATGTTGGCTGTAAAGTTTTCTTGGAATAGTTGAGTACCAGACTGTCTCATGGTTAACATCGACTCTCGCTATATGCAGTATTACGGGATTGCTGGTTCTACTTACTAACAAATAGTAGCCTTAAGATAGCCAGAAAATTTACAGAGCTCAACGAAAATTTATCAAAAACACAGCGTGGGCCTGGACAAGATAACGAGACATTCAACGTTTGCCCTTCAGTAAAAATTCTGTGGATGGTTATGAATCAATTAGAAACATTGGAGTTTCTTTAAGAAATGGTATATAACTGATATACGGCAGGAACTGTATATCAATACATAAAATGGGTAAATCAATTATTGTAGTGACTTTCGATTGTGAGTGATTTTTTAGCAACTTTCGTTTTGGTAGCTCAGCTGTTTTCATGTAACATGTTACTGTCAAGTTTGATGCATTATTTAACCATGAATAGACTTACAAACGAACAACGCTTGCAGATTATTATTTTATCATCAAAGCGACAAAGTTCATTTCTGGTTGAATGGATACCTGAAGAAGCAAAATTGCCGTATTTGGTGTGAAGAGCAGCCAGAAGCGTTGCAAGAACTGCTAATGCATCCTGAAAAATGCACTGTATGGTGTGGATTATGCGCCACTGGCATTATTGGAACGTACGACGAAGGCAGGTACGTTCCGTTTTTCCCAAAAAAAGAAGAACTGGCCTTGGCTGACATGTGGTGTCAGCATGCGAAACAATGGCCCAATTGACGAGACGAGTTCGGTGAACAGTTTAATTCACGTTTGTGGCCACACAATTGGCCACCTAGATCGTGCGATTTATAGCATGTAGACTATTTTTTGTGTGGGTATATTAAGGCTCATGTCTATTGGGAAAAGCCCGCGACGGTTGACGCACTGGAAGCCAATATTGAAGAATTTATTCGTGAGATACCGACCGAAATTTGACCCAGAATATGAACCACTTGGGACGTAGACACAGTCAAGATTTACATGAAATCATCCTTAAGCATTGAATTATATATGTATATCGTTCTATCGACTCAAATAAATATTTCCCACATGTCTCTATTGTATGTATATCTTGAAAAACGTATTCTTTCTTCAAGACAACGCACCGGTTCACACAGCATTAGATACGATGCTAAAACTGCGAGAAATCCACTTCGAATTGGTTGATCATCCACCTTATAGTCCAGATTAAACCCCTAGTGACTTTTTCCTGTTTCCAAACTTGAAAAAATGGCTCGCAGGAAAAAGATTCATCTCAAACGAAGAAGTGATTACCGAAACTAATGCGTACTTTGAGGAGTTCCCAAAATCGTATTATTCAGATGGTATAAAAAAGCTGGAAAATAGTCTTACTAAGTGTATTGAGCTAAAAGGAGGCTATGTTGAGAAATGAATGGTTTTTGAAAAAAAATGTTTTTTCCTACTTATCAATATCAATCAGCCCTCGTATAAGGGATAAAATAGAGGCAACAAGAGGCCATTGGCCATTTAATAAACATGTCAAAAAAATACTAATGCCATATACAACTTTATGTAGTTAAAGAAGAAAAAGAGAAAGAGAAGTCAGCTGAACATCTTTCAAATCAATGACCAGCATTTAAGGAGCTGAAGCTTATTTTGCTTATTTGTGGATTCTATACAAGAGCAATCTTGCAAACGACGATGTGAATAATATCCATGGTAGCTTACGAAAAATGACCAGCAAGTGTAGTACTTTGGCATATGATATGTAGCACAATAGGACTTGCTCATTAATAGCAACTAAGCTGTGGTGGCGTGGTGTAGTGGTTAGGACGCACGCATAACAACACAAACGACCCAGGTTCGAGCCCCAGCAGAGGACGTGACGAAGAAAAAATTTAATTGTGATTTCGAATGTTTAATAATAAAAAAGGCTTTTCAACTTCCCTCCAGACAAAGAAAAAAGCACTCCTGGCCCTCCCGCATACCTCTGGCGATGATGACAAACATCAGACGAATGGTCAGGAAAAACACGCCACCTACTGGGTAAAAATTACAATTCTAAAGTAAAGATCACCGCCAATTAGCAAGGATCTTCACCACTACACAAAAAAAAAATCATATGGAGGAAACTACAGCGGATTGATCATCTACTTTGCTTGAAATATTAAATTGATTAAAGAAACTGAAACAAAGCAATAGATGCTTTATGGAAAGCCACTATTGCCACTCCCTAGAGGAGTGACGGAGAAAAAAAAGCTGTACAGTAGACAGCTGTTAAAATAAGTTGTTAGCTTACAAAAATTATTATTATTATTTTAGTTTTATGTGAAGTTTTTATTAAAAGGATAGATTTTTATATTTTAATTAAACTTAAATTTAATTATTTTCTTGATCAATCGTAATGATTTCTATAATTTCTCATACATATGTATATATTTATTATTAAACTATGAAAAAACATTCCTTTCCAGTAACATGCCTTTTTAGCCTGATTTTGAAAAAAATTCCCTACCTTCTATATACATATTTGTGCTCGTATGTAAAAAAATAATAAATTATAATAATAAAAAAATATATTCATGGTTAACTCTGATCGGTATAGCATAAGGCTTTTTTCTATACCCTTAATTTTAAATTTAATATCTTTACCCTCTTTTCCTCCCTCTCTCTGCAAGTTATACTTCACTAGCCAAATTTAACAACAATTTATCATCGATATAACGTTTCCTTTCATTGGTAACCAGGCGTTCTTAATACAAAAGGAAAAGCTTTTTACACTTCACATTGAAAAAGATCACAAGTAAATCTTTGGCATTATTTTCGCCTGTCAACACGTGTGATTAAAACTTATTAAACGAATGACTCCCTACTGTTTAAAACCGCAAAAAAGCACACAAAAAAACCGCAAGAAAAAAATTAAATCCCACAAAAATGAAAAAAACCAAGTTTTCGAAACGAAACTCTGTATTAAGAAGCCAGTCAAATAAACTCCCACTGTAATATTAAAAATTGCCCAGGCAGTCAGTAGTCCAAACAATTTACAACATTAACGTTGGCCTACAACGCAAAGGCTAAAGAGTTAAAAAGGTAAGACGAAATGGTATATGAGTAGAGAGAGAAAAAAGCTTATTTTTTTCTTTTTAATCTGTAAGAGTTGTATTAAAACAACAGCGGGTGTGCTTTATAATTATGCTGAAAAAAAAGGTTGTCCGCTGTTTTAAGTCTCTGATCCATTTCAGTAGAACAATTTTTTACCTCTGATCTTGGTAATGATGATTATGGCATTTAGACTATAACAACAACTACTGCTGTGCCTTTTGCGATTTTAGTTAAGTGTGTTTTATTCATGATCTTGATCTTTTTATGAATTTGTAGGAGATTATTGTTTACATTTATTATTTATATATTGTTATTGTTATTATTGTTGTTGTTATTGTTGTTTTAGTCATTATAAATATATTTATGGGGGTTATAAAATAATGACCCACCATGTTTCTTTTTTTATTAATTAATATGTAAAGTACTATGTGCTAATAAAAACGATGGCAGATATATATGTGCATATGGTATTAATCAAGGCTAAAAGCAAATTAAACTCTTTTAGATGGATTTTATGCTTTTCATTAGCACTACACTTTATGCTGAATTTACTTTAAATTGTAGACTAAATAGGCTTTTAAAATGATATAAAAAATATTTTTGTCTGATATCCTACTGACACGGTAGACGGAAAGCAACTGTGACTTTTTGATGATGATGTTGATACTCTTATAGCGAAAAACTCCAATTCGATTGTTATTTTTTGATTGTTTTATAAAAGGCATTTCAGATTTTTTTCTTTTTGGTGAAAACTGTATTTAATCAGTATTCGAGTAAAAAGTTATATAGATTTAAAAACTATAACAGTAAACGAAAAAGTTGCTGTTCTGAAAATTTTGTGAGTAGCCGGATATATGGGTTCGAAAATTGTATTACCAAAAATAAAAATCACTCTGGTCAGCTCAACGTTAAAAAATGTTTTAAATTTTGCAGCTGAAGATAAAGGAAGACTTGTTTCATATTACGGTTTGGAACATTTTTAAATAGGATAGAGGGCTGTGAAATTGGAAGTTATTTGAACAGAAGGTGAGTGGTCTTTACTAGATCTGCAGTAACAACCAGAACTAACCTAACTAACCAGAAGACGTGTGCTCTTGCCGTTAATTTGGACTCTGGTTGTAGACGAAGTTCTTACGAAATTATCAGCAGCTTTTATGTAACATCGGAAGAGGGTTTGTAATTTTGGATGTGGTCTAACGATATTAAGCAACTAGATTTGCCCATCCGGCGGTGCCAGGAAATCTATATATGTTTATGTGTATTATAAACGGGAGATAAGTTCCCTTTATACCCGATCCTATGCATTTTTTTACCACCTGTCTGTTTAAAAAAAAAATCCAAGACGATTTTTGACTTCTACGGATAATATATTTATTGAGATGTACAATAGTTATTATTTATTATACCTGTTCCTGTTAAGTTAACTTTTGATTTTAATGTGCAACTTGATAATAGAATAGCATGTGGAATACTTAAAGGCTCTATCTTTTATAGTTACCAAGATATATACCGTAATAACCATTTCTTTCGTAGGAATTTGCTATGAATCTAAAACTCTTATTTTACCCATTGTTAGCCCCTCAAAGTGCAACCTTTGAAATTGTACTTTTTTGCAACACGTTAACATAAGCAAACAAAAAACTTTGCTTTATGAAGAAAAAATATGTATCATTTCAAATGAAAAGTCAATAATTTTGACCGTTTTCCTTGATTTTAACTTCAAGACCCGATTTGGGAAAAAATTATTCACATTTCACTTCCGTTAACTGGAATCTGTACTCCAAAATCTAACAAAATTGATATAGTTGCTTAAACATGATTGACTCGTAAACAAACTGAATAAATAAAATTCTCATATGACCTAATTTGGCTCGATTTCTCCCGATCTTAACCTCTCCCAGGTCCATTTTTGAAACTTAACACTTTCGTTAGCTTTCTGTGTTTAAAATTTCGTCAAAATCGGAATGTTAAGATAGAAACTTTGTTTTGGAAAGAATAAAAAATTGTATATTAGAAGAAAGGTCACTTATTATGTCGGTTTTTCCACGATTTTAATCCCTCCTGGGTCCAATTTTTAAAGATTTACCTTTTCGTTAGCTGATCTATATGTGTTTAAAATTTCAACAATACTTGCAAGGTTTTAATTAGAAGTTAAAAAGTATGCAGAATTCCCAAAATATCTAAATTATTCATGAACAAAATCGGTTCGTTCGGTGACGCGTAATTGAATGACAAAACAACAAATTAACAAATCAGCTTACAAAGAAATTAATAATATGCATTGTTACGTTTTAACGTTTCTAATACGTTTGAATTCATTTAAATTGCGTTAAAATTAATTTAAATCACTTTGTTGCTGTTACAGTTTCTTTATTTACTTTACCATTACTTTTATACTGTTTGTCTTAATACAACACTTAATATTCGTTTATACAACACTTTTATTTCCGCTTTGACGCAACTTTATTTACTGACAGCCAAACGACAACTAAACTGATATGTAGGTAAAGCAGCCCTTTATATACCTAATTGCCTACAGTTTAGAAGGTTCAGGGAATAACGACTATCTTCTATTTCCATATCCGTTAATTCAAATGTAACGTAAAGATGGTCGATGTGACAGTGCTGCGAAATTGACAGGGTGACACAAAATATACCAAAAACCTACAATGCAGTGTTGTATTTTTATTTTTTTAATAGTATATATAACATATCACTACTCTATAATTAAAAAGAGAAAACTACCTTAAAACTATACAGCGACATTCAGCTTCTGGGTGGAGTGATCCCAAAGAAAATGAAAATGAAATATCTATGATTTTTTAGATAGTACACTACCATAGAAGATTCATGTAGGAAGCATTTCGGAAAAGATCAAACATGCATTAGTGAAGTGCGAGAAAGTCTTTAGGTTGACCAATTGTATAGACAGTTACGGCAAATTTTAAAACTACTCTGAAGCTAAAAGCTCTGTTGTACTAAAGTCTGCTACATAAAGTAGAGAACAATAAAGCTATTAAGACTATCGATGGGATAACGGGAGGTAAGTGTTAAAATTACTTTTCAAGGAGTCGCGCAGCCTGATGGGTCGAGAGTTGATTATCTGTTGGACGAGAAACAGTTTGTGACGTAACTCAGTAATAAAAGTGAATGTGGCGGCTTCATACTAATTTAGCGAACTTACCATTACGTGGTTCACAGAAGGGTAAAAAATCGAAGGTATTTAGACTTAGAGTGAAATATTTGGAACCCATGGGAACACTCACTAGTATTTTGCAAGCCAAAAGATTACTCCACAGAAAGATATGCAGAATTGAACTTGTACAGGAAGTTTAAGAGGCATACTATTGGTTAGTCAAGTCAGCATTCGAGCACTAACCAGATATGAAATCAACTCAAAGTTAGGATAGAATTATCTACATAAGTTAATTGAATCGACTGCAAAGGTACAATATGGTCACAATCCGCTGGGTAACGGTCATGTAAAAATTCGGGGGAATGAACAGGTAGATGAGCTAGCCATCAAGTTAGCTTCCACGCCACTAATAATGCAAAAACCTTTCTGTGGAATTCAAAGAAGGGTCTGGGGAGCCTGATTAGTGAAAGAGAGGAGAGCCAGAGGCATTTACTCTTTTCAGACAAAACTGGTTTAAAACAGTACAAACGTTTGTTAGGCAACTATGAGAGGTAAAGATCTGAGTCCTGTATGAGGCTATTTAAAATAGCTAAAGTATAATAACCGAGAGTAGTTAGAAATCCAATGCGCAAATTCGGTGAGAAGGGGACTGAATAACTTATGCATTTAAGGAAAATTTACCTATGAAATAGGGAGTAGGGTGCTGCCACTACTGGCATCAATCGATATCCTGAAGTTCGTCAGTTAATCGAACTCGGGAGTGACATTATAGGGAAATCCTATTTTAGTCGGGCTCACACACAGTGATGAAATTATGAAGCTGCTTGTAAAATGACAAAAGATCATAGATAACAAAAACAAATGTGTTGCATTTAATATGCAAAATTTAGCAAAAAATTACGAATATTTTTGGTATCACCTAACAAATTTCTAGAAAAACTAAGACTCGTGAAAATTTACATATTGAAGGGACTCTTACACACCAAGTTGTACGTGAACACAAGCTGTATTATTAACGTTATGATTTTATGTTAAAATCTTGAGCAATATTTGTGAATTTATTTATAAAATTTTAGTCTATTTTCTAATGAAAAACTCTTTACTGGTTGTCTTAAATATGAAAAAGTGATAAGTGTTTGTATTTTATCTATTGGGTAAAATAATTAAAATTGTTTGCTTTGATTAAAAAGAGAAAATTTAATGGTTTTTGTTGTTCCTACAAAAAATCTTTGAAAATATTTTAGTGTTTTTTCTTGATGAGCAAAAAAAAAACAAAATGTTTGTTCTACAAGTAGTATAAAAAACAATTTTATTCGGATTAATCTTAGTTTAAGGGTGGTCCTTAGAAAAGATATCTTCAAATTATATGCTATTATCCTTAACTCTTACATAGATATGGTGAATGCCACCCTTTAGTTAACCAAACAGCATAAAAACTTTGAAGGGAAAAATGTCATATCCTTGAATTTTAAAACCTACAAAAAATAAGAGACACGTAAGAACATAATCACGCAATGAATAAAGTTGTTAAATAGATAACACTTTTTATAGGACAACAAAAAAGGATAATAGTGTAAAGCCAAAGTACAATTAAATTATGCAACTAATGCTGACTGAATGAACGTTTGAACAGTTTTTTTTTTTATAGTGACGGTGCTAAAATGAATTTAAAACACTTGTCTCTTTCGAAAACTGCGTGGACAGGTAACAGAAATGCATGCAACATAATGTTGCATTTAAGCATTCATTCATCTTTTTTTCATTCATTTATCTCTGTCTGGCTTCTCTTTCACTCTTTCTCTAATGTCAGCAAGTAAAATAACATGCAAGTGGCGCTAATCTAAGAAAACTGTCATTACAGTTCATTGATAATAATTTTGGTTTTGTGGAAAGGTTTTTTGTTTTGAAATGAAAGAAAAAGTAAGTCAAAAAAAGGTCATTATTATCGGAAATGACCACAAATATGATAGTAATGTCATGATACACTAGATATTCATGCAAAAAAAAAACACAGAAACCATACGTAATACTCTTGCAAGACATTTGGAATTTGGTCAAATTTATAAAAGAAAACTTGTCTTCAACATTTTTATAGTTTAATTAAAAGGATATTCGTGTAAATAATTATCACTTATAAGATAGTTTTTCCTTTTGTTGTTCCTTCTCTGTTAAGGTTTCTGTGAAATCCTAATCCGAAATTATTTTCGATGGTTTCATGAATGCATTGATGTTTGAATTTATTATCGTCGAGTCGTAAAAATAATTAATTCGTTACTCTTGTTACTCATAATCTTAAAGAGTTTGTGTATTCGATACTGAACACTTTACTTTTCAAAAGATATTTTTCTTAAACAAAACACTCTTCACTGAGAAAACAAAGAAGCAACAGCAGCAAAATTTTGCTTTTAAATGTTCACAAATAAATTGGTTTTGTCGGAGATTTTTTTCCTTGTTTAGTGTTGGTTAACGAAATTTAATACAAGTTTTAATTCTTAACCTTGTCTTGCGCCAATTGTCCTTGAGAAATATGTCCTTTTTTCTTCTTATTGCTGTTGTTTAATAACCCTCCGAAAAAAATGTGTTTACGCATCCAGTCGTATGTAAAAAACAAAGCCATGTTTTAGTCTTATGCATAAGTAATGATTTAAAAGCGATCTGTCTTGAGGGTAAAAGTCGACTTATAAAAGCTGTATAAAAAAATGGGAATTCTAAGCTTAGCCGACTAGTTGGGCTTATTATATTGCAATAATGAGAAGAAAATGGCAAAAGTAGGAAAAAATTTGGTAAAAACAGAAATGTCTTGAATAAGCCGAGATGACATCCAAAAGACAGTCATTGAAGTATAAGTAATATGTCAAACAATCGCAATAAGACGCACTGCAAGCGGTTCCTTCTCTGCCTCTTGACCGAGAGTTCCAAAACATTCTTGAAGTCCAGAAACTTGAGGCGGTTTTTGTATATAACTACTAAGACTATAGTCAAAGGGAAACCCATTCTTTCGCCACAGGTTGCCAAACACTCCTTGTCAATCTACAAATAGATTCATGAATTCAACTGCATTGAGCCCATCACAAGAGATTGAAATCGTTACTGCTCATGCAAATAGGAAAAGATAGCGCGATCAGGCTGAAAGCATTGGGCTTCTGGTGACAATATCTCTGTCGCAATGGTAAAATTTTGAACTTCTTACTCGGTTTCTGAGAGAATTGAATACAGACTTGGCTATTTGCAAATTGCATATTTTTCTTGGATGGGAGGATTGAAGAATGGGTAGTATTACTACTGGCTTTGGTGGTACAGTCTTCACAAATTAATCCAAGGTGGCTGGTATTTTCTCCGAGTATGCTAAATTTGCATTATCCTTTAGCTTATCGAAACCTTTAGCATTTTTCAAGCGGAAGTTTCTGCGATTCTGTAAAATGCTGAGGGATCGTGGGTAAGTGGATAGGATCAGGATTTTCACCAATAGTCAGGCCACTATCAGGGCCCTGGTGTTGACTGGTAGCAATTTGTCTTAAGTTCTTTGAGATAAAAAGGAAATGAAGTTCCTTGGTTATACATGTAGCATTTTCTTGATTAAGTTTCCTAGACACAGGGATGTTGTTGGAAACAGAAAAGTTGCAAAACTTGCTACGAGTGCCTCTATAGATGTATAATCTAACTGCTGCCATATGACTGTCGTCAAGGGGATAATTTGCAGTTTCTTCCGTAGGAAGGTACAGAATAGTCGAAGTTTTATTTCACTCTGTGCTATCTTGCGAACACTAGCACTTCTGAGAACTCCCCGCCACTCTATTTCCTAACTCACAGCTGTGTACACGTGTCGATCGGAAAGCATGCAGAGAAAATGGGTTTGCCCTCAACATACACCGCAGCAACACTTCTGAGAGGAAGACAATTTTTCAATTACTCTGCGTATATCCAAGTCTGGCGGACAGACGATTGAGATATTTTGGGGTAATTTGCTTCAACATATTTGCAAAATATGAAAACCTGGATCCTCTCGAACTTCTCGGGTTTATATACAGCTTCGGATGGCGGTAATAGATTTTTTCTTTCTTTTTCTTTGAATGGTTCCTCACCACGATTTTGTTTCAAAAAGGCGCTTTGGTGCTAATTGTAGTTGATAACGTTTTTAGTTAACTAGCTAACTAACCTTCCTATGACTATAAAGTCATCGATATAGGCTCCATATTACAAAGGAAGTCCAACAAACCAGGAATTGAGTATCGGAATGAAATAATCAAGGAAAACAAAAACACAATTCAAATTCCTAAGGATGGTGGACAGGTTTAATGGTTTATACAGGTTTATACTTTATCACCCGATTCACCTGTCAGCAGGACACATAGCATAGCATGGCAAAAAATGTATGTGGAACACACAATTAAATCGCGATATATTCGCCTCGATGTTCATGATTAGGTTATGTTTCTAAAGGACATTTATATTCTGTGTGTTACGAACACACTTCACTATTTAAATTGCAACCAAATTTTTCAAGCGCACCGTACCCCCTTAAAAGTAAAACAAGTAATACCAGACAAAAAAAAATTAATAATGTAAAGTTACATTTTTGTAGCCAAAGGCAATATAATGAAATTGAAAGTTTGAAATCGAGACAAAAAGAACGAATATGATAAGAGCACAAGTAAATAAACAAATTTTTAAATTAACAGTAAGAGCATTTGGGGGAATCTTGTTTTAGACTCGAAAAAACAAAAACACTCATAATTACATACTCCTGTTCTGAGATGCCATTGGGTAATTCTCTTTACGTTTTCATCGTTTTCGTCATGCCAATACGAATGACAAATGATTAACAACAAAAGCCTATGATGGAACAGGTGTGAAAAAATTTAAAGAAAACAATCAACGCAATCCAGTTGACACTTGCCACAAGTAGGCATATGGTTGTGACGTTTTTTTTGTTTTTTTTTTTTTTTTTGGTAATCACACTTTTTGTGAACAATTTTGAAATCTTGGTAATATAATTCCTGTCACGAGAGGGTGTGTGTATGTGTGGTTTTATTTTTCATAATTTGTGACAAAAGATGAAATTCTTGTTTTTTTTAGTTTAACCTTTTGCTGGCATAACTTGTCATTTACTTACATATTTAATTATCCAATATAGGAAAAAAGTATGACCATAATAATAATATGATACACTGTGTATGTCAGTCATAATGCTGCAACAACAGCTACATATGTATGTATGTGTGCAGCATTTTGTGTGTTGTTGTCATATAAAATCGAAATTATACATACGAAGCCAGACACATTTCTTTACACTGAAAAAACGAGGTTAAAAGTGAAAAATATTTAAGTTTTTGAAGAAGCTTGTCAAAGTTTGTCATTTCGCGAAGAGTGTTTTTAATTTGTGCGATCTTAAAATAGCGAGCAAGCCTAAAGTATTAATTGGTTTTTAGTTACTATTCCGTAAGTTTTGGCAAAACGCCATGAACAATATGTCGTTTCAGCAAAGCTTCTAAATTAAAGAAATTTATTATAAAAATCGGGGGTGGCGTGGTGTAGTGATTAAAGCGCATGCATAAAACCACGAACGATCAAGGTTCGAGCCCCAGCAGAGGACATGACGAAGAAAAATGTAATTGTGTTTTCAAATATTTAATAAAGAGGCTTCAACTACAGACAACTCCATCTAAAAATAAAAGAAGAAATCTCCCTGACCTTCCCGTATACGTCTGGCGATGATGACAAACATTAGACGAATGATTTGGAAAACACGCCACCTATTGAGAAAAAATTACAATGCTAAAGTAAAGATCATTACCAATTAGCAATGATCTTCACCACTACTTAGCTTGATATATCAAATTGATTAAAAAAAACTGAAACAAAGCATGGATGCTTTCACTCCCTCACTCCCTAGAGGATATAATAAATATCACTGCTCTCTGTTCAATGAATTTACAAATATAATGAATAGTTTAGCAAAACAAAAAAATTTGTTAAATATAGAGAGAAAGCAGTACAAGGTAATTAAATGACACACCAATGAATACAAATTAACCATTTGATTTGATCATTGGTTTTTGTTTTTTTTTTCGAAATGAGGTAGGGTGGTACAACCAAAACGAAAGACGTTAATTGTTATTAACAAAAAGTCTTCAAGGGAATATCTTAATATTTTTTATTATGATACAAGGATCTATGATAATTATGTTTGAAACACAATGTTTGCCAAATGCTCGCCACGGCTTCGGAGGGGTACCTTTATTCGTCAATCCATATTATCAAAAACTCTGAGACATAATTGAGGTTCAATGTCGTTAATGTACCGAAATTTCTCATCCTTTAGCTCTTAAATTGTTCTTGGCTTATTGACGTACACTTTTTTCTTTAAATTTTCCCAAAGAAAGAAGTCCAACGGAGTCAAGTCACATGATGCTGGTGGCCAACTAACATCGCCACAATATGAGATAATACGGCCATTGAATTTCTCGCGCAAAAGTGCCATTGTTTCATTGGCTGTTGGAACCACATATCATACATATCCATATCCACAATTTCTGGTGATAAGAAGTCCGCTATAGTCTCGCGATAGCGAACACGATTCGCGATAACTGCATGGCCGACTTCACTTTCAAAGAAGTACGGCCCTATGACGCCGTCAGCCCATAAACCGCACCAAACAGTCACTCTTTGTGGATGCATCGGCTTTTCAACAATCAGTCTTGGATTCTGGTTTTCTCAAATGCGGTATTTCTGCTTGTTAACGAATCCACTGAGGAAAAGGTGTGCCTTGTCCCTGAAGATGATTTCCTTTGTAAAGTCACCATTCACTTCTGTCTGTTCAACTAACCATTCGAAATGGTGAAATAGTCAGAAGGCTTCAGCTCTTGATTCAATTGAATCTTGTGAGCGTGTAAATTCAAATCTTTATTAGTGATGTTCGTGAGATGCTCAATTGTTGGGCACGACGACGAGTCGAAATTGACGGCTTTTCTGCCGCACTATCGCGAACAACAGCAATGTTTTCCGCAGAACGAACTGGGAGAGTATGCACAGGTGTTTCCACATTTCCTACAGCCTCGGTTTGCCAATTAACGCAGAATTTTCCCGATTGTGGACACATTTGGTCAATTATGCTGACCAAAAAAATCACGAAGTGCACGAAATGCATTTGGACTTGATACAATTAACATCGTGCATTATGGTTGGACCACCCTTTATATAATGTACATTACCTAGCTGTGCTCAATGAATTTTTGTTTTCAATCATCAAACATCAAACATCAAAAGCATGTGATTTCAAAAGTACTGTGCTACGTGGCGAAACTATTGAATTTTGTTCATAATGTTATTTTACTAGATGCACCAGCTTGTTAACCTCTAATAATGTGTTATTTGACATATTTTGACCATTTTTTTTTTTTTTTTGACACATGTAACATACGTTAAATCCATGCTTTATACGAACAACTTAAGAACTTGTGAGTAACTCTTGCTACTCAACAACTTTGTAATTTTAGAATCACTCAAGAGCTTATGAAGGAAGGAAGCTTTGGACCTAACAATACACCTCCGGAACTATTTATAGTTGACACCGACACAAGTACGCAAGTAATAACACCGGTGATGAAGAATTTTTGGATAATCAAATGTTTTAAAGGAAGGCATCTAAATGTTATATCGGAAACAATTTCGCATATCGTGTTTGAAATATTATAAGAAGGGAGTATGCAGGTTTTCGCTGATGAACAACTTGCGTGTGATTGTTGAAAAGTCGGTTGTAAATGTAAATGTAAAGGCAATCCGTAAAAGTTAATCAACCTTGTTAAAGCTTTGTGTGACAATACCTAATGCAGAATTTTGCATTAAGATTAACTGGGTGACAAAATTAGCACTCTTGCTGGAGTTAGACAAGGTTGCGTACTCGCTTCTCTGCTTTTCAATATAGTCATGTATGTAATATAGAGCAACGCAATGCGAAACTCCTGTGAAATAAAAAGGGGCTTACAAGGGAGCCTGCTCGATCTAGATTATGCAGATAACATACATTTGCTCACCAAAAAGGATGCGCATATGATAAACAAATCAACTTGCTATACTCACATATGCAGCTAGAGCAGAAGTGAAAATAAATGTCGGTAAAACAAAGCTGATCAACGCTTCTTTCCCAAATATTACTATCAATGGAATGGTAATTGAGAACGTCAGTTCCTTCACGTATTTTGACAACATAATAAATAACGATGGTGAAACCGAGGAGGATATGCTACTTCCAATCAAGAAAGGACGTTGCGCTTTTGGAGTATTAGGAGAACGCACAGCAGATCTTTGTGAGTAGGTGCTTTCAAAAAATCTGGCCTGATGTAATACCGAATGTATTTTGTTTCCATAAACTCTTCATCGCTTCATTGGTGGCGAACTGAAAGTTCCCATGTTCCAATTTATCATTGCACGTATGCAGAACTGGCTTGCACACTGATGACACGTCAGGATATTTATAATCTGCTAGTTTTTTGCATTTAGACTGACCACATTCAATAAATAAAAATAACAATCATCTACATGGTTTTACTGCCCTCTCCATAATATTGCATACGTCTTGACCAAGTTACCACCACTTCCATGGTTTTGTGCTATACGTGTTATAAAATAACTGAAGTACCCACGGCTTGTTTGCTACAGAGAAAACCATGTAATTAATTTTATTTGTAATATTTTATCCATTTTTGAGCTTTCGGATTTGATTTAAAAGAACGACAGATAAAATTTAGAAAAATGTATGAAATATTTATTTGAGTTGATAGAAAGATATATGATTCAATATTTAAAGATGGTTTCATGTAAATGTTGACTGCGGCTTCGCCTCAAATGGTTGATATGCTGGGTCCAAGTTTAGCATACTCTCTCCAACATATCGGCCGGTATTTCACGAATAATTTCTTCAATATTGGCTTCCAGTGAGTCAACCGTTGCGGGCTTGTCCCTATAGACATGAGCCTTAATATTGCCACACAAAAGATAGTCTACAGGTGATAAATCGCACGATCTAGGTGGCCAATTGATTGTCCATAAACGTGAATTAAACTGTTCACCGAACTCGCCTCTCAATTGGGCAATTGCTCCGCATGCTGTACGGCATGTGGCACCGTCTTTTTGAAACTACAGTCAAGGAAAAAAACTACATACACCCAATGAACTTTAAGTTTTATGAAATGAGTGTTGAAATTTGAAAAAGATGTTATACCAATGCTTGAGATATTTATAATTAAGACTATCTGAGGAAGAGAAAAACATGGCAGTTAGCAGGAAAAAGGTCTACATAAATGTACAACTACCAATATCTTTAAGCGGCTATATATGCCCAAGGTGGGTCAACCAAATATAAAAAGTAAAACTATTACTTTTTATACCACCTTGATTAAAAAGGTTTCACGGAATTTATTCAGAAAATTAAAAATACTAGTTTATTCATCTAAATCTATATTGCCCCCTTCAATCGACTTCATCACAATTATGCCAGCGCTTGATCCAATTCTAGAAGCATTTTTTATATTTGGTTTTCGGTATGTCTATCGGTTTTTCCTGCTATTTTTCCATTATTTCCTCTCGGCCGCTGAAACACATTCCCCTAGTGGTTTTTTAACTCGATTGAATAAAAAGAAGTCACAGGGAGCCGAAAATTCATAATGCATTACACCATTGTAATCCATGAAAACAGATCCATAGGCAATTTTCAAGTCCTCCGCTATCTCTCTGATGATTAATTTGAGGTTATTGAACAATTATTTTTTTTTTACTTGATCAATGTTTTCGTCGGTTTTCGATGTCGATGGTCTGCCACTGCGTACATCATCTTCGATTGAATCACGACCACTTTTAAACCGCTCGTGCCACTGGTAACCGACCGGTTTTTTAGTGAATCGTTGCCGAAACACTTTTCCAACATTTCCAATGTTCGCGCACCATTAAATTCGTTTTTTACGCAAAATTAAATACAAGTTCGTTGTTGCAAATTTAAATCCATTTCTAAAATTATAAAAAATTGCCAACACACAAAGAGATAGATGTATTCTACGTAGTTTTGGCTACGTAGTTTTGGCAAATGTCAAGCTTCGACGCTAAGATTTAACGGGAATATCAACAACAAACGTACCAAGATAAGTTGTATGTAGACTTTTTGAATGAATTTTTTGTATGAATTTTTAATATTTTTGTTATTGTTGGTTTTATTATGTAAATGAATTACTTAAATATTAATATAATTTTTTTTTTTAAATTTTCTTTACAAACTCTCTAAAACCCCTAAATCAAAGGGTGTATGTAAACTTTTTTTCTTGAATGCATATGTCAGCCAAGTATGGCTCTTCCATTTTGTGCAAAAAAAAAAATTGTAATCATTGCACGGTAGCACTTTTCATTCATTTTCATTCATTTTCATTGTCGTCTTTGAAAAAGTACGGTCAAATTATGCTACCGGCGCATAATCCACCTCATACCATGCATTTTTCAGGAAATATTGACAGTTCTCACAATGCTATTGTCTGCTCTTCATACCGAATATGGCAATTGTGCTTATTCACGTAACCATTCAACTAGAAATGAGCTACATCGCTGAACACAATTTTCCGATAAAAAAGCATGAATTTTGATAATAAAATCCATTAACCTGTAAGCGTTGTTCGTTTGTAAGTCGATTCATGGTTAAATTATAGACCAAACTGAACATGTTTGACAGTAACATGTTATACGAAAACAGCTGGGCTGCCAAAAACAGTGTTGCCAAAAAGAAAGTTGCTAAAAAATCACCCGATATTTTCACATGTTTTTAACAAAAAATTCCTTCAGAATAAAGTTGAAATGATGTTTCTAGGGATGACAACGGCTAATTACAGCTGTAACAGTGCAATGCTTTCAACATACGAGACCTTGAAAACTGGAACCAATCCTAAAAAACGTAACCTGGATTCGAATTTAGCGCTTCAAATAACATCAAGATTTGTTATCATTATCTCTGATCCAAAAGTTAACCGAAGTTTGTAATTTAGGGCACATATACCCTAACACTTACATGAATACATACAATAAAATAAATATTGAAATGAAAGTAAAAGTGTATTTTATTGTATATTTTGGCAGTGTACACTTATTGTTATTTTTATATATTAAAACAATTATTTATTACAATGTCATGCGTAATATTATGATTTTTATTTTGTTTAATTTTATTTTTTGTTATTGATAATAACCTGATGTCTTCTCTTTTATGCCACAGTAATAATTATAACTCTTTTTGTTTTTTTCTTTGAGTATTTTTAACATTGTGTCTGACTCCCCTGTATGTACTGATATTAACGAATTTAATATTTTTGAATAGTTCGTGTGGTTAACGTGAGCTGTTGTTGTGTTCAACCACTTTTCTTTTCAAATTAGGGCACGCTTCTGCGGTTTTTTTTTTATAAAAAATAAAATAAAAGGGGCAGTCATTTTATGGTTGTAATGGAAAAAAAAAAAACTAAAGATGTAAGCACACTTTTATGAAAACTTAAGTATAGGAATGTATTTTAAGATGATATGGATACATTTTGATGCATTACTTACATGATAATAACCTACAGCTAAATAAATATACCCATAGGTTTGTAAAAGAAAAACATTAAACGAACATTTTGGAGCATCATGGCCCAAAGTGAAATTAAGAGCAACAGTGTGGCATAATCTAAAGGATTTTTCCTTAAGATTTAAAGAGAAAAAACGAAAAAGGTATTCAAAAGTAACAAATTAGCTAAAGAAAGTATGAAATTGTAAATGAAAAGTTATAATTCTTAAATATAGTCGTACGGAATTGTAAAACAAACAACACTCAGGAGAAATTTCATTAATAAAACTGGAAGTCTACTAAGAAGCAAAAAATTCAAGTTTGTTTTAAAAGTTGAAAAAACAAGAAGAAAAAAACATTTAAAATATTTTGCTTCTGTAATGACCTAGAAAATTCCAAATATGTTGTTGAACTTTAGTTTCATTGTCAAGGGCTACTATTTCATCACCTTAAAAGACTCTCTTATACTCATTTGAATAGACAAGACCACCCATGATCAGGGCCGTTTAGCAGTCTATCTGGAGCCATAACTTTGATGGACAACTCTCTGCTTTTAAACTCAATAAGGAAGAAAATTTTTCAAAGTCCTTTTAACGCTTCAATTTTAAAATACAACTTTTTTTCATTTATAGTACGACCATTACAGCAGCACTTTTGGTTTTTTGTCATTAAAAAAAAAACTATTTAAAAATAAATAATAAAAAAAGAAAAATTTACAATTTTTATCATTTCCACTTATTGGCTAGAAATTCTTGGCTATATTTTTTTTTGTTTATTTCATTCTACTACTTCTTCCACACTAACTATAACGACTGAGCATCATCACCACAAATGCTGGATTCTACGAGTAAAAACTATAATTGAAACCTATTTTCTTTTCGCCATTGCCATTTGCTTAAGATCACTCCAATTCGTTACGTTAATTCAATTCAGCGTTAAAGCGGCTTTTACACTTTAATTTCAATAAAACAACATTAAATGTCAATCAAGATAATAATGCTTGAAATGAGACCAAAAAGAAAGAGACAGAAAAAAATGAAAAAGAAAATAATAAAGCAGAGCAGAAATGAAATAAAATGCAAAGTTTTAAATTTAAACAAAAAATTTATCATGAAATTGTCAACGCCGTTAAGGAGTTGTCATGAAAACAACCACAGTTTCATATGTAGCATTGGACGACAGCAGCCACATTGGCATTGATGACATCTTCAGTAGCTGTGAGACACATGATCTGAAAGGTTCAGTTCAGTAGTTGGCACGAGTGTCGTAAAGAGTTAATTTTGTTACCATTTAATGACTGAAATGTTGAGACAGATACATTTCAATAAATACTTAAAAAAAGCAATTTAAGTCTAAACAACTAAAGCAGAAAAGTATGAAGAAAAATTATATGAAATGAAAAGGGAAAATTTACATAAATATTAAGAAAAAAATAAAATAAATGCCATACGAATGGTGTCATTATTCTTGTCTTGACATAAAATTAGATTTAAATTATTGTATAAATTTTAATTTGCAAGTAGAAAATTAATTGAAATAATGGTAGCAATTTAAAGGAACATCTTATATTCGTATATAAAAATGAATGCTTGTTGGTATGTTTGTTTGTTGGTTTGCTTGTTTGTTTGAAGCCAAACGGTTGGACCGATTCCCTGAATTTTTTACAGTATCTCTTTGTATGTCTGGAAGAAACTATAGGGCATATAAATTTCAAAAATTTCAACTAGGCGATGCCACTCCTTTAAAAAGGTAACAAACACAGTCTCTAAATTTGGCCCAAATGGATTCATAGTCAACACAAATCAGCATTCAAAAAGGGGGTTTGATACCTCTCATGTAAAGTAAATATTGATTTTCATATATCTTGAGAACGATTACAGCTTAAGTACCGAAATTTGGTCTGATTGAATTCATAGTCAGTTAAAATCATCAGTCAAAGACTGGAAGAAATTGGACAAGTGAGCGCGGTACCTCTTATACAAACTAAATATTGGTTGCATTATATCTTGAGAATGGTTAGAACTAAAGTTTGAATATTTAGTCTACGAATGGTTTAAGCAAAATATTATGATTTTGGTCTGAATGACTTTAAAGTCAAAAACTACCCGGAATTGGAAAATAGGGCGTGGTACCTCCCATATAAACTAAATATTGCTTTCTTTATATCTTAAAAACAGTTAAAGCTAAAGTTTTAGTATTTGGTTTAAATAGCTTAATGGTCACAAATCATCAGTCAAAAAGTGGACGTGATACCTCACATACAAAGTAAATATTGATATTTGTATATCTTTGGAACGGTAATAGTACATAGAAAAAACAAAAAAGTGTTAAACAAAATGTTCAAAAAATTTAAAATTGAATGCTTGTAGGCAGATTTAATACGTTCCTTTAGAGTTACGTTCAAAACTTATAACACCGAATGCATATTTGGTTTTTGAATATAAGAGTTCAGTAATTAAAAATGAATTTAAAATTCTACTGAATTAAAAATGTATGCTCCTCCATATGTGAGTTGAACGTTTTATTTAAAATTTTTTATAGTTTTTCTATTCTTTGTCCTGAATAGTCATTCAAAAAAACAGAATTGAATATTCAGTCAATTAAATTATAGAAAATGCAAAATGTTTTATTCGAGGCGTTCGATCTGAATGTTTTATTCAACAAACCGGAATGAAACAAATACACAAATACTTTTTATCAAATTTAAGTATTTTTTTAACACAGCTACACGCATTTCAGAAGTTACTCAACAAACAATTTTAAAAGTGATTGAATCGAAACTAATATATGGACTTATATGAACATAAGTACATATGTAAATAAAATTTTGTATCCAAACAAAAGCTATTTTAAACCTCTCACGCACGAAACTGGTACGCAAAAGATTTGAAGAATCTGAATATATTTTGTGAACTAATAAATGTTGTTTTAAATATCGCTAAAAAGAAAAAACATGGAATTAGATAAGTATAAATCTCCAGGCACAAATGTGTCCTAATATGCTTAAACGGCCCCTAAGCACTGAACTGTGAAAGTACAAATATAGTTAGGGAGCTGTAAACTATTCTTACTGCACAAAAACAAAATTGAATTTGTCGTCAAAATTAAGTTTTGTCTATAAATTTTCAATTGGTATTGGTTATAAAAAAACTGTTTAATTTTAAAGAAAATCTATTTTAAGCATTTGAGACACCGGTGTCCCATATGCGCCAAAGGGTTAAAGTTTCTGCTTTAGTGTAAAAAAAACAATTGTGTAAACATATATATATATATAGACGAACAATAATTTTGATTTGAATCAGAAGACAATGTTTTGTTAAAAAAATGTTTATTGGGTAATTGATATTTTTGGTTTTAGTGCATGTCATGCATATTTATTTTTAAGTTTTCAACATGATATTAATTTCTCAATTTTTTGACGCAGATTAAAGGTAACTTTTTGTGCTATTTTGAAAACTATTTATTTTAACGAATTAGTTTATATATTGGTTGCTTAGAAGCAGGAATCGAAATGAGCTGAAGCGATAAAAAATTGGTCTGAGAGCAGAATTTCGTAAAAACTTTGCAAGTCGCTAATCAAAACGCACATTAATATGTATACATATATGGATTATATAATATGTGAAAAAATAACTTTTTTAATAAAAAAAAGTTATTTATTTAAATCAGAAAACGTCTTTAATGGTAAAAATGTTGTATGCGCATAGGTAATTTTCGTATATAAGTTTAGTTTACTTAAACTAAATACGTATTGTTATGTATTGAATATACATTTAGTAATACTAAAACTGAACGCACGTAGTAAATTTCTGAAAGCACGTTCACTTTTAGGCAAGCTGAATTTTATATTATTGGAAACTGAATGTGCGTTTCACTAAAAACTGAACTGGGCGCAGAAAACGTAATAAATATTCAGAAAAACTACATATTTATTGGGTTTTCTACTACGTATTTTTTTCTGTGTAGAGGTATCAAACAAAGTCACGAACAATAAACATCAGCAGCCAGTAACTGGGTAAATTAGATAAGTAGGTGTGTGCCTTCCATTGATACTGAATATTGATATGTGGAGAACGGCAACAATTAAAGCAGTGCTATCCATCCACATTAGGCAAAAAGTGGGTGTTGCAGAAAGTACACTGGATAAAAGCTATCTATATATGTATCTTATATACAAAAATGAATGTGTTGGTTTGAAGACTGTATACAGATTAACGACAGATTCTACAGTGTCTTTCTGATGAAAGGAATTAAATGTTTGAGTTTGAAACGGAAGGGTACATAAGGTGGAAAAAAGGTAAACAATTTTACTAAAATAACATTTAAGATTATAACTAAGATGGCGGTAGCGAAGCACGCCGGGTTTTTGCTAGTTTATTATAGAAAAATTTTTTTACCTTTTCTTAAGCATTAAACTGTGTTTTGTCCTTACGTTTTAAGAATTTTCTTATAAAAGCTACAACTGAAATTATTTTCTATTAAAATTTCTCAATATTTTACAAGTGTCCATGTCAAAATAGACATTAAAAATCAACTGTTTAAGTATGTGTGTTTTTAGCCTTAGTTAATAGTACGATGACTCGTTATAGAAATTTTGCAGTGAAAGTTTAGATAGCCCTCACCCTCAGTAGTATTTAATAAGAAATAATAGGTCTCTTGTTGTAAATGCATTGGAAATTATGAATCATATACGTTGTGCTGATTATGGTAGGACGAACATTATTGTTGAACTGAGTAGTTGGATAAGATCGAGTCAAATTTTGCTAGTAACCCGATGTTCTGTTATGACTTTGTTCGTGTTAAGCGCAAATCATCCACGTTTCATATCGGAATTTTCTACGGTGATGACTTGTCTTCCGATAATTTAGATATTTCGATAATGTTTTTCGACCTCTTTGGACTACGTATAGGCGATTGAATTCGGGGGATTTGTTTTCATATCGCCATTTTGTGGAAAGTATATATATTTCTGATACTCATGCCTTTGATGTAGATTCGGTTTTTGAGTCTTTGTCTGGGACTGATGGGGTTTCTGTCTGTGTCTTAAGGAAATGAGCTGTTATTTTAAATGCTCTTTTAATGTTTATACTTAATATGCTTTTAGAATTTAGGAATTTACTTCTTATACCTTTGCATAAGTCGGCCAATAAATCGATTTTATCGAATTATAGGAATATTGCTAATAGGAATATTCCTAAGCCAGTGAAGAAATTAATGACTGATTATCTTTCTTTTCGTCCAAAGTCTATAATGTCCACACATCAGACTTTTGTTTTAAAGTAGGTCGTTTGTTACTAACATCCGACATGTGTCTTTAGGAACTTTGTTGCTGATGCTCGAACCTATGTAATTTATACAGATTTTAGTAAGACCTGTGATAGATTTAACCATAAAATTTAGCTTCACAAACTTGCACTGATTGGTAATCCTGATAGACTTTATCGTTGGTTAGATTCTTACCTTTCTTTAAGAGCTCAGAGAGTTATGTTCCGAAATGTGTTGTCTAGTACTATGCTTGTTTCTTCCAGAGTTCCTCAAGGTAGACATTTGGGTCCGCTATAGTTCTTGTTATTTCTTTATGACCTTTCTGATGTTCTTCTGACTACCATAAATATTCTTATGTACGCTGATGATGTTAAATTTTTGTATATTTCTAGTGATGTTTTCGGGCAGATACACTAAGTAGTACAGTAGTAGTCTTAGCTATTATATATATATATATATATATATATATATATATATATATATATATATATATACATATATACATATATATATATATATATATATATACTACATAATGTAATACATAATATATGTACTACATAATACATACATAATAGCATTCCATAGCATTATATATATATATATATATATATATATATATATATATATATATATATATATATATATATATATATATATATATATATATATATATATATATATATGGAATGCTATTGGCTTATGTCAAGGTTTAATGTATCTGTCGCTTCATATTATCTGTGTATTGAATGGTGTTACCGTATCGATTTTGAGTGTTACATTTAAAATTAACGGACATAATAGAAGATTTGAGAGGGTTTAAGACTCTTCCAGAACTTACCCAAATACAGACATTGATGTATATATAGGGACTGTTTTGCCTACGTGAGAGTTCAGTTATAGTTTGACAATCATGGTGTAAAATTGTGACAAAGTTAAGTCGTACTTAGGCGTAAATAATAGTGTTGTTGAGTATTTGTGTATAAGCGAATATTAAGTGCAAGATAAATAAGTTGGAGACTGTAAAGTTGTAATTGTATACCGTAGAAGTGTAGAAATAAATAAGTGCATAAAATAAAAAAAACAAAATACGTGCAATTTATTTAATTTAACGCAATTAAAGAGAACTCAAACGTTTTAAAAAGTTTAAAACGTAGCAGAATTATTGTTGTTTTTGTACTACATTTTGTACTACATTTCTTGATTTCATTGCGTTGCTGGATAGGAAAAAGTCATATATTGATCATATTATTAAGATTTGAATTGTCCAGGCTATTCATTGATATAATACTGCGATACTTTGGACATGCATCGTGTGAGCCTAGATTGGACCTGATAAAAGGTTCTTTATTGTAACGAAGAAGGGCTGTTTTGGTTGATTATTTTGTTTACAACTTGTTGCCAGTGATATTAATTCTATTACTTCTAACACAGAATTTTTACATTCTAGTTAGATTTTTTCGCCATTATTGTCTTTGGCACGCGATTTTTATAGGACAAACTATGGGAATTCGTTTCCTTTCCGTAAATTATGGAATAATTTTAACTTAAATTATGATTTTTGTGATTTTAATTGTAGTATCTTAGTGGTTTTTATATTTCGCTTATTTAAGTTCTATAGCTGATTAGCGTTCTCGTTGCCATAACTTTTTCGCTTTCATCCGATCTACGTCATGGGAATGAGACCATAGCGTTCGGGTGAGTATTCAATAAAAATTATTTCATCGAACAATGAATAGTAAATGCTGACTTAAAAAACATGAAAAATTTTTATGAATTCCACCTGAATTGTTAATCAAGATAGTATGTCTCTGATAATGGAAAAAATTTAAAATTTTTAAAATTAGAAAATTACATCTCAAACGCGCTCTTTGTAGTAAAATGTTGTAGCTTCACAGACAACAAGAAACTTTGTAAGATTATCATCTATAGTGGAACTAAAATAAAAATTCTTTTTTATGAATTTAGTATTAAACAAAAAAGATGTACATTCTTTATGATTTTAAAGTATGAGATGTTCATATTACAACGCTATTTCGTAATACGCTCTCTCGTTCATAGTTCAAACCCCAATTATGAGCCAAAATATATTATTTCCCATACAAAGCTTTTAGAACGAATCACCCAAATTTCAACAAGTTCAATTTCTCTTACCCTATGGACTAATACAAAATCAATGTGATCTTTAATTTAATAGGGTGCTTGTGCATTCTAAAGTACAATTTTACAGCAAATAACAGAACAGATTAACAAGAAAAAAAAGAATATGAAGCATCAAATCGAATTACAATAGTGACCAAATCAATCAATGGTTTGAACTCACAATCTTACAAAATTAATTTAAATATTTACAAGGCATAAGACGCTGCAACAAAAAAAATATTTAAAAAAGAATTCACGCACAATAAATATAAATTGTATTCTTTTAATAAATGCTTTTTTTCATTATGAGAGATTAAAGCTTTTCAACCAATTTATGAAAATATTTATTATTTAAGGAAAAAAGCCAATAAAATAATACAAAACACAAAATGTAAAACATTTGTTAATCAAAGTAATTTTAATTAAAAATAACTTTGTCATATGCAAAAATGTCATCCTTGATGACAATTAGCGCTAATCAATAATATTTTAATTCAAATTACTGTTATTGAAATATTTAAATAAGTATTTATTACAGTTAATAACGAAAGAGTAAAGACACAAACATTTTATTTTAATCAGTTTTTAATTAAAGAAATTATTTTGATTTATTCGCAAAAGGGTTCGTTCACAGACAGCCTTTTGACATAGCTATGTCAAGAATGTAAAAACTTTTACTTTAATTGATTTTTTTAAAGCTTAGTATCAATAATTTGTAATTAACTAAAAATAAATAATTTTGATTTATGGGCTACAAGGTAACTGCCCTTTGACGTGACTCTGTCAAGAATGTAAACATTTTTAATTGACCTTGATAAATAGAATGGAAATATTTTTTGTTCTTTATCTTTCTCAAACTAAACGCACAGCCTGATTAACGTAATAAATATGTGTTAAGACTAATTGCTATAAATTAAAAATATTTTTTATTATCCTTAAAGTTTAATAAGTTTTATATGAAATCAATCGTATTAGCTTTCTGTGCACGATGTTATAAATTTCATGGTTTTATCTCTTTATCACATCTACACTATATTCATCAGCAAAAAAGATACAAAAAAAAGGATTTCCAACAGCTAGAAACATGCATGCAATTTACAAATTTCCTTAAGCACGCAATCATAGTAACATGTATTAAAACTTTATAATTTTTTAGTAAAAGAGTTGTCTTGGTTTCAGAAGACTCTTATTGATTTTTAAATTAATAAAATACATTTATGTTTTAAGAATTATATGAGAAAAGACACAATTTATTAATTAAATCACATTTATAATAAAATTAATTGAAAATAAAAAAAACCTGTAAATAAATTTTTATAAAAATCTGTTTCATTCATATCATCACTTTGCCTTGCCTGCTAATTTTATTGAAAGTTATTCAAATGAATTTTTAAAATTTAAATTTCATTTCGTCTCATTATTACTTTGTGTTCTTTGCAATACATTTTCGTATTCATAAGTTTTGTTTTTTGGTTTTTTCTCAAAAGGCCTTTTAACATTCCACGATTTCTTTAAATGACCACCATAGTAGTGTTGACAGCCCATTTTAATTCCTTTTTTGCTTTGTTTGCATGGCGTTTTAAAAAATATAAATTGATTGATGTCTGCTAAAGACATTTCGGTGGCCACAACAAGAGCAAAAAAACTTTTTTGTTATGAAAACAAAAAGAAGAAAAAAGACCTTCAAAATGTTACTATACACAAAGCTTTATTCGTTTTTTTTTTTTATACGATATATTTTAGCCATGATCTTTGCCACGCAGTCCTCCTATGAGGTGTTTGTTTAAGCATGAAGGTACATGGAAATGCGTCTGTGCGAATATTCATTATGATTTTTTTTTTTAGAAAAATGAAGAACAAAAAAAACTGAACATAAACGGTAGACAAAAGTAATTAACATGCACCTTTAGATAATTTATTTACTCTAGGCTGGTCTAAAATTAATGGCAAAAACGCTAAACTAATATCAGATTGCTATGAACACACTGAAGTACAGTGCGTAGTAAGTAAGTGTGCTGTTATGACAATCGAAAAAAGTAAGGAGATTTTTTTAAATGTTAAATTCGGTTAAATTCGGTAGATGACTCTAAAATGTAATATCTCTGGTAATATTTATTGCATCAGGCAACACTAAAATATGTTTGAAAGGTAACATTTTGGCTTCAGTTTGTTGGAAGAATTTATTTATTTTAATTATTTTTTTTATTATCTTTATTAGAATATGATTAAGACCATATGTTAGGCGTGGTGCCCAGAGTTTCTAGTGGGAATCGAACCCACGACAAACTAGCTAATACGTACTAGCCTATCGGGGCACACAGAAGACATTGTTACGAGTAAATTCGCATTATTTCGTAAAAAATTATCTACATTCAAAAATGAGTGAAAATTAGAAACAATACCTTTATATTTTGCTTTTCTATTAAAGAAAAAGCTAAAACATGTGGCAGGCCGCTAAAGAAATTTGTCAAGTTTACGGAGATGATACACTAACTAGAAAAACAGCAGCGAAATGTCTTGATAGCTTAATTTTGACATTAAAGATGCCAATCACTGAAAAAGCCGATTATATCATGGAAAAAATTGAGAAAGACCAACATATCACCAAACAATTGTCAACCATTTAGAGAAAGCTGGATACACAAAGAAGCACGATTATTGGCTGTCATGTCATGAATTAACAGTGAAAAAATTTAATCGACACGTAAACACTACAGTTCGAACTATAGCGGATATAAGCAAATGAGTTATGGCAACGAGAACACGAATCAGCTACACAACTTAATCGCAAACTGAACATAAAAATAATTTATATACATACATACTTAAAAAGCTAACAAAAATATACATGTGTTATCGGATGGGGCATTTAATAGTTTAAGTTTAAAAATGCAATAAAACAAAAACGGTTTGGAATTTTGCCAAATTTATATTTTTTTTTGTGGAGTACAATTGTTCCGGTTATAAACGAAATATTATATCATTCATATGGCTACCGCGCCTGGACTCACAGTACCCTATTAGATTGGACCAATTTTCGAGAACTTCTTCGAGTGTATGAAGTCGTATCTCGGTGATAGCATCACGAATATTGGCCTTCAAATGCTCAATTGTCTCTGGTCGGCATAACAATTGTCTTTAATGGCGCTTTATAGAAAATAGTCTAACGGTGTCAAGTCGCAGCTTCTTGGCGGCCAACCGACATTACTATTTCGGTTAATTAACGGCCATCAAACGTTTGACGCAATAAAGAAATTGTGGCATGAGATGTGTGGCAAGTTGCACCAATCTGTTGAAACCAAACATCGTTCACATCAATACCATGAAGAGCTGGCAAAAACAAATTCGATTATCATGGTGCGATAGGTGCCTTCATTGACCGCAGTGGTTGTGCCGTCCTCATTTTCAAAGAAATATGGGCCAATGATGCCTCCGCTTTCCGCATCATTGTGCAGTTTCTCGTTGACCCATCTAACGAAGCGAAAACGAAACGGATGGCCATGCGGCTTCAACCCTTGAACCAATTGTACTTTGTAAGGTGTACGCACGCTTTGATACCAGTTTCACGAACTTTAGCAATAAGCTTTCGTATACCGGGCACTGTTAATCCTTCTCTACAACCAAATTTTGTACGACATTTTCGTGAAATTTCCAAGCAATTGTATTTGTTTTGGAAATAAATTTTCAATAAATCCCAACGTTGTTCAAGCGTTAATCGATTTATTTCGTTCAGTGGAGAGAATATACTGAATGTTGACAAATACAATGGCATAAGTATTGCCAGATTCGAAATAATCGCTGGTCCAAATTTAAACCGATAGATGGCCCACCTGATACAAGTTAATATTAGAAAGCAAACCACGTTTAATATTACTGACGTCACAGTTAAAATCAATAAACTCATAATGTAAATTCGCATAATTTGTCTTCTATAAGTCAAGTGCAAGAGGACGATAATGGCAAGAAAAGAGAAGAGAGTTTATGGGTGTAAACTCAGTGTAACAAGTTTAAGTAAAGTAAACTCAGTGAGTAGAGTCTATTGGTTTAAACTCAGTCTAGTGTGGATAAACTATGGTTGAACCAGAGTCGTGATCGAACCAGAGTTGTAGCAACGATCGGGTTGGTTGCTTGTGAAAAGGTTACAAGCAGTGGAATACTGTGTTAAATAAAGGATTTTAATTAAAAACCAAATACAAATTTATTTTTATTTTAACTGTAATCTACGAACTCATTAAATAAGATTTTTTTAAGGTAAAAACGTAACGTAAAATTAAGAGTTTACTTTTGTTAAGCAGTGTAATCTCAAAGAAAATAATGAGAACTAGTTAAACAACACCACGAGCTAAAAATAATAATTCCTCCACTAAAACTCAAAATAATTTATCTCATATTTTATAAAGATTCAGTAAAAGAAAAATATTCCTATTTGTGTATTTTCAGACGGTACCTATGCTTTATGAATAACTTTTATTTTCAAGCCGCTAAACGAAAATGTAAAACGAAAGTGTATTTATATTTTAAATTAAAAATCAATAAATTATTTGTCACATATGTATGTATGTAATTTTATCAAAAAGCGAAAAAATCCTTCAACAAATCTTCTCTCCTCTTTTTCGTAAATATTTAAATGAATTTCAACGAAACAATGTTTGCGTGTTTAATATCTTATTTTTTGTTTCAAAAAAAAGAAAAACAAAAAAAAAAACGAAAAATGCCAATTGACTACAATGTTTTGTTTTTATAACTTCAACAACGACAATCAACAAGTAATGGTAGTGCGTGTCTCTCAAGAACTTGAGAATTTTGATGATGGTTAATATAGATAAAAGGAATAAATTATGAAATTCAAAACTTTAATTTATGACTCTCAACTCGGTTTGAGAGTTTTTGTGTTTTATTTTACTGTTTTAACAATAACAAAAAACTTGTGCAGAGAGAGAGAGAGAGAGAGAGAGAGAGTTAGAGAAAGACCAATGCGGAAGCCAATTTTATATTCTTGATCAAGCATTTATGGTTTAGCCATAAATGCAGTATTTGAGGAAAAAAACAGAAAATAAATGTATTATTAGGGTTTTTATTAATCATGTATGAGTTTATTAGTTTCGCTATATGAGGAGGCATCATCATATTAAGTCATAAAAAATTAATTTTTTCAAATTTTATATTCAGGGCATCTCTGTAAATCAGCATCACTTTAAAAACATTATGCGCTTTAATCAGTTGAAAACAACGCCTAATGATGTAAATTAGAAAGATTTTGTAATAAAATGTATGCATTGTATGATGATTTTATAATTACACAACTCTAAAATGAGTTAAAAATAGGTTGGGTGAAAAGCAACAATGTTAGCAGGGAGTTCATAAAAAGACGTCAAAATTAACCATAAGATTTAAATTTACAGACAAGTTTTGAGAAAAATATTTTAAAGTTGAAAAGTGCATTGAATTTTATTTTACTTAGCTTGTAAAAATAGAAAAAGCGTTCTAGGATTGAAATTACAATTCAAAAACTACTATAAGAATCAGTAGCTAGGCTAACAAGGATTTCAGCTTTGTTTATTGTCCCTCCACAGTTTATCTGATCGGAGATATATTTTCTCAAGACTTTAATTTCTTCAAAAATGCATCCTAAACTTTTTTAATTTGGTAAAATTGTTTCAGATAAAAAATATTAGGGCAAATACTCCCTTTATAATCATTAGCTAGGATTTCAGGAATTTTCGCTTAGTTTACTGTAAATACATAAAATTTACACCTGATCGGAGATATAGTGTCAAATAAGAAATTTTTTCAAAAATTTACATTTAGAATTTTTCAAATTTGGAAGAAAGGCTTCCAAAGCTAACATGGTAGAAAAACTACTCTTTTCGGAATTATCAGCAAAGCTATAAAACCCTTCAGCTTAGTGAATTGTAAACTCACAACAAACGATGATTTGCGGAGAGCATTAATTTATTGTTTTCATTTGAAGAAAAGTGCTGCAGAGTTGCATCGAATACTTGTCGAGACATATGGCTGTCATGATCTAAGGGAAAAATTTATGGGTTAAATCGGGATGACCATCAACTTCGTCTGCAAAACCAGATTGATTCGGCAGGAAGACAATGCTGTGTGTCTGGTGAGACAAGAAAGGTGGCGTGTACCTTGAGCTCTTAAAATCTGGTGAAACTAGATCGTTATCTACAACAAATGATCAATTTGAACCATACATTGATCGAAAAACGACGAAAATGGACCAAAACACAGGGCAAGGTAATTTTGCATGACAATGCACCTGCACACAAAGCAAAACCGGTTCAGGATACAATCCAAGCATTAGTCTGGGAGCTGCTACCCCACACGCTGTATTCACCAAGTTAAGATCGCCACCACCACTTAGCAAGGATCTTCACCGCTACACAATCATATGGAGGGGAGCTACAGTGGATTAATCATCTACTTAGCTTGAGAATCAACTTGATTAATGAAACTGGTACAAAGCAATGGATGCTTTGTAGAAAGCCAATAAAAGTCCAAGAGGTGTAACGGAGAAAAAAACAAATTAGGTACATTCACCATCACACCTTCCGACGATTCGCCACAGTCTTTCAAAAATTTCTTAAAAGCTCAGGATACCAATACAATATGCACCTAATTCCTAGTACCAATTTATCGATGCAATTAATATGGACATGCGGAAGATATTTCTGGGTTATCTCTGTGTATAGCACACTCACAGATCGGAGCCTGAAAATATTCATATTTAACAGGTCTAACTAAAAAAAAAATCGATCGATCTATTTTTGCATCAAAATCAGGTAGGAGTTGGTGGCATTATGAATAGCGTACATTATCTTTACGAGCAAGCCGTTATGAAATAGGCACCATATCTAAACATTCATTTAGTCTGTGTTAACAGGATCTCTTTCATTTTTGATTAAAAACTTTCTACATACAACTTTCTCTCTTTGTCAAATCAACTCACAGTAATCACATATCTCAGAATAAAAGAACCCAGAAAATAACATAAACATAATCACATAATATAAGATACAATTCCTTCCTTCCAGAATAACTAAAAACACAGCGATTAATCACAATTTAAATTAACTTCTACATTATTAATTTTGTAATATGAAGTAAATGCCGCTTTAATTGTGTTCATTTTAATTAATTTATATGAGAGATTTCCTTTAATTTTTTTCATAATGCCTCACATCCTTTTTACAATAAAAAAGTGTGCAAAAGTTGCGTTTTTGGTTCCAAAATATTTCCAAAAGCAATTCGTATACAGCTTTTCCAATTCAAACATTGTTGGTGGTCCCATCTTGTTAACGTATACAAATCGTTGAAGAACCACCCCATACAACCCGCAATGAGATGAGTGTCCCTTTTGGTGAGGTTTTTGGTTCCAGGTTTTTGAGATGTGTTTTGTTACAACACAAATTGTGGCATAAAGAACCCTAAGAGTGAGTGAGTAGAGTGAAAATTAAGCACGTAAAAGTGCATAAAAGTAGCCCATCAACGACTTAGTTTTGGCACATCACTCGTTAACATTGATTGATGTCCACTTGTGAAACATTTAAGAATTGATGTAGTTGGAGTCGGAGTTAAGTGTAGTTTTTCTTACACGTACAAGGAGTTAAAATATGTTGCGCTTAAAATAATAAGACTGTTTGTTTGGAGGGGCTATTGATAAATAAAAAAAAAAACTTAAAGTACCATAAAATAACAAACTAATGACGGTAATTAATCACTAGGAAAAAAATGTATTAAAAAGTTCAGATATAATGGAAAAAATATGAAAAAAAATTAAAAAATGTAACACAGAAAAAAAAGAAAATGTGAATTATTATTAAAACAATGTTGAAACCGGTTATTTTAAATCTTTACGTAAAAATTACAAATTTTTTTATGCGTAATTGAAATATTTTAAACAACATAATGCAACATAAGCTTTTAAGGCGTTATCAAAGAAAAATCTCTAAAATGCTCACCTATGGTAAGAGCAAATTTTTTTTCTCCGTCGCTGCTCTAGGGAGCGTATTGGCTTTATACAAAGCATCGATTGCTTTGTTTCTGTTAATGTTAATCAAGTTGATTTTTCTAGCTAAGAGATGTTTAATCCACTGTAGTGGATTAGTGTAGTGCTGAAGATCCTTGTTAAGTGGTGGTGGTAATATTTACTAAGCATTGTAATTTTTTCCCAGTAGATGGCGTTTTTCCTGAAGTTTGCCATCATCGCCAGACATAAGCTGGAATGTCAGGGGAGCTTCTTCTTTATTTTTTAGATGGAGTTGTCTGGAGGAAAGTTGAAGTCTCTTTATTAAACACTCGAAACCACAATTAAATTTTTTTCTTCATGTCTCCTACTGGCGCTAGAAGCTGAGCCGCTTGTGTTGTTATGTGTGCGATCTAACCACTACACCACGCCACCTATATGGAAGGAGCAAATATTTTCATAAAATAGCAGCGAAATTTCGCTGACATTTGCTTCTTACTTCTGGAAAAAGAAAGTGTTATAAAATATCATTATTTGTATCTCACTAACAATTTTTAATTGTTGCGACTTTTTCAATTTAATTTTTAAATCGATGTTTATACAAAAAGAGATGTTTCCGAAAATTTTGATGTTAGAGTTGTACCTCATTCAAGTGCAAAGCCCATTTATTTATAAAGAAACAGTTATCAACCATTTGAAGAAAGCTGGATACATATGAATTAAGTGTGAAAAATTTTATGAACCGATGTTACATTTTCGATTCACTGCTAAAACGTAAAGAAATCGAACCGAAATCGAATAACCTAAAGTTTCGTTTGCGATTCACTGCTAAGACGGAACGAAATCGAAACGAAATCGAATAACCTAAAGTTTTGTTTGCGATTTACTGCTAAAACGGAACGAAATCGAAACGAAATCAAACAAACTGAAGTTTTATTTGCGATTAACTGAAAAAACGGAACTAAATCGAACCCTTTCTGAATTGGATGATTATGGACGATGGAAAGTGTATCAAAAATATGTGAAGAGGATATCTGCTGGGATTGGAAGGGAATAGCTCATTATGAGCTTCTACAACCTGCCCAAACGAGTGATTCTGAACTCTACTGTCAACAGTCAACGTGATTGAAGCAATAAATTCAATTAAGACGGCCAGAATTGACCATTTGAAAAGCTGTTGTCTTCCATTATGACAACACCAGACCACATACATCACCTAGATCCATCATACAGCCCAGACATTACACATTTAGTTTACACCATCTGTTTCAATCTCTGCAGAACTGTCTTAAAGGTATAAATTTAAATTTCGCAAACGGCTACAAAACGCAATTGAATTAATTTTTCACTCAGGAAACCCCAGAAGTTATACACTTATAGAATAATGGCTGTCCCCAAAAATGGCAAAGGGTTATTGATCAAAACGGAAAATATTTGGGCTAATAACGCTCGTTTTGTATATTAAAATAATATAGGGTAGGCCATTTAAAAGTCGAAATTTAAAAATGCAATAAAACAAAAGTGGTTTAAAGTTATGCCAAATTTATTTTGTTGTTGTGAAGTACAATTGTTCCCGTGAGGAATGAAATATTTTTTCATTCATATCGCTTCCGCGGCTGAACTCACAGTCACTCGTAATGGGTGCATTGGCTTCTGTAAGACCACGTTTGGTTTTTCTGAGCCCCAAATATGGCAATTTTGCTTATTAACGTACCCACAAAGATGAAAATGAGCTTTATTCGAAAAGCTGATTTATGATTTTTTTTTTTTTTTTTTGGAAATTTTGCAAAATCCTACCAATTGTCTTTGTTTTGGATATAAATTTCCAATAAATCCCAATCCCAATTTTGTGGTAGGATATAATGACATAAGTATTGCCAGATTCGAAATAGCCGCTGGTTCAAATTTAAACCGATAGAAGGCCCACCCGATATGTTTCATATTTGGTCAAATTTTTAAACGAACTTTTTGAACACCCAATATAATCTGGCTTCTAAACTTAAGTTTCAATCATAATGAATGAAAGAGAATACTGCCAAATGATTACTGGTAGTGATCCAACAGGGTCCTTTGATTTTAGACTAAACTTAGTCTTCCTGTCACATAAAGTTGGTAAAAATCGTTTCATATTCTGATGCATTACCAATAACGGTTTTTCTTCGCAGCTATGGTGCAACCATACTATATTGCATGTGGAGAGAGGTAGTGGCAGATGGTAGTGGTATGATTTAGTATTTATTCAATGTGAATATGCGGATCTCTAAGTACAATCAGTCTGCAAATAGGATGCTCTGTTGGAATGTGGATTCCGGGCATTTCTAAACGGCAGGGTAACTGGTCACTCTAACACCCAGAAAAATTGCGTTACAGATGGAGTGGCTATTTTCTGAGCGCTGAGGAATGTCAGTTTTTTTTGCTGACGATTGAATCTAGTGGAACCCACTGATCATTTAGACTCAATCACAGTATATTATGGGGATGCCGTGAGATCGGCTAGGCATTTGGGCGGTTATTATAACTTGGAGTTGGGTGTTGTTGCGCCTGCGAAGAGACTTGGTATTTATTGAAGTGACTACTGTAAGTATCGTCAGGATGCGGACAAGGAGACGGTGAAGCTTTACCTGACTACTGTAGGAGTTGTCAGGATGGGAAAGATCAGGAAACATGAAGTGCCCAAATCTTTCAGATGTTTATATGCCATATATGGCTGACATAAATATCAGCGGGTTATATTCTTTTGTGCATGTGGGAAACCACAAATACCTTCTGCTAGAAAACACAGTGGAATCGTCATAAGTAATAGTACCCGTCGGAACTAACTAACAAATTTTAAAGGGGGCATATAAAAACATCTGATCCTTATTAGAAATACATATAATTGACCTACAAAATAAAGGTAATGCGTAGAGATTTTTCGAAAAAGGACGTCATGATGTGAAAAAGAGTCGGATTAAGTGGTAAGTAGCCTTTTTTTGAACTTCTGTCTTTAGTTTTCTAAAATTATTTTATAATTTACTATTTATGTATATGTAAAGCTTAAATTAGCTTCGCTATTAAACTATTTTAAAACATTTCTTAAGCATATCTTTGATGTTCAGCCTTTCCAATATATCCATCGTTATTAACATCTTTATTTCGCATTAAAAATTATAAAAAACGACCATACAGGTAAACAACATGACTTATTACCCCATAGCTCGTGGTGAAGCATTTAATAAAAGTAAAAAAAATTAAAAACTTTAATTATCGCACGCTCTACAGGCAAACATTTTTCATAAAACATGCGACATTTCATTTCATGGAGTACAAGTTAAATTATATTCTTATCACAGTTTTGAATGTATAATTCAGGTTTTATCGTCCTTTTTATAGAAAGCGAAACTAGACTCTTATGGAGAAGACGAAACGTATATGAATATGACAAAAATGCAAAATCATAAGGACGAACGATCTTGGGGTGTCGTTAACCCCCTTAGGACACGTGTTATAATATTGTATTACTGGCATGCATATTTCTATAAAAATAGTTTAGGAATGAGAAGTTGAACAGCATATTTCCATCTAGTTAAGATACAATATTTTTCATGAGTCTGAAATGGCTGATTCCTCACTGTCCGGTGTCGTCATTCGATTAAGATTTATTGCCCTTTAACCGTTTTTTAATTACAAACATAATTGAAGTACAGAATCTCTTTTTTGTGTCTTCTCTTTCTTTCTCTATACTCACAACTAGTCGGTCAACATCTTTGTCATCTATTATGGACAGAATCTAGTTATGAAATTCCTGGTTTTAATTTCAACAAAGTATTAAATTATAGGTTTATAAAAAAAAAACGAATTAAACATAATATTTATTTGAAAAAAGTCAAGTCTGTTTTCACTGAAATCCCTAATTTAATTAAAATAATCTCTAAGCAAAATCAAAAAAAAAAAAAAAAACAAATTCCTTTACTAAGAAAGGCAAAAAAATGTTGGAATAAAATTCCATTTCTTTCCCTTAACCCAGAACTCACTCAACAATCCTGTTTGTTCTTGTAAGCCAGCAGGGGGTTTCTGGCTGTTGATGTTTTTTCTTTAATTTTGTGTCTTTTTTGTTTGTTGTTTTGCTCTATATTCATATAAAATATAATGTGGTGGTGCTTGTTGCAAATTCATTCATGTAAGAAAAATGTGTGGCATTGTGTTAATACCGACAACGATCATCGTTTGTTTGTCTGTCTGTAAATTTATTTATTTTCGCTCATATGTATGTACACGTTCGTTCGTTTGTAATCTTTTTGTCCATTCATCTGTCTGTCAGTTTGTGTAAGCATGTATTCAACAAGTGTTTTTCATGTAAGACGGAAAAACAAGTGGACCGAGAATTACAACAATATTAAAAAAAAAGAAATATAATAAAAACAATAACAACAACAATAAAATATTTGCAATTATTGCGACACACTCACTTTCTTACAAAATGATGAACGATCTCCTTTGGGTCTATAAACAATGATTTATTAGTTAAACAAAAAATTAAAAAAAAAAAACTAAAATTGCATTGAATGTTCTTTTGCCGGTCGGTACCTCGTCAAATTATGTGTGTATTTAAACAGGTCAGTAGACATTCAGATCAAGAGAAAAAAGAAAGAATATGAAAACTTAAAAGAAGAAAATATGTAAATAAATGATTGCCTTAATCTTACTCTCTTAAACTGAGGAACAACATATTTTATTTTTCTTTTTTAATTATACAAATCTATCCAAATGGTCAAAGTAATAGATTTGCTTGCGTGTTGATTCATTCGTCTTTTGCGGCTTTAAGCCAGTTATCGTTACTTAAGACAATTTTCTATAAAATTTCTATTTTTCTATTAATTTTAATAGTTATATAGTGTAGAATCTTCTAAATACTATGTTTGATGAATGGGGGGTTTATTTATTAACCCTCTCATGCGCCAAATTTTGTGTCCAAAAGTTCAATTTACACTCGAAGCGTAGTTTTAAGAAAATGTTGTACACACACAACATGGTACATGAACGGAGTAAAAAAGTTAATTTTTTTATTAGAAGAAAATAATAGACTTATATATTTTTAATAATATTTTATGTATTTTGAAGTATTTCATGACGTTATTACTTCTACATTGTCTTTCATAGGATTATACCATAGTTTTATCCATTTTAAGTGTTGAAGGTCCACCTTAATTTTATAATCTTCCAGCTCTAAACCCTGATTTTTTTAAATTATTTCAGCACCTCGACACTATTTACAAATTTTGTCAGAAATGCTCGCTTCGTCAGCAAGAGTTTATATCAATGGTATTTCTGGTTCTGCCTCAGCATGAGTGTCATCCCAATCAAACTCAGAATTTTCTTCCATTGCTCTTGTTAATATTATTATCGGTAAGGGCCAAAATGCACATCGACCCAGCCTTATAAGATCTCCACATCAGATTGAGGCTGCATATTTTGACAGTAATCATATTTCGTGAGAGAAGATATACATACATACGTATCTCTTTAGGAGCCGACGCAGCATTCCCCATTAACCTAATTCTCCGGGATGAGATAGCTGGCCACAGGCCATCGATCATCCTCAAATACACTGAAGGTATCTAAGACCACAGCGCCCGGTAAACAGACCCTTAACAGTACCCTAAGCTCGCTCATATTGATAGAATTTCGGGTCTACTGAGAGAAAGCGTCCATTTCTCTTGCTGTTAAACAATTTTGTCGTTTAATAGTTGACTATATATTCAGAAAAGTAAAAAAGAGAAAGAGTAACAATAATTCCAATACAAAATATTAAGGGAAATACACGGTTTATGCGCCATGTTGGATAAGTACAACGGATAAACTATAGTTACAAAAAATCGTCTGATTAAAATGTTTACCTTTTTTGTTATACTTTACTTCTTTATTAAGTATTGTAACTGGCAAATAATTAAGAATTAATTATTTTAATTTTTTCTAATTAAGTAAGTTAGGCTCTTATTTATTCATAAAATTATTATTAAAAAAATTAACAGACTTGATCGATGGAAAATCATAATTTAGAACAAAAAAAATTTGGTACTTCAGCAAAACTCGAAGCAAAACTAATCTAAAAGTTTAGAATTTTGTTTCTCATAAGTTTGTGTAAAAGTAAAATATCGTTAGATATGAGGAATGTGCTCACAAAAAGTTTATATGCATGAAAGGGTTAATAAGTTGTCGTTTTTGTATATAATAAAATTGTTCACTAAAAAAAAAATAATTAAAAATTAGTTTTAACCGTATGACTGTTAAGTCTCGTTTGCACTACACTGTTAAGTCCCTTAATTCGCCGCTCATGTTACAAGTTATATCGATTTAAAATTTAATAAAATATCTGTAGAAAAACATTATGTGATGCTTTCTACTATAGAACATAAAAAAAAAAAAAAAAAAAAATGAAAAGAGTTCTGCAAAATTTGTAAAGTATGAGTTGATTGTATCGCACGATTACGGCCAATTCTGATTTTACACCTAATAACTCGACTGTTTTAAGGAATTAATAAAGAAAAGCGTAGAAAGGAGTATAGAAATTGGAGGGTTTTGTAGTAGTAGAGGGTAGTTTTTGTTTGTTTGTTGTTTTGTTTGAGACCAGCACTCAGGGGTTAACCCCTACTCATGCAGTGTATTGTGCTGGTACTAGGAAAATAGGTTGTGAGAAGGAGGATAGACGGAGTAGTGCTTATAGACGTTCGATTTGTATATAAGTGGTATCCAAAATTTTTAGTTTTAATAAAAAAAACTTTTTTTCAGATATTAAAAATATTTTTATTTCAGTTTATTACAAATGGGTTCCGGTAAATAATGAAAAACTATGTCGGTCAAGTGACCCCCCCTTACTGGCTCAGCAGGCTCCCAATATATTACTAAAATTATCAAACACGTTTTTCAACGTGAAAGAAAAGTTCAAAAATCGCATTATTTCTCGGAAAGGAGAAAATCGGAATTGTACAGCAATAATAATAATTATTTTTTTTATTAAAATTAAAATGACACCCTACATCATCGACAGAAGACTTGAATCCCTCGACAAGGAATTTCGTTGCCAACCAGCCGCATTAAGGGTTCAAATATCCTGCACAGATCGTATAAACAGGAATGGAAGTCTCCCCTTTACTTTGTTCATTGAACGATAAGGTGTCCTATAAAGCTAGTGTAAGACAGAGCTGCATTTTGTCACTAATACTCTTAAACGTGGTATTGAGCATCGTTATGACGAATGCAAGGAGCGACAATAGGGGCGTAACATAGGGACTAGTTGTACGCCTGGCTGGTCTTGATTATGGTGGGTGTAAAGCTTTAAAATATTGTAGAATGAGGCTGCAAAAGCAGACGCCAGAATAAATATAAATACGACAAATGCAATGACAGTAAACGCATCGTTCAACAGACCAATCTCTATTCAAAACATTCAACTGCACGAAGTGAACTACTTTTGCTGTTTGGGAAGCATAATAACAACGATTGGAGTCTCGTCTGATTATGCCTCATCAGAGCACGTCAGGCTCACTAATAATTTAAAATTTTACACCTTTAACTCGTGTTTGAATTCTGTTTTTCTATATGGATGTAAAACACGGAAACAAACAGCAATTTTTTATCACAAAATGCTTGACACAATGACACCTGCTTAAATTTGAGTTACAAAAACCGCCTGCTTATATTACCCGCAATGAACGTTGGGGCAGCCTGAACAAATTTAAGAAAAGCCTATTTTTAAAAATGAGAATTCAGGAAAAATTTATATGGGGTTTAATAGCTTACACTTTTCTTAGTTGAACTGCATTTAAATTTGTTTCAATTATTTCGTGTTTGACAAATTCAAAAAAAAAAAAAAATAAATAAATAAAAATATTTATAAAATTCAGTTGTAATTCTGAATAACTTTGAACGGATATAAAATAAGAATGCATTGATTTTAATTAATATTTTTTTTTACGTTCAGACTTATATGGACGTCGTCATACCAACGCTTATTAACACTTCATGAATTCAAATATAATGATGGCTATAGGAACAATTAAAAAAAATCTAACTTTTTCCTATCGAAAAAATCAAAATTTCAGTTTTCATGGCTTCAAGCTTTTCACGGCAAGTTTTCACCGATAGTAATATCGTTCTGCCCACGGCTGACCACCAGAACACCATTTTTGAAATTTCAGACCTGCTTTATTACAATTTTTGTTCTGTTTTGTTTTATACAAGTAAATAACACTGAGCGACAAATCAACACCTGGGATGTGATACTTTTCTGATAGGCGCTATCGAGTACAACAAAAATCTGTTTTTGCAATTTTTAAAACACTTCTAAAATATTAAGATATGCAAAAAAATAGAATTTTCGTGCATTCATGAACTTATAATCTTATAGCTTATTTGAATACTATATCATCCAATTTTAAGTTTTTCAGATATTTCGTTTGAGTAGCCTTGCGGCTTACATTTATTGTATATTTTTCAAGGTATTGTTAGAAAGTAATAAGAAAAGAATTCAATAAGAGTTTTGTCAACCTAATAAAAAGTACATACGTTTACACATATTTGTAATCAAGCAAAAACCAAATTAATTTAAAAAAAAAATTAAAACATCAAATCGGTGAAGCATATCGCCAACGCTACACAAATTGTTGACTCACAGTTTTGAATTTATTCAAAATTACTGTTGGTTCTTGGACTGAAGATGCGCACGAATCTCTTAAAAACGTTTCAGAAAGATAGAAAATATAACGCAAGAAAATGTAATAGAATTACAAATTAATAAGAATTCTTTGATTTTCTTTTAATAAAACCACATCTGGTGGTCGCAGCTACTTGCAAGACTTACATGACAAACCAAATAGTTGTGCATAAGGATGCAAAATAGTTTTTCTTTTCATAATTTGATAGGGCGGATTCAACGCCAGAAGTGATGACGATACTTATGATACACAAAGAGTTATCCAATAAATATAAAATATTTTATCTTTAAAACGATTACATATTTGCATAAGCTTAATGATTTTAATAAAACAAACAATTTTATTCTTTATTTTATCTCAATGTTTTTCAAACAAAAGTAAATTTATTTTGATTGATTTATAATACAAAGACCACGACTTTTCCAACGATACCCATATCTTATATCTAAACTAAGCGGTTTAATTGATTCCTGAAATTATATAATCCTGCAATGATCTGAATGAAATCTGTATGGTACCACAAAGAGAGCCCACCCCGCACACAGCAAACGCAGACAACTAGATATAGAAGCTTCGCGAGTTTGTCAAGGTCCTATGCTCCTTATGGATGCAAGGTGAACTAATATATTGTTCCGTTTCAATCTGTTTAGAACGTCAGAGTTCTTTTTAATTTCGTCAAAATAAAAGAAACACCACGTTTTTGTTGTTTTACAGTTTTATTTCCTCGTTTTATAGTATACAATTATAACTATACAGTCTCCAACTTATTTATCTTGCAGTTAATATTCGTTTATACAACACTTTTATTTACGCCTAAACGCGACTTTACTTTATGACTGCAAAACGATAACTATATCGACGTAGGCAAGGCAGCCCCCTTATATACCTAATTGCCTACAGCTTGGAAAGTTCCGGAAATGTCGCAAATGCATTCAAATCCCCTATTTTACGTCCGTTCATTTTAAACATGTAAGATTGTCGAATTGGCAATGCCGTCAAATACACAAATCAGTACGGCACAAACCAACAGACTAAAATCATACAATACAGTCCCAGATATTAAAATATAAAAAAAATATTATTGAAAAATAGTGATGTTCTACTATCACCACTTTAAAAGCTGTTGATGATTTCAGTATTTTGTTTGATTCACGTCCTACAGTCTCGCTTAATCGTCCCAATAAATGGATCGAAAAGACAAATACAAACGTCTAGATCGTTTACAAACATGACCAAGAATTAAATACTTTTTGCTTATATTTCTTGGTGTCAATCCTCGCTTTGCCACCGTCTACGTCACTTCATCTTGATTCATCTATGATCTTTCTTACACATTATTGTCGTACGTGATCCACTTTTCATCGAAGAGATTCATTTTCTTCATAAACGGTTCGCTTTCGTTCCGCTTGAGCAGTGAATCGCAAACGGAAATTCGTTTCAATAAATTTTTCACTATTAATTCATATGACACCCAAACATCGAGCTTTTTTTATATGCAGCTTTCTTCAAATGCTTGATTACTGGTTTGTGATGAATGCCTAGTTCATTAGGAACGTCCACACTGCTATTGTGCCGTTCTTCGTCATTTTTTCCTTGATTTCATAGATTTTTTTTAATGATTAGTCGACCACAGTGAGGTGCATTTTTCACATCAAAATTATCGAATTGAAAACTAGTTACAGCATCGTCTCCGTAAACTTTACAAATTTTTCCGGCAGACTGCGAAGCATCCTTACCTTTTCTATAATAGAAAGGCAAAATATGGCGGTAATGTTCCGATTTTCATTCATTTTTAAACGTAGATAACTTTTCAGAGAATAATGTGATTTTAAAGATATCTTCTAACAAAGTGAAACGTAAAACATGCTATAGTGTTTCAAACATGCTACACGTATAGTGTTGCTTAATGAAATTAATATTATCAAAGATAATCCATTTTGGGGCCATCTATTCACAATTTGTAACCGAAAATTTTCGAACACACAATATTATTTTTAGAAAAACAATTTAAGGCTTTTAAAATACAATTCACCTGGCTTCTGGTTAAGAAATAAGAAAATACCAAAATCCTTAGCAGATTTCGTCCCTTAAAGGGCAAATATATAAGCCTTTTGCTTATATAATATCAATATCAATATATAGTATAGAATGAACGAAACAACTTGTCATATTGCTATATATGTATTTAAATATACAAAATTTTCTATATATTAGATCTTTCAAAATGGCACATTTCACAAACAGCTTTTACCATTACATTTCACTTGCAAGTACACTAATAAAGTAAAATTTTTATGTCTTGAATTTTGTATCGCATAACCAGAGGGTTCTAATTAAAAAATATTATCAGCGACCATCGCTGATAGTGATCCATTGATCATTACGATCATCAACCATGAAATCCCCATTAAAAAATAAACAATTACTTTACGTACCAAATAAGGAACAGACGTAGCAACAAGTCTTTATGAAGCAAACCATTAATTGAACGATACAAATCGAATCGAATTATTGAAATCAAACCCAAAATGAAACTAAAACAATAAAAAAAAAAAAATTGAAACTTAAGCATATGATCAAGATTTGGCAAAAAAGCGATCGATTACATTCAAGTAAAACAAGAGAAATATTATTGTTTGAGGGGTTCACAGCTGATGGGGCTGATGCTGCTGATGCCTACCAACCAGCAGTGCTGCTTTGGCTCTATGCATCGTTCACTCTTGACAGACATGCAAATATAAGTTACTGTGTCAACAGGTGAAATTGTCGTATGAACGCGCGCGCGCACACGCTTTTAATAAGTTTTAAGCTTCCCCTTAAATGTTTGCGGTGACTGATGATCGGGGAGGAGGTTGCATGTACGTGTGTGTATGCGTGCATATGACATGTTAAAAATGAAGGAAATTATTTTTTATTCTCCGTTTTATATATTTAATTTTAATATGAATTTAATATTGGTATGTGATATTTATACTTGTATTTGTCGTTTTATACTGTATGTTGTTTGTGGCGGACACATGTTGGATTTATAAAACAAAAAATCAACAACGTCGCGACGTTTTCTTCTGTTAATTACAGACTACACGGTTGATATTTTCTTTGATCGTCTTTTCTGCGTTTTTGGATTTAAGCTAAAATGTTTCAGAAGTATTTTTTTCATACGAATATCGGGTTTCATCTGACCAACCAACCAACAATCAGCAGAAGACAAAACCACCAACACTTTTTAAAAAGTTGATGGTAAATTTAAAATGTAAGGCATTTTAGTTGGTTATTGCTTTGGAGACATAATAAAAGAGTTTTTTTTAATCAATTAATGGAAAAAATTCGTCATGGTTTTGGTAGCGAAGAAAAAGCTTACCTCCGAGAACCGATTTGAGATATAATTTTGGTATCATGGTTTTTGAGAGTTCCATGAGATTAAGTTTCAGGCGGACGATTAGTTGAACGCAGTTTGAGTTTTAAACACAGGAAAAGGTAATCATTACCTGAATGATTTGCTGATTCATACAAAAATTATTCGTTTACAAATTTGACAAATGACAAGTGTAGTAAAAATATAATCTAGTCCAGTTCAAGTTTTAATTTTGGGTTTTATAACATCTGAAAAGACCTTAAATAAAATAGTTTTGTACTAATAAACTAAATTATATCTGTACAAAAAGCTTTAGTCGTTGCTTATGATTTAAGAAGAATTCATAGTTTACTAAATGACTTTTGAGTAAACTAGAGAGCTTAGACTAAGACATCTTGGTGCACGTCTCTTCCATGACCTTGACTCTTCCATGGATATATAACTTATGAAACTAGTCAATTTTGTCAGGGATACTGGTTGGTTATTGCGAGGACCTGGTGATTTGCACAATGGGAATGTTGATGAGTTTTGGGGTTCTCTCTTAAGGGTATCACAACTGGTCGTAGGACCTCCTAGTGTACTCGATGGTAGAGTTGGGTTCTTGAGCTTTTTTTATAAGCTAGTTCGTTCACTTAAAACAAAAACACACACACACACACATACACAAATAAAATTTTTGTTTTCACACATGTTCTTTGTTGTAACTAGCTCATTAGTAGAGTTAAAGACCCAACTCTACTCGCTAGCCACGGGAAACCCATATAAGCCCACGCTATACAGTAACACGTTCAGCATGCAAAGCTTTTCGATAATTGATCTAAAAAAACTTACTATAAGGCCATCCTAAATTCGTTTTTGCCTTTAAGAAATATTTATCCCTGTTATCGGAATGCAAAAGATGAGTGACTTGACTTACTGACGACTTGCAATAAGTAAATGTATGGAAGCTCGTACACTTATATGTATGTAAGGTATGTATGTAACAGTTTGACAATGTCAACAGCAATAACAGAAAGTGCAGTAACTTATTCGCTAGTACACACCACGCGTGAGTGCCAGAAACTTTTTCTGCGCTACCGATAAGGCAGCTAACTGCCACAGAAGTGACAGGTCCGTTGATTGGTTTGAGTGGTTTTTGGATATGCTCATTTATATCAATACTGTATATGAACAGTTTTTTTTTTCTACAACAATATTCCGCATTGTATATGAATCAATGACTTGTATTTCATTTAATATTCTGCTCTTTTGGACAACAAAAAGTTCAATTTTTTGAGACAGTCATGTGCGACACACGACATGTAAATTACCGGTTGATAAACACACCAACCATTATGTGGTTGGTTAGTGGTGGCTATTCTCTATACAGCGGAGTGGATATTTAAAATTATGATTTCGTTGTTGCTTGATGTTGTACGGGATATGAGGACTCTTAAGAGTTTTGTACATTTATCAGATCTTTAGGTTTTAAGTCAGTTTTTCCTTGATTTTTTGTTTCTGTTGTTTTGTGATGTGTGATAACCCATTGAGTAATCAAAGCCTATCTTTTACATTTAAATGGCAGTACATATTGCAGTCTTTTTTTTTAATTTTTAACTCTTGTCTACAGATTGTCAAAAGTATTTTGAATGATTATCTTCATTGAGCTTTATAACCTAAATTTACAAAAATATACACATGATAGGCACTCAAGAATGTATGTGAGGTATTTGAGCATACGAGTGGGTACGAATTTAAAGGAAAGTACATAGTAAAGCCTCCTTCATCTCAAATTTCACGGCATAGGGAGAAACAGTCAAATAAAAATATGTTCGTTTTTAATTTTCATCGTTTTTTTTCATGTGAAAGTTATTGCCATAAATAATGAAAATGAAAACATTACCTGACATTGATACACATTTCATGCTACAAACACTTGCCTGCACGTACACAACGTATAGCAACGTCACAACTCAAAAAGAAGCACACTTTTTTCTTGCTGCATTGAAACAATGCTTTGTGTCAGCAGTCGGTTGGCAAATTGGTAGGAAAGGGCTATTGTGTTGATAAGTGCTGCTTGTGACAACATCGTTGATATTTTGTGTTTTTGTGAACGCTCGCTCTGACTGATCGTTTTTTAAATGTTCATGTAATTCTTGTGTTCACTCGATGTAATATTGAGTAATTTTTGCAAAATAATTATTACAATTACATGAAGTTTGTACTTGAGCTGTACCAAAAAATATATTTTTTTCTTTTTTTTGACAAGGGTACGAAGAAAAAAACCAAAAGTGTAGCTATTTTTAGAATCTCAAAAATTAAGAGTGAATATTAAAATCGGCGTACTGCTATGGTACGTCTTGTATTTGTTTAATTTTATTAAAAAGTAAATAAATCGTTAATTTGTTATGACATGCAAGGAAAATTATACATGGGGTGCTACTCCCATGTACACCAAAATATTATACAAAGTAATGTAAGTACCATACTTTAAGAGTAACCTTGTGAGTTAATATCTGTTATTAAACATTTTTTGGTTCCACAATATTATGTTCAACCAAATATCACAAAACAAAGAATTAAAAAATAAATAAATATCATTCGATGGTTACAGTTATCGTTGTTTTATTTTCTATTACTCGTAAAATATAAGTCTTAAAGTTTTTAAAGTTTCATGCCAAAACAGTAATATTTACGGAATTTTTACTTTATTGTTAGTTTTTACAATAAAACTATAAAAAATGATATATCGGGTGGGTCATTTAGAGGCTTAAATTCCAAAATGCAATAAAAGAAAAACGGTTTGGAATTTTGCCAAATTTACTTTTTTGTTGTGAAGTAAAATTTTTCCGGTTAGAAATGAAATATTATTTCATTCATATGGCTGCCGCGACTGGTCTCATTGTACTGTACTGTTTTGGAGTGTATAGGGTCGTATCTCGGCAATGGCATCACGAATGTTGGCCTATACACTTGTCTTTAACAGCGCCCCACAGAAAATAGTCCAACGGTGACAAATCGCAGCTTCTTGGCGGCCAAAAATGGTGATGTAACATTTTAGCTAATTAAACAGCCATCAAACGTTTTTCATCCGAAAAGATGATTTTTGCAATTTTTGTTTTTTAATTGTTTGCAATTTCCGACCAATTGTCTTTGTCTTGGAAATATATTTCTAATAAATCCCAACGTTGCTCAAGCGAAAATCGATTCATTTCGTTCAGTGGAGATAATACTTATAGTGAATTTTTTGACAGAATAAAATGACATAAGTATTGCCAGATTCGAAATAACTTCAAGTTCAAATTTAAACCGATAGATGACCCATCCGATACAAAAAGCCATGTATGAAATAATGTGGACACATTGCGCTTTTCCTTTAAAGCTTAAGAGAAAAATGTACTACAACTGAGAAAAGGTACAAAATTTGTTTTTCATATAAAGGCTCTTGAAGTCGATGAAATTCAACCCGACAATTTGTAAGATCTTTTTGATAAATGTATTAATATAGAAACAGTGTTGGATTTTTAGCTATTTTGATGTAAGTGTCCCTATTATTTTTTACATGACTATATTTTAAGCCACGTCTGGCTCTTTCCCTTTTGCAACCTTTTTCCACAATAGGAAGAGTAGGTAAATAGATAAGACAACATCAATTCTGAATCACTCAAGGCTCATCCGACTCTTTGCGCTAAAATAATAAGACCTGCTATTAAAAATTTTTGGACATGCCATTCTCTTCCTTCTAAGCTTAGTAAGAAGTAATAATCAAGCTACCTAGGAATGTAAACCTCAAGTAGTGCAAAAATTGGAGTGGTATACCTCTTTAGATCATGATTAGTAAACCGTTAGCTATTATAATATTATATTTTGCTAGACTGGCATCATCAATTGAAGCAAATCTTCGAAAGGAGCAAGCAGGCTTCAGAGCACACTGCTCATTCACTGATCACATATGTAGTCTGAGAATCGTACTGCAGCAATCTGTAGAATGGCGATCTCCACTGTATTTAACGATTTGGCTAAAGCATTCGATACTATTCGATACTAACAATTTGGCACGCACTTCGATGCAAGGGAATTCCAACTGAACTGATAGATTTTATTGGAGCTTTGTACTGCAACTCAACATACCGAGTACTGCTTTAAAGTATATTAGGCAAACCGATTTGTGTAAGCACTGAGGTACAAGAGGAATGTATCCTGTTTAAGCTTTTTAACATTTTACTGGGCTCAGTTACGCAGTAATTAACCTGCATCAAAAGAGCCTTCACGTAGGGTATGAATGGTCGATTGGAAGATCTTGACTACGGTGATGATATTTGTTTGGTCGGCTAGCATCTGGTATTGGTCATAAAGTTAATAAAAACTAAGGTTCTACTAGTCAGTACCTACAATCTCTTGAAATTCAAAATCACGTGGAGCTCGAACTATATGTGGCTCACCACAAATTCATACAAAAACTAAGCTCCGCCTCTTCTCCTTAAATGTTTGCTCAATCCTGCTAAACAGATGCGAATACTGAAACACCACTACGAGCTACATAGAAGCTTTTCAAGTATTCATTAAGAGTTGATAAGATTAAATATTGTGAATTTCTGGGCCTAACTTAGTTTTCAAAAAGTGAAACAAAAATCCGTAACACAAGTCTGTAATAAAGATAATGGCACAGAACAGATTAGGAAGAAAGAATTTCAATACGGCTATATTGTTCCAACTTAGAACCATAGGAATGAAAAAAAAATGGACGTACATCATTCTGCTACCTTGGATTGATTTTTACATATGTTAGTACATGCAAAAAGTACAATCATTTGGCTGCCTTAATTAAATTGAAAACATTCAACTCCTGTGTGAGGAAATCAGCGTTCAAGAATACAACAGCAATCAAAATATTCAGAAATCAATGCTTGTGGTGAATTGTAATAATATTTTGGAAGTCGAATAAAAACTGAAATTCTCAGGAGAAAATATGTGCTGCTACTATGCTAGACCATCCGACAATTTTTAACAAGGGTATCACCTCATAACATTGCTAACGACTGTTTATGAGTATTTACTCTATGAAAAACTTCTCTTTCAAACGCATCTGCCGTTCGGAGCCGGCGTTTAACAGTAGATCCCTTTCAATGAGACTAAAAAGAGAATTGGTTGCAGCTTATTGATTAAGAGAAGTCCCCCTCTTTCCTCTTGGAAATTCAGGGGAATTACATGTATGTATGCCATCTTCGACCTTATCTCAGACATGATCACCATCTGCTCAGCCATCAGGTCCACTGCCAGTTATAGCCAGGATAGATTGGAGTCCAGGATTAGTCCCGGATACTTCGAGCTAACCGACAACCCCAGTTCAACTCCGTGCAGACGCGGTAGGGAACGCTTAGCCCACTGTCAGTGCCCCTCCGACTAAGAAGGCACAGAGGTGTCTGAAGGCGATGTGATGACATAAAGACTGATGGTGACATAAAAAAACGGCCATATAATGGAATTCGAAGGGGAGTAAAAGACAAGGTCGAGCACCCACACCTGGAGGGTACGACACATAACAAAAACTGGAATCAATTCACGACATTAGCATTGGATAGGTCTCAATGCAATTAATATGTTCTATGATTACCATATGATTCTTGCATCATCCAGAGGAATCGTTAATAATCGTGAAGGACAGGCTTTGAGCTCATAATTTTCCATCATGCGTCAAGAAATGAAAATACTTCTTTCCAAATTTGTTTGTTAAAAATAATAACTTCTACAGGAAAAAAAGATGTACATTTTGTAGGTTAAAGAAAAATTAATAAAAAATTAAATTTTAATCAAAATTAAATTCTTTTTCAATAACTTTAAAATGTATGATGCAAATAATTTCAACAACTGACTAGAAATATTTAATAACACTGCTAATACCTACTAATCTTATGATGCAGCTCAATAAGTTCAATCATCCAAACAAGCTGTTGCTCATTTCAGTTTCAACGCATAAAAAGAATGGAAAAGATTAATTATGAATGTAAATTTCTTATCAATACAAATTTACGAGTGAGCGGCATGAATGGAAGCAGTCAACAAGAAACAAAACATACTCTGCTCTGAAGCCTAGCAAATTCTATAGGTATATAAGAAATAGCAGAATGTGACAACTTATTTACCGTATTTATAGACATATCAATGGATTCAGTTTCGCTCGAAAATCACATTAAAGTTTTTTACTAAAAGTTTACTAAATAGTAGCCTTTGAGATGTAGGGTTTCAACGGCATCTTCCCTTCTCTTCGGGAGCAAATCAGAATTAAGGCTGACTAGGGACTCTATTATGGGCTACAGAGACAATAACTTGTAAATGTAGGAAAATTTACACAGATTTTTTTAGACGTACGGTTCAAGTTTTTACCTCCCTTTCGGACATCGAGTCTTCCACTGTTTTCCTTAAAAAGTGGATCCTGCTTGCTTCTGAACTTTCTTCCCTAATTGGTTTTGCCGAATCTTGTCGGTTGTTCTCTTTTCGCTTTCTCCCATTCTTTTCCAGTCTCTCTTCTAGTTTTTTAATTATTTTACATAATGGACACAGTAGAACAAATGGTCTGCGAGCTGCAAACATAATATAATTTAACATAATGTAACTTAGTAAAGGGTGGTCCAATTAAAACGCACGATGTTAATTGTAAATAAAACAAAACGTTTTGAGAGAATTATCAAAGTCCAACGGTGTCAAATCAGATGATCGCCAAGACATGAGATAACACGGCCATTGAATTTCTTGCGCAAAAGAGTAATTTTTTCGTTGGCTGTGTGGAAAATGGAACCACATATCGTCCAGGTTCATATCCTCAATAAGTCCGTTATCATCTCGCGACAGTGAACACCATTCACAGTAAGTGTTTGGCGGACTCTTCTGCCACACTATCGCGAACAACAGCAAAGTTTTCCACAGAGCGAACTGGGCAAGCACAGGTGTCTCCACTTTTCCTACAGATCCAGTTTGCTTATGGCCATCAGTCCGGAGTACTTGGTCCCTGTCCGACTATGAACAGGCCCCCTTGTGGGAGCAACGTGGTGGTTGTGGTTTACACACAAATCGCGAGAGAGCTATGTTTGCTTGATGTGGAGTTACTTTCTTAACCGGGTGCCGTGACCCATAGAACAGTAGGAGTTTAGATAGTCTCCGACACTTCAACTAGATGGGGGTCATGTTCAAATAACATGGCTTCGAATTGGTACTCACTGGTGATTTTAGTCTTAGCTGGTGGCGTTTGTGGATGTATTGTATTCGCTCGTACTTCGGCACCATGAGGTAAAGTCCTAGGACAGGTACTCACGTAAAGCAATTAGCTTTAGACCCAGTTTACTGAAATTTGCGCATAAGTCACCCGATTGTGGAAACATTTGGTCGATTATGCTGACCAAAACAATCACGAAGTGCTAGAAATGCAATTTAGTTAGAACGCCTATTTTCGTAAAAGGCTCGAACAATCTTAACGCATTGCTCAGTTGTATACCCATCCACGGTTGAATTTGTCGAACACTGAAACAAAGAAGTGTCAAATTAAGTTGGGCCAAGAACTTGACGTTAAGGTGGATATTGTAAAATTCGTTCAGTGGTTGTTTGGAGAAGAGCGGAGAACGAAAAGAGGCGGAAATGGTAAAATAATCAAAATTATTGAGAGGTGCAAGGATCCTTATTTAATACTTTACGGGGTATGAAGTAAGATAAAGGTCGAGGGTATTGTTTTGGTGCCTATTTACACATAATAGTTTCATTCACTAAATGAGCAAGCTGGTTATGTGAGGCAAATAACTCAACGTATTGGCCTTTTGGAGTTGTGCAGCGTGAATGGCGTAGTCAAGACGAACAATGAAGATTGTAATCATCAGTAATAACAATTAAACTGTTCGGGTAGTTCACAAGGATAGTTACCTATTTTCCCTCGTTTGTGCTTTTATACAGAAATCCAAAATACAAAAGCGAACTTATTCTAAACTTAACACACAAAAAAAACAGTTAAATTCTGCATCTTGGCATATATGATGCAGAATTAATAAAACGTTGATCAGTGTATGTATGTATATTAAAAAGAATAAACACAAATTTTTAAGAACAAATAATTATTAATGAAACATAAATTCATTAACTTACCATTTTCCTTTCATAGATGTTGGCATTTTTTGCTGGAACCTGAGTAGAATTTTAAATATTTGCGGATGGGACTAGAACAAAAGAAAACAAATAGAGTACAAAATTAATGTAAAATTATATTAAAAAATATATATGTATATAAATACATACATGTATGTATGTATGAAAAGTAGTAGATGCAAGTGCAGTCAATTTCAGATATATTATATGTACATACGTATGTATATGGCCTGGCCACAATATGTCAATATAATTAATATTTAATTTAATTTTTCATTACTTCAGGGCATATGAACGGTTAATATATTTTTAAACTTTGATGTGTCGCGTCGTCCAGTCAATAGTGTCCAGTTCATCTATAAATGATAACAAAACATTGTTATTTCAAGAAGATAGCAGAACGAGATATTATACGTAAATATATAGCCTAGACTTGGATAGAAAAAAATAAATTATAATGTAAGTGTAACTGTTAAAAATAGCTGGTAAATTAATCACGTAGAAAATTGCTACATGAAAAAATGGGTGTCACAGAACTCGTGATTTTTGTCGCAAAGTAACACCGTTTTTTTTCTGTTTTTTTTTTGTTTTTTTTTTTGTCTAGAATTCTTAAAAACCAATATGGCAATTATGTCAAAATTAAACTTTTCGCAGCTATAAATACTTTAAAGCGGAATGTTTTATAAAACCTGCAATTTATTTAATGAATAATTCCATGTTTATAGGCAGAAATCATCACTTAATTAAATTTAGTTGATTATTGATAGAATGGAGTTTAATCAAAGTTTATCGAGATCGTTTTCTAAAAATAATAAAAAAATTATTAAAAATAATATAACATATACAATGAATTGATTGATCGAGACGTTAATTAACTAGTTTTAATAGAATTGCAGCTTTTACGCAATCAAATAAAAAAATTTTACCCCGATGTAAGTGGTGATTGGGAGTAAATTGCGATCAGATAACAATTAAAAACAAATAGATTTATAGACGTTGTCTGCTACAGCTGTACACGCAACTTAATTTACATTTCTTTGTTTCAGAGTTTGACAAATTCAGCCATGGAGTGGTATACAATTGAGCAGCGCGTTAAGATTGTCGAAACCTTTTACGAAAATGGGTGTTCAAATCAAAATGCATTTCGTGCACTTTGTGATTTTTTAAGGCACAATTTCACCTCAATTTCATCTCAAGTGCCGCATTTGGTAAAATGATTATTGAAAAGCCGATGCATTCACAAAAAATGACTGATATGATGACTGGTTCGGCATATGGGCAAGCGGCGTCATCAGTCCGTACATCTGTGAAAATGAAGTCGGTCAAGCAGTTACTGTGAATGGTGTTCGCTATCGCGAGATGATAACAGACTTCTTGTGGACAGAAATTGGGAATATGGACCTGGACGATATGCGGTTCCAACAGGATGGTGTCACTTGCCACACGACTAACTAAGCAATGGCTCTTTTGAGCGAGAAATTCAATGGCCGTGTTATCTTATGTCGCGTCACGATCATGTGATTTGACACCGTTAAACTTCTTTTTTTCGAGATATTTAAAAGAAAAAGTCTACGTCGATAAGCCTAGAATAATTCAAGAGCCAAAGGATGAGATAATTCGGTACATTAACGACATTGAACCTAAATTATGTCTCAGAGTCATTGAAAATAGGGACCGACGGATAGAGGTATGTCACCGAAGCCGTAGCGAGCATTTGCCCAATATTTTGTTTTACACATAATTGTCATAGATTCTTCTATCATAATAAAAGGTATTAAAATAATGCTCGAGCGTTTTGGTTGGACCACCCTTTAGAATTCAAATGCAAAGCTGAACGAAACTGCAAAATCACCCAAAATGAAATAGAATCAGCCTTTTCTGAACATTTATTGTTCACATATAAAAATGCAAGATTTTGATAAAAAAAAAAACATCACATAATAGACAAAGCGAAGCCGTATGGTGTGCTTTTATCAGTTCACTAACCTTGCGAGAAAATAAAATTAAAACCAAACTATAAACTGCATAAAACTGTTATGTTGCTTGCATACATATGCTGATGATATCGACATCATTGCCTGTCACACATAAGTAGTAAGCAGATCCTTTGAAAAATTTGAAATAAAATAGACGGAAGAAGATTGCACTCTACAAATCACTTATCCTACCCGTATTGTTCTATGGTGCTGAAACATGGATTATGAATATATCGGAAAAGTTATTGTTGCCAATGCTTAAAAATTCTTCGTAAGATTTACGGCCCTATATCTCTCAGGACAGGCTTTGAATTAGAATGAATCATGAGCTGTCTGATGGAGCCAGGTAGATTAAAATTCATTAAATACACTGTTTTGGATACGTTCGATGGATGGATAATGAAGCTGAATGGAAGGATAATGAAGACGGAAAAATTTACATACCTAAAAATACGGATAGGGGTCATTTAACTCCGCTAATTTTGAACTAATTTCAATACCGAAAAATTTATTATTTGAATTTGAAAATTGTTTGTTCAGTTTAAGATTATCTCAAAAAGTGGCGAAAATTAAATTAGATAAGAAAGATGCCTTTTACAATGTGGTAGTTAAGTTCCAAAAAAGTTGTTAATTGGGTGACACAGCCTTATATCAGGCAACAAGATAAATTTTATAATATTCTTTCACAAAAAACGGTGTATTAAATAATTAAAAAACATACACGCTCACAAAAACATGCTGTTAATGATGCTGTTATGATGACAATAACTACGGTGTGACAATTGCAGTCCGACTGGAATGTCTTTGTAACATTCTAACAAAGACTCCTGGCTGTAGCGATGATGTAATGTCTGGAATCTCAAAAAACAATGAATCTTTTGGTATTTTACGACTGCTATCACCAAATGGACTAAGATAAGCATATTCAGCTCCTACGTAAATTCTGCCTATATGGATGTTAGTCCTGGAATATAACATCACGCAATGCCAACTCTTTTCAGGTGTTCATCATTAGTTTTCTTCAGAGAATATTAGTATAAAAATCAGGTTAAGCATCCCTGTCGTTTATTTCATTGCTAAAAAGAATAAACAGAAGCCTCAAAAACAACAATACATGTTGTTTATAAATAACCAAATCGGCAACAACAACATAAGCAGTAAAAATAAACGGCAACAGAAAAAATAGATAGAAAAGAAACCAAATAACAAACTACAACAAAAGAACAAGAACTGGAAGAAGTAGATATTTACATTCGCATCGCATGAACTAAAAAGAAAGTAAAGGAAATAAACGGAGTCTACTCAAATATAGAGAGGTTCGAGAGGCACATCGATGCGGACAACAATCAGTTTATGTGTTGTAAACTCAGCGTGAAAATAGTTTATTTGGTGTAAACTCAGGGAACGAGTTCTTGGTTCGAACTCAGTGCAAAGAGAGCTTAGTTTGGTTAAACTCTGGTTGAAGAGGTTGTGATCGAACCTAAGCTGTAACAATGATCGGGTTGGAAGATCTCTAGGTAAGAAGATCAATCGAGTAATTGTTGTTTACAAAATTGTAAAGAGACGAAGTTATTAAGAATAAAAATTGTTATCGCTTGTAAAAAGGTTACAAGCAGTGGAACACAAAACTGTATAATTAAAGGATTTTAATTAAAATCCAAACACAAGATTTATTTTAACTGCAATCTACGAACTCATAAATAATCGATTTTTAAAAGGTAAAAACAGATTAATATTGTAAATATTTCGGCCAAACACCATTTCGAATAAAAACTTGTGGAAACGACTGAGCCAACGTCCAACTCACATGGGGACTCTTGATCGCGAATGACACTGGATTGGTGACATTCTCGAAAATCATTTGAAAGCATAACAAGAACTGCCATAGACTGGAATTTACAGGAAAAAAAGAACAAATCTTGTCGCCCTCTGCATATTTGAAGGCGACAAATTGAATTTGGAATCAACCAAACCAATCGAAGTTGGAAAAAAAAAATCAAATATAATGTTTGTTGTGTGATGTGGGACTTTGAGAAAGTTTTGCGAAGCTCTTCAGTTTATATTTGATCCGTATATATGAACTGAAAAAAATCAGAGATAATGAAATAAAACACCATTCCATCCCAAAAAACTGAATAGTTGGTGTCGAATGTCAGGAATTATCCGTTCATATATCTTTAGCAAAAGAGTACGTTATCGACTTATGCTCCTTGAACTTTTGTTTTAATTAGTCAATGATATAATCAATAAGTGTGAAAGTCTGTCAACTTGCGGCAAGTGAGTTCACTGGTGTCAACAAGATGATCCTAGATTTTACGAAAACGTCGAATTGTCGAATTACTTTCTTAATAATATTATTTCACGAAATGATCCAGTTTATTGGCTGTCAAGATCATGCTATTTGTCGCTCCTACAAAAAGAGTTTATGTTATTTAGGTGAAATTTTATTAATATTTATTTATCATTAAATTTTAATATAAGACATAGTATTTTTCTATACAAAACTAAATAGTATGATGCAACATTGTTTATGCTATTTTGGTAAACACCCAACGAATCCTACATTCTCTTTTGTCAAAGAAAAAAAGTCATACATACACACAAATTTATGTTTTTCGACGTGTGTTGATCATTTAATTTTTTTTTTTATTTTTATTTTTTTTTTGTGAACATTACATTCATTTTTAAAGCATTTTCTTTGCACATCTTCTACTCTATAATAATAAACGTTCAACAACATACTCGTGCATAATGCGTATTGTAAAACAAAAATATTTCGTAACTATCCACGCGTTCAGCTGCCAATCATAACAGAAAATGTTGTAATTTAATGTTTTGTAGTGACATTATAGGAGTAATGCCGCCCTTATTAAAGCAATTCCCGTAGTCCTCTAGATCTAAAGTGTAGCTTCATTTAATTTTTATTTATTCCACTTTATTTATAATGTTCAAAATTAATGAAAAAATATGGAGAACAGTCTTGTTAAAAAACAATTTTAAACGTAAAACGATGAAATATATTACAAGCGTAACGGACACATGCAAATTGGGCATGACTTGACGAACATTCATACATATTTATTGCGAGTTGGATAGATGTCTGATAGGCATGAACGAATATTCAGGCAGATAGCAGTAGTTGGTTAGTTGGTTGATTATTTTGTATTGAATGATAAGAAAGATTACTTGTTGCATACTCGCTCACTCACTTTATTTTATCTGCAATGTATTTGTATAGAAGCGGCATTTTGAAACCCTTTAATATAGAAAATGTAATGCTTAAAATTTAAACAAAAATTCTTTAGAATAATAATCACAATAATGGCTACAAAGTTGCCACCTCGTTGTCCTATAATCAGAAAAAAATAGTTAATTGTAGACTTTTGCCAAAGTACACAAAAGAATTTTTTTGTAACACGAGTAAAATACAAAAAAAAAAGGTTGCAAGCTAAAAAAAAACCTGTTAAGTACTCAACATTTTTTGTTTGTTTAGAATATGATGTTCATATGTAAGTCCTAAGAGTATGAGAACGGCCATACTAAGCCTTCTGTTAAAATTGACTAGTTTACTGAGATAAGTGGGTGTAAAATATTTAAAACAAAAGAAACAGTTCAATTAGTACATTTCTTATTTTTGCTTACAGTTGATGAAGGTTTAGGTAAAAAATTTGCCGACAAATGGGTTCAGTTCTGAGCTGCTTATAATATATGGTATATTTATAAATTGTAGATGTGTCACAGAAACAAAATACGTACGAAAGTAAAAGTGAAAACGCTTTTACCTCATCTAGAAAACGTAAAAAAATTTTTGATTTCAACAAAAAAAAAAAAAACAAAAAACACGTAGATAATGTGCTAACCCAATGTCCACTACTGTATATAAGGGGTGTTTTTTATAGAGGTATAGGACTTTAAGTTGCAATAAAACAACGATGGATTATTCGATTGACATGAATTTTATTTATCCGAAAGATAATCTTGTGGCATTACATTTTAAGTATGATTTCTGGCATATGACCGCCACTGTTGGCGCGGATGTAATCCAATCTGGACGCCCAATTTTCGATGACTTTTTCCAACATTTGTGGCCGTATATCGGCAATAACACAGCGAATGTTGTCCTCCAAATGGTCAAGTGTTTGTGGCTTTACCGCATAGACCAATGACTTTACATAGCCCCACAGAAAGTAGTCTAGCGGTGTTAAATCACAAGATTTTGGTGGCCAATTCACAGGTCCAAAACGTGAAATTAGGCGGTCACCAAACGTGTTGTTCAGTAAACCTATTGTGGCACGAGCTGGGTGACATGTTGCGACGTCTTGTTGATACCACATCTCCTAGACATCATGGTTATTCAATTCAGGAATGAAAGAGTTAGTAATCATGGCTCTAAACCGATCACCATTGACTGTAACGTTCTGGCCACCATCGTTTTTGAAAAAGTACGGACCAATGAAGCGCACCAAACGGTTAGTTTTTCTAGATGTAACGGTGTTTCCACATACACTTTAGGATTACCTTCACTCCAAATGCGGCAGTTTTGTTTGTTGACGTAGCCATTCAACCAGAAGTGCGCTTCATCGCTAAACAAAATTCGCTTATGAAAATCGGGAACAACGATAATCTCGTTTTGGGCCCATTCGACGAATCTACGCCGGGCGCGAGTCTATTCATGATGAATTGCCAAACCAAACTGAGAATAAATCACTTGACAGCTGGTAAGTCGGTCGCCATCTTGAAAAGTAATGCCGACCTCTATAAAAAACACGCTATATATATATATATATATATATATATATATATATATATATATATAAACATAGATAATATACATTCATTTCTTTAAAAAAGATTTTTTAGCTTAACTGACACAAATGTGATCAGTAGGTTATAAGAGTTACTGCCAAAAAAGCTTAAGTGACAAGAATTACCGTTATTATACTAAAATGTGAGCCATGTTAGTTGTATTATATATATCGGGAAAAATAACACTTACATACTAAATTTCATTGTATAATTGAAGAAAAAGCAGATATTTGAAAAATCTTCTCCTGTAAAATTTTATTTTCGTTGGTTAAACTTTTTTGGCGATTACGGCACGATATATTTATACATGATTAAATTTTTAAACAAAACCGAGGCCGAACCTAAACTTTTTATTTTGATTGACCAGAACCCGAATCCGAACACATTTTTTCCGGGTTTTCAGTCCCTGTTAGAAATAATTGACTGCCCAATAGTAATTTAATCCCTACTTCCGTGTGTCCCCTTTAGGATAGGATTTCCACAGTTTCTGAGATCGTATCTGAAAAATTATGAATCAATTTTTATCGATCTGCATGCTCTGAGCCTCTATATTCCTGATCCCACCACTTGGGGTATTTTGGATCCAGCCTTATACCACTTTGGGGAGTCATATCGTAACCGCCAGGGACCTGTACCCCACTTCTTCCATGTCATAAAGATGACTCTGTACCTCCTGACGAAGCTTTGCATGGGATCCATGTAATCGGTCGTCTGGGATATACAGAGTAGATCCGCCATCCACTTCAAGATCGTTAAGTTGTCTGCTTTAAGTTTTACCTTTCTATAAATGGATATTGCTTCCACAGCAGCCTCCTCCTGTATAACAACATTACGAGGTGTTAGGTTCAGAAGCGTTTCCATACCCATTGTTAAAGTAGAATTCGTTGCCCTTTCTGGTTAGCCTTCTAATTATAATAAAATAGTTATCAACATACGTACCTACATATTTTTTACGTTCAATAATGAAACATAAACGATATGAGGCTTTCTTTATTTATCGTAGCTTTTTTTTAACTTTGATTGATTTGTCATTTTTGGTATTCTCACCTAAAACGCTTTGCAACACATATTTATTACAAGATACCATTATATATGACTTTGGCAGAGACATAAATTGGGCAAATAAAAACACTTGAAACGGGCTAAAAAAAATGAATGAATTGTTATAAAGTGATGATGCCCAATTCTTATACTGGTTGGCCATAAGACTGTCTCAATGTCTGGCATACATAAGTACATATCTATCATCACCTTCAACCGCAATCACAATAAAAAGATACAAAAAAATATGAAAAACAGACAAAACATCAATTTAATGGAGGCGTCATATTGGTCAAACAACTAAACATTGACGCTTTAAAACTGTCAGCAAAGTTTTCGAAAAAAATCATCGTTGAATTTGCCACTCTTCTCAAGAAATCCCTTTCATTTTTCAATTTCTTTTTTCATTAAAAATTATTATTTTACGCTTGTTGTTATGATTTATGACAAAAGTGTCATAAAATCTTAAATGAAAAAAGTGATTGTCGCATAAGTGATTTTGAAAGTGCATTGAATTTATCTCTTTTCTTTTTTTTATAAATTTCTTTAGAAACATCAGACATTGAATTCTTTAAAAGGGTTTTAGATGTTGCAGGGAAGATACTTTGTTTTTAAAATATGATTTGACAAAAATCGAAAGAAATAACAATTATTCTTAAAGATTAATTGTATATATTTCAACAAACACTTATGAATCGCTATTAAAATGGAAACAATCCACTGGCGAACACTGAAAATGGTAAAGCATCGATGAATGACCATCAATTTTCCTTGATGGGAAGTTGTAGTAGACAAAATACTGCATCGTTCAGCATAAACTGGACACATAACAGACAATGTCGCTAAATTTCAGCATGAAGTTGACTCATAACAGATAATGTCGTTAAATTTCAGCTTTCTTTAGCATGGTGTCATTCAATGACGTTGTGCTACATAATTCCTGTTGTTCGTGTCATTGTTGTAGGGATTCGTCAGTGAATTTTTTCATTCATGATAATTTTATATGAATTTCGACTTGATACTTATATTGTGACTTTGATTCATCGATTAAAATATCACAGTGACTATGCCGGCAATTAGAGGAAATAATAAGTAATAACAAATTAAATATAAAATTTTAAAGCTGAATAGACATAAAATTTTTTTTAATGTCATACTATCCGAAATCGTAGTCGTAAATACACGATACACAGAGAATATAAAACCATATGAAAGTATATTATAAGTTAGACAGTATGATTTTAAAGCGTATATTATTATACTGTTACAAAAATCAGGTTAAGAATCCCTGATTCAAGGCTTCCGACCACAGGCCACACGACTCCGAAAGACGCTAGCTGCAAAAGTAGCCAAGTAACCAGCTACTTAATTATTTTAACGACTACAGCTACAAAAAAATGTAAACAAATGTACATATGATTGTCCTTTTTCAGTGGTTCCACGTACAGTTTTTCGCGTTTTTAATGTTTATATTTCATGTATTGCGGTTTTAAAACGCCTATTCTACATCTTATTGCATGGACAGTACGAAACTGTTTGTTATCGCCAATAAAAATAGAAATTAGCTTAAGTTGGCTACGGGCTACAACGATAGTCGTGTAGTCGGTAGCCGTGTTGCCGCTAAAATAATTATTCTCATATGCACACAGGTATTCTATTTTTGACAGCTTGTAATCGATGGCCGGTAGCCTTGAATGTGTTTATAGCAAATAACCAAACCGACGACAACAACATAAACAGAAACGTAGTAAATAAAAATAAACGGCAACAACAAGCAAACAGACAACGAAACAAATACGAAGCACAACAACAACACAATAAGCATTGAAACAAACATGTTGTTTGTTATCGGACTGCTTTACAGGAACTAAAAAGAAAGTGTAGCCAGATTCTTCTGGTCTCATAGCAGGTATGTTCATTTCCCCATCGTGTGACCGCCATTTGACAAAATTTCCGTGAAATTAGCCTTCTATTCTGCCTTAGAGGAACACCGATGTTCCCAATCGATCATTTCGGATTAAAAGAGTTTTCTGCCTGATCAAGTTCATCCCCACGCAGTTATCATCAATGTCCTCATGTCCATGAACCTAAGAAAGGGTAACCGCCCAATGTTACAAATACTCTCCAGGGATCTTCCGTAAACAAGGAGATATCCCTGTTGAATATCCTGTAATATCGGACGAACTACGTGGCTATATTTATGTTATTCCTCTTTTCATATTAGAAATTTTAGAATCGGTTAATATTCAGCTAAGTTTTTAGGTTGATAAGAGCATGATGGCAAGAAAAACTAGTTTTTTACTAGTAACTCATAATTTTGAGATGTTTTGAATGTTTTAAAAAAAGATTCTTGTTGTATTAGAAAAATAATATCACTTTTCAATACTTTAATTTCTTCATTTTTGTCCCATGGTGTAATCGAGCTGCCATTAGTCCTAAAAATAAATAAAAACCGAAAATGCTATAACAAAGGTATGTAAAAACTGTACAAATATGTGTTGGAATACTACGGTATTTTGTGAAGTTAAATAGTATCAAAAAAAAATTACGACAGTATCAACGTTCCCATCACTAGTGTAAACTCAGCGAACATGTTTAAGCAAAGTAAAGTCGGTGTGAACAGAGTTTATAAGGAGTAAGCCCGTGAAGTGAGTCGTCATCCTACTTAAGTTGTTAGGTCCAGTTGAAAAGGTTGTGATCAAGCCTAAGTTGCAACAACGATCGGGTTGGAAGTTCTATAGGTGGAAAGATCTTTGGAGTAATTGTTGTTGCTTACAAAGTTGTAAACAGAGGGAGTAATTAAGAATAGAAATTGTTATTGCCCGTGAAAGGTTACGAGCAATAGAACACAAAACTATGTTAAATAAAGGATTTTAATTAAAAACCAAACACAGCGTTTATTTTATTTTAACTGCAATATGCGAATTCTTTTCATAAGCGTTGTTGAAAAGTAAGAACATAACAATAATTTATATAATTAAATGAATAAAACTTGATTTTAAAAAGCTATACAACAATCATGTCATTTTGCATCACTATGAAAATTAAGGTTTGACAACAGTTTGCCGTAATCGTACAATTCAACAAATTATTAAAGAATTTCGCACAAATCTTCACGTTGTACCAATCATCAACAAAAAACAGGAATTTTGTATTATGAAAAGAATCGCTTCGGTAAATCAAAGTGTTGAAGATGATTCTAAATTAATGGCCACCCGCAGCTTGAACTTTGTCCGTCCATCACTTACAACTTTATGTAGTGGTCAATCCCAGGCCAGACCATTTAACAATTTTAAACAACGGTATCACCTCATAACATTGCTAGTGACTGGTTATGAGTATTTACGATATGAAAAACTTATCGAACTAATGCAATTGCAGTTTGAAGTGGGCGGTTAGTCTAAAAATAGAATCGGAGGCAGCTCATTAATTAAGGGAAGTTCCTCTTGTTCCACTTCGAATGTCGCGGGAATTATTTATGTATGAAGAAGGTCAATTAGTTCTGAACCAGTTCTCTGAATATTGTCTCTCTTTAAATGGAGCCGGATAAAGAAATAAACGCAGTTCAATTATTTGTCTTCTTTTTTTAATGCATTGCAATTAAGTTAAAAGCAATTTTAATTAAAAATATACATTAAATAAAATGAAAAACATTTGACTGCTTCAGTAAAGCAGGATTATTCGCAAATAAGTGAAAACAAGAATTAAACCAACAAATTTAAAAACACTGAAGAAATGACTCAGAAATGAAAAAAAATTCATTAAAACCAATACAAGTAAGTTATTAAATGGAAAAAAATAAAAATAAATAATAAATTTAAAGTGTTCAAGGGAGTAATTGCAGCAATAAAGAAAATTGTTTAAAAAATTGCAAATATTTCATAAGGCGGTACTTTACTAAAAGAACGATAAAGCGAGACCCTAAAAAATTTAATAATTTTTACTGTTTATCTGTTTTAATTTTTCTTTTTACAAAAATATTAAATGAAAAGTAAATTGAATGCATTTAAGTAAAAGTATTTTATTTCAATATTGTATTGGTCAGCAACATTCCATAAGGGGCAAACCGCCACAGATGTTACAACAGTTAAAAATGTTAATCTTCTACAAAAAGAAAAGGCTTACAGGTTACATGAAATGCCATAAAAGTTTTTTTTTCTTTACTTCAAATTTTGACACAACAAGCGGTAAATGTCTTCGCAATGGGTGTCATAGAAATCAACACAATAGACAGAGTGTCTCTTCTTTCTAAATGGCATGCTGATACGAGTTTAATTGAAGGTCTATTGCATGGTGAAATTATATAAGGTGACCGTTTTTCTTTAATAATTTGCGTTCGAGAGACTGCCAGAAGTTTTTTTTTTTTTGTACAGCATAGATTTACTAAGTAGAACAATCCAAGTATATCATTAAACTAAACCTTATTGAAAAAATATGCTTCAAAATACATTCAAATATAATATATACATACATATAAAATACCTTAATATTTTATGTTTATGATTAAAAGACGTCCAGAAAACGAAATATGTATTTGAAAATTAAAATTTTCAACAAAATAAAATATTTCTAATTTACAAGTGTTAACTGTATCAAACGTTTGTTTACGATTTTTTTTTGTATTGAAATCTTTTGACATTTGCCTTAACATACACAAAAAATATAGCCTGTTGTTTTTGTAAAAAAAATTGGTTGTTGTACGGGCAACACTATTTTGTTCAATGTGCCTTGGTCTTTTGACTTTTATTGTTGTTTTACAAATTCGTATTGAATATTTTAGCCCTGCTAAGATTTGAATAATTTTTTTTTCGCCTTAGAGACACTTGTAGTGCCTTAAACTAAATCCATTTAAAGGGGTTTCAATTAGCAATAGTTTTTTAGTTTGTCTCCTAAGATCAACACACACAGATATGGTTTTTCAAATTCAATAAATCTATTGTGAACAGTAGAATTTAGCAAAAATTGTAATAGCTTAACCCCATCTAGTGGAGTAGTGCTAATAATTTGACCTTGAATTTTAAATTATTTTTTATAAATTTGAAATAAATCTGAATAATTTGTTTATTCACAAATACAAATACATACACTATTTGAATTCTTCTTTTATAGGGGACAACACAATGATGCATTACATTAAGAAGCTACTACACGAGTTTTTAGTTATTTTTGTTTAATAAATTCTACAATTTCTACTGAAATGCTTTTTGGTTTAAATCGCGTTCTGCTTTTCGAAATGTATTATGAGATTTACAAGACAGTTTTACAATCAATCTATCAACGCCGTCTAGAACTAAGCTGAAGTAAACACATGACTTGAAGTTTAGGGCTTCTCTCTTCCGACATAAGGAACTATCTAAGTCGCCTTGCAATTGAGCTATAAGCGTATACTTCCAAAAGTTCACATTTCTAGGTATGTACCTATCAGAATTGTGTTCCTGGTTAAATCTGTATATATGTGACTCTATCGCCCTTTCTGTGGGAAAGTTAGATTATTTGTTACAATGCAAAATTATCACTAACTTCACTGCATAGGTCTTTAAAATTTTCCTGCTTAGGAAGATGTGTATACTTTGTGTTATCACACTGTTTTTATTTTTCTTCATCATGCAAAATTATCACTAACTTCACTGCATAGGTCTTTAAAATTTTCCTGCTTAGGAGGATGTGTATACTTTGTGTTATCACACTGTTTTTATTTTTCTTCATCATCCGACTTAGAAAAGACTATGTTTTGTGTCATCGAATCTACATTTTTTTGACATACAAAATCGTATTCTTATATAATTTTTTGGATATAGTTTATATAGAATTGATTTTTATATCGGGCAAAATTTAAGCTGTGAAATACCTGTCATCTGAAGTATCACTTATTTAGTGAAAGGAAGAGCTCGTAAGAATAGTTAAAACTTACTACAAAATTTTATCGTCAATACTTTGCTCGTGAGACTGGATTCTAATCGATTCAAGGCTGTGACGTATGTGGATGATGTTGCTGTGGCCGTGTCGGGAAAATTTCTCGACAAAATGTCGCATATCTGAGTCTTCTCAGTCGGTGGAGTACTGACAGTGGACCGAGCGTTAACCCGGGAAAAACGGAATTAGTACTATTCACACGCAGGCAGAAAGTTTCGTCGTTTTCCCTACCGTGTCTGCACGGGGTTAAACTTGGGGCTGGACTCCAAGCTATTCTGGCTTCAAAATACGCGTGCGAGGGCGCCGACGGCAAATGTTGCGATGTAATTTTGTCGTCGGGCTATTGGGAGGAAGCCCTGGAGCCTAAATATGAGAAATCCACAAATTATAGGATATTTGATAGAGTTATGCGGAGTACAACACTGATGATTACAGGTGCGCTCAGGTCTATTTCAGTCTTCCAGTAGACCTGATGGCTGGCAGATGGCAGGTATGTCTGCGATAAGGTTGAAGTTGGCAGAGGCATGGTCGGACAAGGTCTACGGGATAGATTACTGTACACCCAAACCCCTCCTGGATAGAATGTTCTCCGTGTGCATCTCACCAGATATGGTTGTGATATCCGAATCTGTACGGACAGTCAAGCTGTGATCATAGCGCTCTCCGGTGTCTACTCGACATCGTGACTGGTGTGTGAATGCCAAGCATCTCTAAACGAGATGGCGAGGCATTATGACCTGGAGATTATCTGGGTAATGGCTAGCTCGGACACCTGGGGGAACTGAAATGAGAAGACCGACCACTTGGGTGGGATGCCATTCTCCTCTTGCAGACTTATGGCCATGCTTTACATGTTGGACAGGGCACAGCTACGGTGGGATGATGAACCCACGTGCTCTGTATCAAGGCAAATTTAGCTCCTGTATGATCGGGCTCGCTTGGAGTCTATTATGGGAATACCGCGTCTATTACGGGATGCTTCAAAAAACTTCTAGAAATTTATAAAAATTTTATGAGGTGTTAAACATAAGGAGGCCTTACCTCATTACTTAATCTTTACAAAAACACTAAATAGTTATCCAGTTTTCTATAACAAAAAGATATTGTCATTTGAAATATTTAAGAATTTCCTAGAAAACTAATGTGCAAAAAATTCAAATATATTCTACATCATGCGGAGACTTATAACGTTCAATGTATTTAAATTCATTTACAAATCATTCGAATTTAAAATCAAGGTCTGAATAAAATTTAGGCAAAACAGCACGTTTAATTTTAGAACCCATTGCCTACTGTTAAGGTGAGAGAATACAACAGTTCAAGTGTTAGAATAGTTTTCTTTGGCCAGTGTCTATGTAACCTTAGAAAATTTGCCTTTGCATAGACCCCTGCAGAGGTCATTAAATGCCTGTTAAGAGACAACAATGCTAAACGAATTCCCAATATTTTTAAATGATTTTAGAACATCTGGCGTAGGGAGGCGAAAGAAGAAATAAAAAATTTCATTTAAATAAACTCGAAATTGTCATAAATTATACTTTAATACAATTTTTTTTTTTTTTTTGCTATTAAGAGTATATAACTGAACTGAGATGAATGTATTTTTAATCAGGTTTGTAACATCTTTATTTAAAACATAAAATTATTATTAAATGGCATATAAAACTCATTTCCAATTTGTCATTTTTAATTTGTGTTTTTTTTTTTTAAATTTTATGTTTTATTTATGCAAAACTTTTTAAAAAAGAAGTCATTCTTCCAATTTCAAAATATGTATTTATTCGACATTTTCGTACTTAAAATCCAATTTATTTTTATGCAAATGGATGTTTATAGATGAAACAAATATGATGTTGCACCCTACATGCTTTGTACTTCTACGTAACTGCAATAAGATATAACGCTAATGCAAATGTTTTAAATGAAATTTCTGGTTATTGATCAACATGACTCAATTAATTTTTACTTAAATCATTATTCAATTGAAACGCAATAGTTTAGTTGTAGTACTTGTTATGGTCAACTTTATTTTATTAGTCATAATAGGCTTAAGGTAATGATAGTTTAATTACCATAATTGCGTCGTTTTAATACCATAAACTTGCAGCCATTAATTAAGAAGATTGAGGTGAGGAAGCTCTGCAACTAGTTTCGATCTTATATTAGTTGATGAAGAGAAACAGGAGCAGCTATCGATGTTTAGAAGCCGCACAATCCTAATGGGGTTTATATCCGGCATGCTACTGAGATTATCAACTTTATTAGTCATAATAGGCTTAAGGTAATGATAGTTTAATTACCATAATTGCGTCGTTTTAATACCATAAACTTGCAGCCATTAATTAAGAAGATTGAGGTGAGGAAGCTCTGCAACTAGTTTCGATCTTATATTAGTTGATGAAGAGAAACAGGAGCAGCTATCGATGTTTAGAAGCCGCACAATCCTAATGGGGTTTATATCCGGCATGCTACTGAGATTATCAATGCTTGAAGCGGCTAGTATACTAAGCCTTTCATCCTAGGTGTTCCGGGATTATTAGTATTTATTACTAACGGCCAGGGCTCATTTCTAACTGCCACAATACGGGAGATATTTCTGCTTTAAAGTTTCATCCGATAAAATAGGTAAGGCCCACTTTGAATAGTTGAATACTAAGCGGGCCTTAGAAAATGCAATGTGACAGGCTAAATTTACACCAAAAAGAACATGTTGGACGCCTAACTTCTGACTGCAAGATGATACATACTACTGTGCTGTAATCTTAGGTATAATTATAGATACATATGTACTTTAAAAGAAAAATAATTTTTAGGCTCATCAGTACAAGTGTTGAATGAATTATGATATCATATGGTTAGACATATTAAAGTACAATGACTGTTGCGGTTAGAAAATGCCGTGCGCATGACTGGAAATGCTACTGTCGTGGAAATATCACATCGAAAAAAGTGTCTCATAAACTGATCTGAGGAATTGGAAATACAGCCAACTGGTTGGTATGAAGGCCCTAAGGTAAGACAGTACGTAAGTAGTTTCGCGTGCGTTCTATTTTATAGATCGCATTCAATTTAAAAGCAGATAACGTTATGTTACTATATATCATTTTCTAGCTAATGTCTGTCAGACATCCTGTTGAACCAATGAAAGCATGTATTTTCTTCATATGGCTCGTCATGAAATCTTACCAAGTAATACAAAATAATGATGTCGACTCCTTCTCTTCTTTATCATTGAACCTTCTGTAGAAATAATTATGTATAAGGGATCATAATTCTCTGTGCAAATTAAAATTGAATTTGTGCAAATGTTACTCGCAGCTACGACGTAGGTGGTTCATATGTGAGCTTAAATATATTATTATTATTTTTCCAGCATTTCAGACGGTATGTCACCAATGGTCAAAGTGTGGTGTTGTCAACCAAGAGTTCCTGGGTTGAATCCCAGGCCATACCAATTGAAAACTTTCAACTGCGGTTTACCTCAAAACATTAGCTAGCGAAAAGTTATGTGTATTATGCTATGAAAAACTTTCTAATTTATGCTTCTGCTGTCGGCTTCAAACTGTAGATCCCTTTTAGTAAATCTAAAAACAGAATCCGGTGCTGCTCGTTTATTGAGAAAAGTTCCTCTATGTGTATCTCACCAATAATGATGTCATGCAGTACTATAATTATTTATGCAGAAAACACTAGTTTAAATCGCATGATCTTGGCGGCAAATGATCTGCTCCAAAATGTAAGATTAATTGCTCACCAAACTTACTCCTTAATAGGTTAATGGTATCACGTACCGTGTGACATGTTCAAGTTCAATTCTTTAATTTTAGATTTAAAAAAATGTCGGTAATCATTGTAACTTACTCCATTGACTGTAACGTTGCGATTTTCATCATTCTTAAAGAATACGGTCCAATGAAGCCGCCGGCTCGTCTTGATATTCTTGATCTCTTGAAGACACCTGGCATTCTAATTTCAATGTGCTTTATGGCTATAATTTCGACGAGTAGATACATATAAAGTGTAGTGCGTAAAGACTCGTCTCGTGAGCAGAATTATCTTTGGTTCGCTCGTTTTATGACCCATGCTCGTAATTTTTATTTTTTAATTCGAGAGTACGAATCATATTTTTTCTCTAAATATTTTTTGCTCAACTCGTGACCACAAGGTTAAAATTTTTCAAATTTCTGCATACGAGTTTTGTTCTTTAAACAGTTCTCAAAACAGAATCGAAAACGAGCAATTCATATCGGTGCGAGTTATTTGTGTAGGATTAAAGTAATACCGGTGGATTCGTATGTGTGTATGTATGTGTATTTTTTTTGCAGCGACCAATAGATTTACTCGTTTTCAATGCGTTCTGATGCTTTTATACTCGGTTTGCGTTCCGAATTTTATTTTTAAATTCTTTTGCTTTTGATTCTTCTCACGAGTCGTATTTTAAATCCTCTTAAATTTCTGCTCTCAAGAAGAATCGTTCTTTACGAACGAATTCAATTCGAGCACTCTTTTTACTCTGCTATAAAGTCTAGCAACCGAAACATATTTCGATATATAGGTTTTCTAACATTACCATGTCTTTTGACTCATCAGTGTATATATCAATAGCATCATCCGATATACCAGTATATCAGACCGATGTAGGGTTTCGTCCATGACTACCATTATCTTCACTACCATTCCATCAATTTTGTAAGCATTTGAAGAAAACGTTATAAGCAATTATGACCAAACAAAAAAAAAAAAACAAAAACAAAAAAATTATTTAACATTTTCGCTATATAAACATTTTAATAAAATTACAAATAATTATTTCACATTTAGCCTCTGGCTAAATTTTCTTAAATGCAAATATTGTATCACTTCAAACAACATTTTTCGTTTTTGTTTTTTTGCTGCACTTGCCAAATACTTTGGCCCAAAACAGTTTAATGTCATAAAAAGGAAATGAAACTTAGGCACAACATTGTATAAATTTTATATTAAACATTTCGTTGATGTATGCTAATTTGCCTCTGTGGCAGCAGTCCCATATTCTCTTTCAATATTCTGTTAACTCATGACAACTTTTGGTGTTAAATTCTACACTTGACCATATCCTCCTTTTCTGCCAACTAGTGTGTGTTTTTCTTTTAGTTTTTTCCATCTCCCTAAATGTGTTCAATCTGAAGTGGTGTGGTAGCGTGTAAAAACTTCATTTATGAGCATCACTGACCAATTAACAAGCAAGTGTGACCTCTTGTACACTTTTTGAGCCTCTCTCTTAATTTGTACACCAAAAAGTGTCCAAAACTTAAGCAAATACTGGCTTTTTATTTTTTGTAAAAGGGATATTTTTTCCTTGTACCCAACTATCACTTATTTTTATGTTTATTTGTTTATCGAGAGTCCCAAACGAAAAAAAAAATAAATTCCCAAAAATTTGAAACTAAACAAAAACAAAAAAGAAATTATTCAATTTGTTTATGGTCCTTGGAATAATGGCTTTTATTCTGTTTTAACAGAAACCCATCAAGGGAAACGTGTGAGTGCTTTTAACATGTAAATTAGGTCGCTATTTAGCTCAAGGACATAATAATTGTTGAACAAAAAATAATAATTTATAAAAGGAACATGCAAATCTGGAATAAGCGTTTTTTCCTGTGAATTTATTTAGAGAAAACAAGAAATGAATTCTGGAATGACTGAGATGGGCGAGCTGTTTAAATTTCGTATCGTAATAGGTATGTACTCATAAAGACAAAGCTGACTGGCTATAACTCTCTCTTGACTGTTTCAATAAAAGTACATTTAAAAATAAATTTAAAATTTTTACATATTATGTTGTGTAAAGTGCCTGATATCCGTCTTCACTGCTTAGCAAACACTTCAATTTTTTATTAACAAAATTTCTAAGAAAAGAAATTATGATGCCTTCAAGTAAAAATGACATGTTTTAATTATAAACCAACCAAGTAGTCAAGCACCACTCAGTCAAACAACCAATGACGTAAACAACCAGCCAACATTTTTATTATTATTTATATTATCACACACAAATGTGATTCTAAAGCTAAATGTAAACTTGAAGACAAAAACAAAAAAAGCGATTAAAAAGTACAAAATTCTACAAATTACTCACTTTGTTTATTTTTGAATAAACTAAGCAACACTTTTTAGTCACATGGAATATACAATTGGAAGATAAGATTATTTAGGTGCTTTTTTGGATTTAATAAAATTGTTTGTTGTTGCTAAATTCCAAAATCAATATTAATGTCAGTAAATAAACTTTGTTGTGCTAAAGATTAGAAATGTACTTGTATGTACTCGTATGTAGTAAAAAAGTTTGAATATCTTCTTGTAATATCTTGTCGTTACAAAACCGATTTTGTAAAATTATTAAACAATTTTTAAAAAGGTGATTAACCATTTCGTAGAATGGTAAAATTTACGCTGGCAACACTAATTCGATTGTGTCAAAAGATATACTGATTTCTATGAATATATAACATTGAGAAGTCCCGGGCCCAACACGCAGATGTCGCTTGTTTTATTTAGTTAGTGCTAACTCTTGAAAGTTACGCTGCCCACAATCTTCAAGAAAATTACAGTTCAAATAACAAAAAATCTACAAAAAAAAAAAATTTTCTTGTCTTTAAATAAAACTATATAAAAAATAATGATTTTGATGCGCTGGATTCAAATCCGTTTTCAGTTTTTTTTTGCATCGGGTTAAAATTTTTTTTATATACCAAAATATGGTAGTTATGTCAATATATGCAAGTACCACCTAACGTTTAGGAACCTATAAATCGCCTGAACAACATTCTTTTGTATTTTCAATAGTTTCGGAGTTATTCATAACTTAGTTGCCAAAAAACATTTTTATAGCGCAAAATTAGAGCAATTTTTTTTTTCGAGAAGTCATAAAAATGTGTTCAGAATAAAAATTGTACATGTTAAGCACTTAAAGCTTGAAATATTGAGAAAATAAAATAAACTATAAATAATGAAAATCAGTTGGCTATTGCTGATTTTATTCAAAATTAAATACAGGTACCTAACTTTGACCAATATTAGCGATTAATTTTTTTTATTTTTTGCAAAATTAGTAGAAATTTTTTTCCTTTGTTTCCAAAAAATTATAAAGAATTCTTAGAACGACACAATGATATATACCGCTATTATTTGGCTCATTATCAGTTATGCGGCGATAATTTGGTGGAGAGGATGCCTTGGTATAACTGTGGCAATGTAAACTTATCTAAGAGGGGCCTTGAAGGCCTTGATTGATTTAAAACCGCTTCATATCTATGTGATAAGGTTGGAGGCACCTGGTAGAGGTGCAAATTGGCCTGATATCATATTTCATGACTAATTCCCATATTTCTATTTTATATTGGTATGAATAAAACTGAATTTGTTAAATAAAAATGTTTTTTTTTTAAGCCAATTTACTTCCTAAACTTTAAATTAGCCCACACTTTATTATATTTATTATACTCCATTTATACTTTTTAAGTATAGCGAATATTTAAATGCATATATTTTATTATTTTTTATTATTTAATATTTATTCAACTTATTTTTCTCTGCTTAAACAATAAAACAGACAGCTGTTATAATTACATGATATTCTATTAATTGGTTTGTGAGTTATTGCGCTAAGAGTGACGCTACTTTTGTTATTTGCAGAACAATGAATCAAAAGCAATTTCGTTTTCAAATTCAAGAAAAAATTCAAATTCAAGGGAAAAAATACCGTTTAAATTCAAAAAGTGTTAAGGGACTCTTGTCTATCAAAAACAACAATAAAACATTGGTTTGTAGAGACACTGATAATGCAGAATACTGTGTACGACCAAATGAGGTGGTAATACTGGAAACCATCAAAAAAATCCACAAAATCATTTTGAATGATCAAAAAGTGAAGTTGCGTGAGTAAAGATATCAAAAGAACGTGTTAGCTTTATATTGCACGAGCATTTGACTGTGAGAATGCTCTGTCGAATTAAGAGGTTGTCGCTGAAACTGAGGCCTATTTTGAGGCAAAATATAAATCGTTCCACTTAAGTGGTATTTATATTTTAGAGCGGCGCTAAAATTATTAAATTGCTCTTGACAGAGATTACGTTGATGAATACAGCTAATATTGAACAAAAATGTGTTTTCTGTGTTAGGCCCAGGACTTTTCAGACCATGTGTTACCTTATGTGACACTTTAATGTTACAAAGTTTGAAATTTTTGGTATTTGGTTTTTCAGTGTAAAAAGTAAAATTTGTGACATGTTACAACTCTTGCAAGATAATAATTTTTGTTTTCAAATTATTTTTGGCAACTAAGCTCATTTTTTGTTCAATGCGTATGTCAACAAACAGTATTGCCAAATATGGTGTGAAGAGCAGCCAGAAACAGTACAACCAATGCACGCTCTAAGATGCACTGTTTAATGTGGTTTGGGGCAGTTGACATCATTGAACCATATTTCTTCAAGAGTGGCAAAAGTCTCAACATTACAGTCAATGGAACAAGATATCTTGTGACCGGCCCAAAACTGAAGAGTTGCACTTTGTTATAATGTGGTTTCAACCACATTGAGAGGCGAGTTTGGTGAGAAATAAATCTCACATTTTGGAGCAGTTCATTGGCCGTCAAGATCAAGGGGTTTGCACCACAAGACTATTTTTGGTGGGTATAAGTTGCCAGCCAATATTGCAGCCCTGGCCGAAATACTGTAAAAATTATATTAAAAATAGAGCTCACGGATGCCTCCGGCAATATTTACATGAAGTAATCTTTAAAAAATAAACGGCAAGCATTCATTTAACGCCACAAACAAATATTTCATTTACTTTTGCAAAATGTCTGTGTTTTTTTTTTTTAATTTTAAAACCTAAACTGTTAAAAAATAAGTCGTTAAAAAAAGTGTGGAAATGCTTTGCTGGTGTCAAAGACTTCGGTTTAATTTGTTTTTAAATGATCTATTATGAGTTATTATAACAGTACCGTCTGAATAAGGCAACTAAGCGTTACAAGAATTGACCAACAAGAACATGTCGTGTTTCTGTTGTGCCCTCGACTTGGAAATTTAAATGCCATCACTTCGCACTGCTCGTTTTGATTTTTGCAAAATTCTCTTGATGGTAATAAATTGACCGCTGAAAATGAATTGGCCAATTTTTTTTACCAATGTATAGCGGTAATAGAGCGGGAGCAGTTTTAAAAAATGACTTTGATGAAAAGTGGCAAACTAACTTAATATATGTGGTATATCGCACTTGTACCGCTAAAGTGTAACAACTTAAAATTAGTTAATTTTCACTTTTTCAAAGAAAACGATAGAAAGTGGCCATATCTACACAGTGCAAAAATTTTTCATAATTTTCTCTACTCTTTTAACTAAAACAAAAATGAACTTGTTAACCCATTTTGTAATATAATTGTGATATAAGTGTTTTGCCTCTACCGAAAATTTTAAAATTTGGATTTGACTCTCTTTAGCGGTACAATGTTTAGTGCGATATATGTTTATATTTTTTTTTTGGATTTTTTGAATTTCTAAACAAGGTTAGCATTATGTAATTCAATACATATATTAAAAAAGCCTCTGTCCAAACAATATTAAACTCGAGCTAAATTCTACTTTTTCTCTTATAATTATAAAATATTAGTTGGGAGAACTTTAGATAATCGTCGGCTGAAAGTGAGTAAAAGCATAATAAGTTAGCTGTGTCAAAAATGCCACAAATTATAGATTTACCGAATATTATGGGATTAGAAAGCTGCGCGTAAGGTGGGTGCCTCATTTCCTCACAATAGAATAATAGCTGCGTCGTGAAGGTGTTTCAATAGAGTGTTTGGCGATGTTTCACCATAATAAAGACAAGTTTTATTCCGATTCTTAGCCCAGGATGAGATATGGGTCCAGAACTTCAGAACTGAGACAAAGGAACCTTCAAAGCAGTAAAATAGATTGGGAGTCTCAAGTCATGACATTCGTTTTTAACGAATTAACAATCAACGTCGAGTATTATGTTAACTTATTGCAGTGATGATATTATGGAAAAAAACTGTACTTAGTAAAAAAGAAAGTACTGTCGTAATCACTATTGCAATTGCAAAACCAATGAACTAAAATTCAAATTGGTACATCACGTCCCTTATTCGCCATATTAAACTCCTTTCGGTTATTTTCTATATCCAAACTTCAAAACATGTTTTAACCGTAGTGTATCGAAGCTCCTCCTCCTATTCTTAAAAAAACCATCGCTCGAAGGAGTGTATAATCAAATGATAAATGCAAACGACGCACAGTGTTTCGATCTTATAGTGGGAATGGATAAAAATTTATGTTGTCGTAGATAAACGAAATTTCGTACAGAAAGGACCAAATATATATATGTGTAAAGTTTTAACAAATAGGGCAACGGACACGCCCACCACCCACATATATTCAAATCAAACAAAACCTATCTCACAATAGTTTTTTAAACGTAACTTTTTTATAAATAAATTTTCTTTATAGCATAGAGGTATGTTAATTACTAATATAAATAATTAGATTTCGAATAACAAGTTTTTAATTTTGTGAATTTTGCAACAACAAAATAAATAAAGAAAATAATACAAATAAAAATGTATTGTAATCTGGCGAAAATTAGAATTTGTACTTAAAATTTTGTAATTTTTATAATCATTTTAATTATTTTTAAATTTAAATTGATAATATAACGGTAGTATGGTGTAGTGGTTAGAGCGCACGCATAACAACACGCATAACACACAGCTTCGAGCCTTAGCAGAGGATATGACAAAAAAAAATTAATTGTGGTTTTGAGTGCTTAATAAAGAGGATTTTTCAACTTCACTCCTGAATACTCCATCCAAAAAATAAAGAAGAATCCCTCGCCTCTTGACCTTTTCAGCTTACCTCTAGCGATGATGGCAAACATCAGGCGAATAATCAGAAAAAACGCCACCCACCTACCACCACACACCTAAAAAATTACACTGCTGAAGCAAAGATCACCACTAATTAGCAAGGATATGCACCACTACAAAATCATATGAAGAGAGCTACAGTGGATTATTCGTCGGCTTGTCTTGAAAGATCAAATTGATTAACGAAACTGAAACAAAGCAATGGATGCTTTGTGGAAACCAATATGCTCCTTAATTTTTCATTTGCTTTAAGTTATTTAAAATCAGTAAAATTTATGAAAATTTGTCTAAATTATACATTTTTAAAATTTCAAAATTTAGTTGGTTCTAATTGTTTTTTTTTTTTTTGATAGAACATATTACATACAGACATATGTAGTTTCAAAAATAGAAATAAAAATATATATATTTTTTAACATTCTTTCCAAATTTGGTATTTTTAAAATTTGTGTTGAAATGAGTGCTTTTTAACAAAATTTAAAACTTTTTTCTATTTTGTTTACAATATTGCAAAGTAATTAAAAAACCAAACTTTTAAATATAAAAAAATATAGTTTTTATAGCTATTTTTCTGATGTAGCCAAAATCGAATTTTTTATACAGTAATTTTTATTATATATTAGTTGTCTTTGAAGCCCTCTTGGGACAATATCATAAGTAACCGAAAAGATCCTTCATTTTTATACTCAGCCGATACATAGATTTCAAAAGATTGATATTTTTAAATATCTATGAGGAGTAATTTTTTGATGTTTGTTTTTGGAACAACACACTGTATGACATGTATTTTTATGTAACCCAAAGTACGAAAATAAGAAATTTATTATCAAAAAATAGCTAAGGCAACCTTAAACCCAACTTGGGCCAATATTTTTTTAGTTAAAGAAAAACCATATTATTGTCATAGTTAATTAATGTGATTATGGTTCTGTTTTGGACCTATCGGTAGTGCACAAAACCTTAATGCTCTTAATCACTTTTAAGAGTTTTTTAAAGCTGCAAGAAGATATTTCATTTATCTAACAAATTTCCTTTAAACCTCAACAAGTCCAGATAGATTACAGTCGAGCCTCATCTGCCACTATGTGGAATTGAATAAAAAAAGCAATATAAATGTAAGCCGAATTCAGAGCCCTAAACAATTGGAGAAATCGGCTAAGCGGGTTTTTTATTTTTAATAAATTGTTTGAATTATTATTTTTAATATATTACGTACCGATAACAGAGTAGTACTGATATATTTTAACACTAGATAAGCTTCTGAGAATATTTGATGAAGTATTATATTAATAAATATGAATCGTTCTGTGAATAGATAAGCTTACTTTAATATGTTATTATTATTTTTTTTTTTGCTTAGTTTTTCTTTTATCGGTTTCACATAAAATTTAAACGCAGGCACTAAATATTTTTGGTTATCAATTATCGAAATTATAACTGTGATTGTTCAGTTCGACGATTTAAAATTGATTTTTTTATTGAGAATGGCACATTTTCAGTTTAGTTACCAATAAGCAGGTATCGAGTAAAGTTGTCGTTTTTTAAAGTAGAGAGAAGATAAATAAATTTGTGTTTTAAAATGAACTCAACGAAAATTATTTTTGCTGTGGCTTTAATTGCTTTTTGCTGCGTTAATTTAAGTATGTGAAAAAATTTAAGAATCAAGTGATTTTTAATGAAATAATATTTAATTAAAATGAAAATATTAGAAAATTTTCTGAATAAATAATTAAAATTAAAAAAATTACTGTCAAATAAGTGATAAGTTTAAAAAATATTTTTAAAATCTATAAATGCCTACGCAGATGATTGTAGCACTTTAACAAGGCAATTCTAGACCCATCAACTGAAAATTTTCTGAAGTCTAATCAACGTTCACGATATCAAGTTTACTATCGTATCGAATTATGTTAAAATTTATTAATAACACTATGCAACAAACAAAAATACCTTTGATATTCAATATATTATTTTGATGCGCTATGGTCGCCTAACTTCAAATATCATGAACATTTTTGATTCTATGAAACATTTTTAGTATTTTTTCTATTTTTTCTAGTATTTTTTGTAGTATTTTTTCTAAAAACTGAAACTGAAAATATTTGCTGCTTTCTATTTTTTGTCATTTCTTAGAAATCAAAAATTTCATAATCTTTCAAAAAAAAAAAAAAAAAAAATTTTTATAATTTATATCTCAATATCTTCAAAAATATTGTTTATGTTAAAAAATGTTAAAACGATTTAATGCTTGTATAATTTGGAAGTTTTTAACATATGGCGTAACGAAATCGAATAAGTCATTTCAAAGTTTTCACAGGATGTATGAAACAGCCCCTTCAAAATAAAAGTAGTGTTTTTAAAAGGTCAGAAAATTTTTCCATTTGTTGCATAGTGTAATTAGTTATGAAAAATTTCAAACAATTTCGATCGATATCGTATAATGTAATTGCTCGTGTTTTACATATAACAGTTTTTAACGCAGTTTAGTATTTTATATTATAGCTCAAGGGCGAACGTTGCTGTTTCTATTAGAATCGATCTAATATTTTGGTTATCTCAATATCAGCGTAATTCGATTAAAACATATTTCGTAAGTCTGTAATTATGACAGCTGTCAACTGAATTTAAACGAATTAAGAATTATTTATATATGTTTGTAGTCGAATTCGGTCATTGTTTGAAATTTAATGAAAGTCAGTTCAAGAAGAGAATAAAGTCCAAAACAGAACTTTTGTATAACTTTTAATGTGAATAAGTTTATTATAATGGAGGTCAACATGCAGCCGAGTTTAACCTACTCAAGAGTTGTGATTTTTTTTTTTAATTTTTATTATATTTCTTATTAATAATAAAAGCATGCTTTTTCTCCAAGCCACTAAATTTCAAACTTGTGTCATGTTGCTCTCAAGTTTATTTTTCTAAAATATGATAATTGGACAACATAATATGACTACAATTTATTAATACACAATAAAAGATAAGGTATTTCAGAATTCCACATTAACAAAATACTTAGTACCTTAAAAAGAAAAATTGATATCAAAATCAATAACAAGTTACTACTCAGAGATAAACAATTTCATTTTTGTGTTATTGATTAAATAAGAACTAAAAATATTTTTAAATACAAAAAATGAAACGTTGTTGGTTTTAGTATATCAAATTCAACCCTAAAAAAGTATTTTCAATAATTCTGAAATTTTCTTTTAAAAAGTTGAAGAACTTCATTTTAGCCATACAACTTATTTTTTGTTGAAAACACATCTCTTCATGGCAAAAAACTTTCTATTCATAACTAAAGTTTTCATAAACATTCCAAAAACTGATATATATACTCAATATCTGTATATTTCTCTTTCAGGTTATACCCTGAAATGTTTTGTTTGCAATAGCAAGCAAACTTGTAAAAATGCTCAAATGTATGAGTGTAATTCACGTTTGGCTAACGACACCCGCTTGTATTTACAACAATTTCATACCGGTATTAATCCAAATTCAACATCACCCTATTTTGAATGTTTCCGAGAATATTTGAAAACCTGTATGTATTTCTAAAGATTTTAAACCAAAAAGGCAATTATTAACGTATCTTGTCAATCTAATATTTTAGCAACTGGCGAAATCTACTATAAGGGATGTGCCTATGCTACTGTAGATGCTTGTCGTTTACCTTTAAGTCCACACATTGCTTACACTGTCCAGAAACAGGTGTGTAATCAATGTAGTAATAAGAATGGCTGCAATCCAGCCGACCGTGCTAATATTGATGTCATAAATGTTTTTGCTGCAATTATTGTTGCTGGACTATTACGTTATTTGTGGAATTAATACATATGCTATTAAATTAGATCAGTTGTATACAGAATGAGATTGTAATTAGAGTAAATCAAAACTATTTATAAATACATTTTTGGATATATGTAATACAAAATTAAAAATATTTCTTATTTTTAATGAGCCGTAACTTCATCTCAAAAACATCAGAACAAAACAAATCACAAGAGTTTAAGAAAAGAAGAAAGTTGTTGCCGGTCAAACCTGAAAATAGGACACCTATTAATACAATCTGCTCTACGAAATAAAAAGTGTAACATAAAAGTTCAATTTATGCTCGTCCAATTACTTACCAATTAAAAAAGTATATAATTAGTAATTAAATTTTGTCAATTAAAAATTAAATTTCATTGCGCAATTGCAATTCGCAATTACTTATTAACATTACAAACGCATATAATTAGTAATTGATTTTTGCCAATTTATCGTTATTGGAGCTAATTTCAGTCATTTTTAATTAATTATAAACTACCGACTACATATAATCACAAATTATTTTAATCGTAATGTTGGTAATATGTCTGTGAAAAATTTCTATTTGCATTTATGGGTAATTGCCAATTATCAATTACGTTAAAAAATTACAATATGTAATGGGTAGCATATGATATGAATCAAAGAATTATTCTGAACTGACTATATACACAGAAATTTAAAAGAAGTGCACCTAGTTTATGAGAGACTAGCTAAAAACCGGTGCGCTTCGCTACTCCATCTTAACTGTTATCTTAAACGATATCTTAGTTAAATCTTTTCCCCTTTCTTCACCTTTTGTCCTTTCCGGTCAAAATTTAATCAGCTGCTTCTTCCAGGAAGACAATGTAGGTTGTTCTTTTTAGTTGTGAACAGTCTTCAAGCAAACAGATATACATTTTTATATAGTATACGTATTTATGAAAGTTGCCACGCCCACTTATCCAATCTCGCCCAGTTACTGACTAATGGTATGTATAGTTCAGAATTATGTTTGAACCTTATTTAGAAACTTCTCCTATTGCAGTTCTTAAGATATACAAAAATTTACTGTAAATAGGAGGTACCACGTCTACTTGTTCAACTCTGCTTAATTTTCGCGTGATAGTATGTATTGACTATGAAGTCATTGAGATCAAATTTAGAAGCTTTTGCTTTAACAGTTCTCAAGATGTACAAAAATCTACATTTAGGTTATACGAGAGGTACCACACTCACACGTCCAATTCCGCCCACTTTTTGACTGATAATTTGCATTGATTTTGAAGTCATTCAGACCAAATGCTGAAGCTTTAGCTATAACCGTTCTCAAGGTATACAGAAATCAATATTTAGTTTGTATAGGAGGTATTACAACGGTTAAAGCAAAAGCTTCTTAATTTGGTACAAATGACTTTATAGTCAATTCAAATTATCAGGCAAAAAATGGGTGGAATATTAGTTTTTGTATATTTTGAGAACGACAATAGTAGCGGATTCTAAGCTAGGTTCAAACAATGTCGTGAAAAATACACATCATCAGTCAGTAAATGGGCGAGAATGGATAAGGTTGCGTGATATCTTCCATTCATACTGGATTTTTTAAATGTGGAGAGCGACATCTATTAAAGCTTACTTATCTCTCCACATCTGCCAAAAAGCGGGAATTACAGAAATCACATTGGATAAAAGCTATCTATGAACACACAATGCCTTTCTGGAAGGTAAAAATTAATGACTTCGACTGGAAGGGGACAAAATGGGGAAAAAGGATACAAAATTTAACTAAGATAGGATTTAAGATAATAATTAAGATGGGGTAGCAAAGCAAGCCGAGTTTTAGCTAGTGCTTTATATAATAGCTAGGGTGAGGTATCTAGCTTGGTGCTAAAGGGGCAAACTTACGATTTTATTCAGGCGATTGTAATTTTTCCCATATAAAGGGATCAATTTTAACCACAGAACAATGTGTGTTGAGGCTGTTTCATATAAAATATTTTGGTTACTCTAATGAACCACCATATCGATATAGATACAATCACTTGATAAGAGTTGGTCAAAGCGCTTTGACTGAACTTTGTCTCAAAAAAAGGATTATCTTTTATTATAAGATTAATGCGTTATGATCCGTTTCTCAAAATGTTTATTAATTTTTATTATGTCTTTCATTGAAATGCTATGTTTGCAGCACTAAAGAAACTTGTGAAAAACGTGATTTATGCGAGTGTGATGTTAGGTTGGCCGATCAAACCGAACTTTATTTAAAGGCATTTCATCAGGGTGTTACTAATAATACAAGTCTAAAATATATATGTTTCAGTGAAGAGTTAAAAACAACTATGAAATAAATATTTGCAATTTTCTTAAAAAATTTAAATTATTATTTGTTGAATTATATTTTAGTGGTTATCAGTTCTTATTACAAAGGTTGCATTTATGCAAATAGTAAAGGATGCGATTTACCTTTAACAACTATCGCCTCCTCAACTGTTAAAAAGCAAGCCTGTAAACATTGTAACAGTGATGGTTGTAATCCTGCCGCACATATCAATACTAATGTCGTGACGGTGTTTGCTTTAATAACAGTTGCTAACATAGTGCGTTATGGGTGGTATTAGGCAAAAGTATAGATATATGGAGACAAACACAATTGAAAGTGATAATTGATTGATATTCTTAATATATTTGTAAATAATTACAAGATTTTATTAAAATAATATAAAAATAAGCAACAAAAATCTTTTTTTTTAATATTTATGCTTTTGAAGCTCTCAGCTTAAAAACTTTTTTCTTATAAAGAGTGGTCCAACCAAAACGCACGATTTTAATCTTATATATAAGAAGAATATAAAATACGTTGTAATTGATGTTCCCTGGAATGCGCCAACTTACTTGATAAGCTCTTCGATGAATGGTGAAGTCAATACGAAGGTTTTTGAGTCATGAGTCAAAAACTGGGCCGTATTGGATAAGTGGGAGTAGCACCTCTCATACAAAGTAAAAATTGATTTTTGTATATCTTTAGAACGGTAAAAGTGAAAGGTTCTAAATTTGGTCTAAATAACTTAGTAGTTAAATCAGTCCAAATATGGGCGAAATGGAATAAGTGCGTGTGGCATCTCCAATACAATTTTAATATTGATTTTTGTATATCCAGAGAACGATTAGAATGGAAAATTCTGAATCCGGCCCAAATGACATTTTAAATAGTTCAAACATCTGCTATAAAGTAGGCGGAATCGGGTAAGTGGGCATGGTACCTCCCATACAAATTAAATAATGATTTTTGTATATCTTGAGAATGGTTAGAGTTCAAGTTCCTAAGTTTGGTTTAAACGGCAGTCAATACATCATTTAAAAAGAAATTTGGTAATTTCGCGGTAAAAGTTAGAGCTTTCTTTATATCTATATCAGTAAAAACGCAGATGCAACAAAAAGGCTCCCAGTAACGCTGGTGGAATAACTTTAGTTGTAAATAAAACAAAGAGTTTTCAGAAAATTATCTTAATATTTCTTATTATGGTAGAAAGATCTATGAAACAAAATATCAGACAAAAGTCCGTCGGTCCATATTTTCAATGACTTTAAGACATAATTGAGGTTCAATGTCGTTAACGTGCCAAATTTTTTCATTCTTTAGCTCTTGAATTGTCCTTAACTTATTGACGCACACTTTTTCTTAAATATCCCCAAAGAAAGAAATTCAACGGTGTCAAATCGCCACGACATGAGATAAAACGGCCATTGAATTTATCGCGCAAAAGAGCTATTGTTTCGTTGGTTGTGCGGTGCCATCCTGGTGGAACAACATATCGTTTAGCTCCATATCTTCAATTTCTGGCCACAAGAAGTCCGTTATCATCTCGTGATAGCGAACACCATTCACGATAACTCTTAGCCGACCACATTTTCAAAAAGGTACGGTTCGATGGCGCTGCCAGCCCATAAACATACTGTGTGGTATAGTAACTCTTTGTGAATGCATCGGCTTTTTAACAATCACTCGTGGATTATCATTTTCTCATTTGCTGAAATTCTGTGCCTCGACGCTGAAAATAATTTTCTTTGTTAAGTCAACTAACCGTTTGGCGTATTGACGACGATTGAAACGATTAGCAGGCTCTTGAGTTGATTGAACCTTGTAAGCGTGCAAATTCACATCTTTGTTCAAAATTCACATCAGTGATATTCGTGAGATGTTCAATTGCTTGGCACGACGACGAGTAGAGGTTGACAGTTCTTCTGCCATACTATCGCGAACAACAGTAGTTTGTTTTGCAGAACGAACTAGGCGAGCATTTACAGGTGATTTGACTTTTCGTACAGATCCGGTTTGCTGAAATTTGCGCACAATTCCCCTGATTGTGGATACATTTGGTTGGTTATGCTGACCAAAAAAATCACAAAGTGCACTAAATGTATTTTGAACGCCCATTTTCCCAAAAGGCTTCAATAATCTTATCGCGCTACTCAATTGTGTATCTCTCCATAGTTGAATTTGTCAAACACTGAAACAGAGAAATGTCCAATTAAGTTGCGCAAAAAACTTAACCTTAACATCGTGCATAATGGTTGGGCAACCCTTCATCTATCGATATCAAAATTTAAACATTTTATATTCTCCTTTTTTAGGTACTTGTTTACGCTGTTATGTTTGCGATAGCCAAAAATCCTGCAAGAGCCCCAAATTATTGGACTGCACTCCGAAAATAGCCAATGATACTCAAGAATATTTACACACTTTTCATAGTGGCATCAATACAAACACCACTTTTAATTCCTACAATTGTTTCCGCGAATATTTAAAAGTTGGTAAGTACCCGACAACAGGCCAAAAGTTCAATTAGATGTGACTTAGCACAAACCATTACTAAAGCCGGAACAACTATTTTTTAATTAATCGGCTACGACGTTATGGCATGTCCCCATTAATCGAAAACAGTGTTGTCCATAAGATTGGTTCGTTGCATAACATTTATGGCCTTAGGCTAATTCTAAGTCTAATTGAACCTTTAATACCAATGTGAACACAACTAATTCATTTAATTTTTCGTTCTCATATAATATTATAGATTCTACCGAATATTATTATCGCAGTTGCATCTACGCCAATGTTAAGGTTTGTAATGCCCCTTTGATGGATTTCATTTTAATGAAAAATCATAAGCAAGAGTGTGATCAATGCAGTGGCCGGGATGGCTGTAACCCAGCTGGTCGCATCGATACTAATATATTGACTGTGTTCTTTTCAATTGTTATGGCTGTCGTTCTCAATTATGTGCGTCATTAAGTGGTGCAGAGTCTTACTAAATAATATTGAAGAAGTTATGACATTTGAAAGCAGTACTTACCAAATTAACAAAAACTTTTTTTAGATAACTTTGCAAACGAAATTTTTTGTTAATAAATACGCATTAAACTTTTTAACAATAAAGTGTTTTTTCTTTGCTTTCAAAGGTCAGGTCTGTTCTATGAAATGAGGTTCTTTTCATATCTGTTTAAGTCTTAGGTCATAGAGATAGTTTGCATAAAAACTTTTTTCTGGTATCACTCGATTGTCGCAAATTCATTAATCCAAAGCTACGGTCACATTTGTTACAATAAATATTTGACGAAAAAAAAGTGAGCATTATTTTTTAGAAATATTTGTTTTATAATTATTAAGAATTTCTTGGTTTTATTATAGAGTTTTAAGCAATTTTTTAAGAAACGTTTCCAAAAAATGTTTTTATAAAATAGCGATTACGTTTCTTTCGTCAAATATTTGACAAATGTTTCCATGGCTTAATACAATTTTTCTTTCTGCTTTATTGCTACAAATAAATACAATCAATTTTGTTTTATTGATATGCATTGAATATGTGTAAGTATCGAACACCAGAACATAATATAGAATATACCTCATGATGGCCGTTTGAGCCGTCACACGATTTCCGTATCAATAATTAATGCATTGCGACAGTGGTTTAATTCCAGCTTTAGGTATATAATCTGTTATTTATTAAGCAAAAATTTGACACTTTCCTTGATAATTGTGTTGTATAGTATAAGCAATTACTCTAAAATGCATGTAAACTATATCCTACTCTTTCTACTTCTACTCACAGTAGTGTGTTATCTTTCCTTTTGCATTCTTCCACAATTTGATTACATTTATAACAAATTCTTCCAACAAGCGCTCTATAATTTTCCATGAAATATTTGATATCTCTTCACTTTCAGAAATAGGTGTTTTGCTTAAGAGATTTCCTACCAGTAATTTATTTAACAGTAATTAGCATATGCGCGCTGACTTTAATAGACCGAATCTAACACACAATTATCCTGCTGATTTTCTATTCCTTTTTCAATTTTGAGATTTTATAAACATCGTCAGAGTTTTTATTAAATTTTCTTATAATTTAAATTTATTTTATTAATTTGCGGTTGCTCGTATGATCTCGTTAGAAGTTTAATAAGAAGTCTATGTGCAGGCAGCATTAACCCTTTCATCAAAACCATAAATGGGTGTTACCAATTTGTTGTTTTTCCTCACCAACTACAAGTTGTTTTAGAATTTAATTTATAGTTAAAGTTTGAGAGTGAATAGAAAAGAATATTTTCCAGTTGTTTGTAGTTAATTGGCTGAACACAACACAACAATAACAGTGAATAGATTTATGGCCGCTAATTTGTTCGTATAAATATTTTGAAAAGAAAATTAAAGAGGGTAAAATAGAACAAGAAAAGAGTATTTCAACACATGGTTAATACAAAAGAAATTGTAAAGGAGTAATTTTTTCCTCCGTCACTCCTCTAGGCTTTCCACGAAGCATCCATTACTTTGTTTCAGTTTCTTTAATCAATTTGATCTTTCAAGCTAAGTAAATGATTAATCCACTGTAGCTTCTTCCATATGGTTGTACGTAGTGGTAAAGATCCTTGCTAATTGGTGGTGATCTTTAACATTGTAATTTCTTTCCAGTAGGTGGCGTGTTTTCCTGATCATTCAGGATCATCCATGAAGGTCTGAGTGGTTTCTCCTTATTTTTTGATGGAGTTGTCTGGAGTGAAGTTGAAGCCTCTTTATTAAACATTCGAAATCAGAATAAAATTTTTCTTCATCATCGATTGTGTTGTTATGCGTGCTTTCTAACCACTACTCCACGCCACCCCACATTATAATTGAGAATTAAAATTAAAAAAAGGGCATATTTTTCTGATATTACATATTTAGAAATATTCATATGTGCATATATTGTATATATTTTTCTTTTTGAATAACAATATTTGTCGAAATTGCAAAAAAGCAAATACTTATTTTAAAAATATTATCTCTCCTTAACAAAATATTGCTGGATTAGATAATCAAGCGCGACTTTTCAATACGGTTTGATGGCAAGCTACCCAGCTCGTGTAATAGCATGGTTGTCGTGTTTGTCAAATTCGCAAACACGAGCTGATTGGCTAGTTGGTTTGACATCGAGCCGTGCTGACAAGCCGCGCTAGATCGACTAATTACCGATTTAGAAACGAAAAAATATAAGAAAAATATTAAAAAATTTTAGCCAAGATAATTTAGGTAAAGTTGGGTTACAAATCGTCGTTAAATGGCTCTGAAAAGTAATACCACTTGTAATATTAATTACATCGGGCACCTTTAGCTTGTTTCATATTTTAAATTTCTATTATGCAATAGAAAATGTAAAAATGCGTTCCAGGCTGATATAATAAAACTTATGAAGTTTATAGAGACGATGCTGTAAATAGAAAACAGCAGCTAATGGTTGCATCCTTTTCGATTTGATAATTTTGATGCACCTCACTCTGGTCCAAACAGTAAAAAAGTGGATGAAATCATGGAAAAAATTTAGAAAGACCGGCGCATAAGTAGTTAAGGAACTAAGTATTCATCACCAAACAGTTACCAACCATTTGAAGAATGCAGGATGCAGAAGAGGATCGATGTTTGAAAACGAAATTAAAACATTTCTGAAGCGAATGATTGAAGGCTTGGTCAGTCTTACCTAAACGTATACGTTGCGGATCAGCTGTTCCGTTGTCATTACCTACTCAATAGATACTCTTACGTAAACGTAACGTTGCGTTGCGGATAAATAAAAAAAAAATTAAATTTCAGCTGCTAAAAAATTTTAATTTTGTTAAAAAAATGCCCCAATTTATAAAAATCTTTTTTTTAAATCATTGTTATAAATTATAAAAAATGTTCTATTTTATTTCAAAAAAATAAACTAAAAAAAAATAAGACATTTTTTAAAACCATATAACACCTTAGCATTTTTATTAACTATAAACGATTGATATGGACCGTAACGTTTACGTGTCCGCAGCATTTACATAAGAGTAACCAGGCCTTGAAGCATCGCAGTTGGTGGCAAAGCCAAAATTAACATGAAGTTGACTATGAAGTCATTCAGACCAAATACTGAAACTTTAGCTTTAAACGTTTTCAAGATATAATGAAATCAATATTCAGTTTGTATGGGAGGTAACACGTCCACTTATTCAATTATACACACTTTTTGACTAATGTTTTGCCTTGACTATGAATTTATTTGGGCCAAATTTATGGAATATTTCTGTTGCCATTTTGAAGATATAGACAAATAAATATACACTTAGTAGGGGCGTGGTACCTCCCAGTTGGATTTTTTAAAATTTATATTGCCTATAGTTCTTTCCGGACATACAGAGAGATACTGTAAAAATTAGAGAAAATCGGTTCAGCCGTTAGCTGTCCATAAGGCACAACCAACAAACATACATACAAACTAGGGTTGGCAAAAAACCGGGTTTAAAAAAAAACCACCCACCGGCTTTTATTGGGTTTTTTGGTTTTTATCGGATTTTATAAACGCTTCCAATTTTGTTCAACTCGACAATACTCTTAATGGGCTCAAGGCGGCATTGTGTACTTCGAGCTGTTAAAATCGGTGATCGGAGCAGACTGCTATTACTTTGTTTGAACCATGCATTACGAGAAAAACGATCGGAAAAATCAAAATAATGAGAAACAATCCAATGACGCATCCGCCGCAATCTCCGAATGTTGCTCCGTATAAATATTGACAGCTGCGATGGATATAATACACGTATAAATCTTTATATGGTCTTTCGCTATAACGGCCTGTTTAAATTATGGAACACATACGCTTTATGGCATTAGATTACCTCGCTCTACGGCTGAAAAGTCGTGGACTCTGCCTTTTTTAACCAAAAATGTAAGGGAAGCAAACGCAAAACATATTCATCACGTTTTACGGTATTTAGATTTACGGTCTAAATTTTCAAAACCTATATAGGCCGTATAAAGAGGTATGAGTTTATCTTTTAGCATATCACCGATTCATTTCCTTTGAAGAAATATAAAATCGGCTTCAAACGTGCAGCACCTTAAAAGACGAGAAGTTTTTGTAAGACGGGATTTGGAAACTGACTCAGAGGTGGGGAAAGATGTAAGCAGTGATTTGATAAATTGGTTATTGGTACATTATCTGTTTTGAGCTAAAACCTGACCGAGCTTATTTGTAGTCCAATTACGCAAACTATACTTATTTTTGATGTAAATAAACTACGAAAACTTTTACATAAAAAACCCATTCGGGGTTTTTTTAAATATAATACCCAATAAAACCAGGGTTGGCTTCATTAGGTTATCCAGTGGGTTGCCAACCCTGATTCATTTTAAAATATAAAATTAAATAAGTCTCTCTTGAATTGAATAAGGGATAATTATGTTATACTTGACTATGAAGATAGCCTGATTTTTAACGAGACAGGTATTTTATAATGACATACTGTTGTAACCGGCGAAGTTTAAATAAGATCAACTAAGTCATGAAAAATATATAGAAAGTTATAATCTATTACGCAACGCAATTCCTTGTAAATTAAATGGTTTATGTTAAGAACGAAAGTGTACAACAGAAAAAATTCTGATGAGTCTCCTGTAACTAAAAATATTAATGTATATACAGTTCTGGTGATGCTATATATATTCCTAAGAAATCATTGAAAAATCTTAAAATATGTATTAACCTAGAAAAATTTACTTTTTATTACCATATCTTCCACCAAAACCCTTGGCCTTAACTAATGAAGGATGGCTTTAAAGCCTTCATACAAATTTATGCCAATAACATTATAAAAATAAGGGAAAAAAGGTTAATTTACTGAAGATCGATGAATAATTAATAATAACTAATAAGTTTCTTTGATATTTCACCCTTTATTTAATGAATTTTGTAAATTATAAATTGTCATTAAAAATAAACCAATACTTTTTTACGAAGAGTAGTCGAGTGAAGTTCAAATTACTGGAAATAACATTTCTGTAAACAGAGAGTATTTTTTTAGCCCAATAGACCCAACCAAAGGGTCCACCAAATAATTTTTTTTTTTTTTTTTTGAAAATGCTATAAAAGAAAAACTACTGAATATTTTCTCAAATTTCTTTTTTTATTTTAAAGTACAATACTTCCAGTTAATAATGGAAAATAACTTCATCCAAATGGCTGCCTCGGCTGGCCATGCAGTAGCCTACACGATCGGTCCAGTTTTTAAGCACATTATCTATTGTTGCAGCTGTATTTCACCAATGGCTTCACGAATATTGTTCTTGAAAGCGTCATTGTCTCGGGCTTTTTGGCGTAACACTTATCTTTGACGGCACCCCACAAATAATAGTCCAACGGTATCAAATCGCAGCTCCGAGGTGGCCAAATGACGTCAGCTCTGCGGCTGATAATGCAATATTCTAAAACAGGGCGCAAAACATCAAGTGTAGCTTCGGCTGTGTGGCACGTAGCGCCGTCCTGTTGAAACCAAATGTAGCTAATATCCTCCTCTTCAATTTTTGTGAAAAAAATTCGTTCATCATAGCCCGATAACGATCTCCATTGACTGTAACGGCCACTCTTTGCTCATTTTCGAAGAAAAATGGCCCAATTATGCCTCTGGACAAAAATCCGCACCAAATAGTGACTCGTCTTGGGTGTATGGGCTTTTCAATGTATGCGTGCGGGTTTTCTGTGCCCTAAATGCGACAATTTTGCTTGTTACATACCCGCCAAGATCAAAATGAGCTTCATCTGCAAAGATAATTTTTGGAAGTCGATCGCAGGCCCATTTATACACAACCGTATTCGTTCATCGGAAGGATAAAACTAATTATCTGTCAAATCAGACATGAGCTAAATGTTACCATTCACGAAATAAGCACTAGTTGAAAAAAAAAACGTTAGATGGCGGACTCTTTACTATATTTATCGAACTCAAAACTTAAATTTTTTTATAATTCGTCGTGGCAAATCACCATGAACGGTATTACTTCCTAACCCAATAGATATAGGGAGATATAGGCCTATATTTCTATTGTCGGACAGAGATTTTCAATTTAGCTTTCTTGTGTTTTCGTACAGAATTAATAGAGGTTTGAACAGAACAAAAGTGACCGTAGCGGCCAGCTTTGACTTCGAGAGGGCATTCGACACTTGAAATATGTGAATATTCCAACGAACGTCACAGTGAATTCTCATGCCCAGAACATCGAGAGAATCTGATTCCCCAATATCCACATTGCCCATTGACACAGATAACAACACACCACAACGTCTGTGTATTAAAAAACAACATTGAGTCTTGCGTGTATTAAAATCGACCCTGTCCGAACGACCCCACTCGGAGATTTTCACCAGGTCAGTTGTGAGTGTGTCGTCATATTCATCCTTCTCGCCCCAATCTCCAAAAGGCTCGGTCTACGATCAAAAGAATATTAGTAACAAATATTGCTGTCATCCGCAAAATAGTAGATAGATGCTCTTATAGAGCAATCTCTGAGAAAACTCGATATAAATCGAGAGAAGAAGAATCGACACTAAAAGCATTAAGTTTCGAAATAAGAGCCCCGTGGCAAACTCTATCAAACGCCTTTGAGACATCCAGAGCCACAACCTTACTCTCGCCAAAACCATGAAAGGACTTGTTCTACTTCTCCGAGAGCAACACCAGCAGGTCACCAGTAGAACGGCCCTTTCAGAAACCGTACTGACGATCGCTAAACAAATCGTTGGATATTTATAAGTATGAGTATTATAATACCCCCGTTTTTTTACTCTCTTATTTGCGGGAATGTGTTCTGGTTGCAGGTCACTTTTATAAGTAGTTTTAAATGTTACATATTCTAGATAGATACTAAGTGTATTAGAAATGAGTATTTCATGAAATGAACTAAAATTTTGCAATGAATTGAAAAGAGGAATAAATATGATAATGTCAATGGTATTACGCGCTACGGAAACTATATAAAATGTGTAAATTTGTTGTAAAAGTCAATGCTCCGTACGGTAAGTCAGCAAACAAAATTGTCAAATATGGAGTAAAAAGAACTCTAAGTAATCAAACGAGACACTATTTTACACACAAAACTATTGACTATTTGCTGTGTCTACTCAGAATACGACATCATCAGTCTATATTTCTTTCGAAATAAGGTAAGACTTTCGTTATAGTGAACTGTTTAAATAATGAATTTTTGTTTCTAAAAGTCAAATATATGGACTATACTTGGTTCCAAAGAGCAATGGAAATTGTGGGATAGGGCATTATAGATGGATTTCACTCATTTTACAATACAAACAGAGGCGTTGAATTAGTAGAGGTAGCTAATAGTCATACCAAAATTTATTACATATTATATCGACTGGTACGTTAAAAATTCACTGAACTATCTAAAAGCCTTAAAGACTAATATAATTATTATATAAATATTTTTAAGTAAATTTATATAAAAATATTATTATCTTTTAGTTGACGTTTTAAAAAAAAGAAGCAATAATAATAACTAAAAACGAAAAATGTATAAAATAAAGCAAACATTTGCTTTCCATACAACGTTAAATACAAAACATCTACTGTCTTATAAAATACCAAATAATGCGTTAACAATGCGAGCAGAATGAAATTCGTACACAACAGTTTGCCATAAACTAAGAAGGCAACTTCATTTAAAACTGGCTTAACAGACACGGCACGCGTCTCTTTGAGAAAACAGACAACACGAAGCAAAAAGTCAATTGTAAGGCAACATGCATTCAAAACAATTTCTGCAAAGCAAGCCAAGGGGAAACTGTTCCCAGGAACGGAATAAACAGTCTTAACAAAAATATTTCCCCTAACTGCATGCACACAGGTAAACCACACAACAATTAAAATAATCCCAGAGATTTTCTTAATGATCGTTTGTGATGAGCGTAGAATAAAATCTGAGTAAATTGAGTTTTTCGAAGTAAAAATCTCAAATGATTTAGGAGTTTCTAACTGAAACTGCTCTTAGCCAGAGATGAAAGAGCGTGAAAAGAACATATTTCTGGTCATAGGGATGCTCTTGGTTTTGAGCTGGCATTCTCTAAAATGATCCTGCACAGAAAGAGAGTTTTACAAACGTGATTTTTACTACCTGTAGAGAGAAAATCAGGTAGAAAAGTGTGTGAGCAGTATATGTTTTGGGAGGATATCAGAGGAAATCATTTAAATAGCCAGTAGGCGCAGGGAAGGGCATCATTCTAAAGCAAGCATCCAAAGAGTAAACAACTTAAAATATTTTTTAAATTAAAAATTTTCCAGACAAGTAAAAAGAATTAAAATTTCAAAAACAAGCCATGGCTTTGGGTACGGAAAATTTACTTTTCCAAAAGCAACAACAACCCACACAATATCGTCTACATCAACCACCAAGAGAAGTTTTAAGAACTCGTAATGTTAACCACCAAAGAACCATAGCACCTGCACCGTATACAAAGCCTGCTGTACACAGTACTATGTTAAATGGTACTACTTTGGACTCTAACAATCCAGCGGTAATCAGACGTAATGCTCGTGAACGTAGTCGCGTTAAACAAGTCAATAATGGCTTCTCAACTCTAAGACAACACATTCCCACAGCCATCATTGCTGAGATAAGTAATGGCAGACGCGGTATAGGCCCTGGCGCCGATAAGAAGCTCAGCAAGGTTGACACTTTACGTATGGCCGCCGAGTATATAAGACGTCTTAAGAAATTGATTGATGAAGTTGATAATAGTGATGCTTCCAGCGTATCTTCGTATGTGACTTCAGCTTCATCGCCAGCATCTTTATATAACTGCTCAACCAGTAGCTCACCACCACCACCAGTAACTTCTGTCTGCAGTACTAGTGGCAACAACAACAACTGTTACGAACAATCTCAACAAGAAAATGCAACACAAATTTCTTTGCCTTACTGCGTTGCCTTAAGTTATTCTGGCAGTTTTCAACAGCATAATTTAATTTCACCAGCCAATTCGTGTACCTCCAGCGAATCCTATCAATTTCAACATTCACCAAATCATTATCAATCATCGAACCAAACGACATTTACATTGAATACTCCCAATACGACACCCATTAAGATGGAACCGACATTTAATTTCGATGATTATCATACCAACAACAATACTTGTTCATCGTCTACGTCCACCGATGATGAAGAACTCTTGGATTACATCTCTTTATGGCAAGAGCAGTGAATTAAACAACAACAAAAATAACTGAAGGATTTTGTTAATCTAGTCTTAAAAAAAAACCATTGATTGGTTGGTCAGCGAAAAGTATTATTTCTTTGTAATTTCAATGCGGCGTTGGAGTTATTGAAGCGTTCAAAGAAAGATGTATTCTATACCTCAAATGATTTTCTTTCACTCGGTATAATGAAGAAAGTTATTGTTAATTGATGTACAAATTAGTTTTAAGATGTATTTTTTTTACAATTTTTTAAAGTTGTGCCTGTTTACTTGTAATATTTTTTTATAATTAGTTTTATTTTTAATTTTTATAAGGAAGACAATGATTACATTTATTTTATTTTGTATGATTAAGACTTTTACTATGGAAGACACTAAACCAGACAAGTTTATTTACAAAAATAAAACAAACAATTATTTATACATATGTATTTATGCACGAAAAATTATCTTGATTTCTTTTTATTTAACTTATTTTTTCTTTTTTGGGTGTTTAAAGTACTTTAATAAAATAATATGGGCATGGGGTTTAGGACAATTAAAAAACTCTCTTTTCACTCTGAGGCTACAGCAAAGCGTCTAAGCTACAAGTGCTTTAGCATGTTTGACCAGATGTTCTAAATTAATACATTAATGGAGTTGATAAAAGCGGTGTTGGATATATAGATAATTCAGCAATTACAGAAGCACTGAACTTCGCATTCAGAAGAGATTTGCCTTAGCATTTATTTATTTGTTCGTTATTGCTCTTGGAAGCACAGGGCTTCTAAAAAGTATAGCCATCTTAAATGGCTTGCTGCCTTTTCCTATGTAAGATTGTTTTGCTTTATAAAAATAACAATAATTCCCATAACATTCCATAAAGAAACACGTGGACATCTCTCAGTCAGTGAGCTGCACCCGATTTATTTTTAGACTCATTGAAACGGACCTACAGTTTAACGCTGCCTCCGAACGGCAAGTCAATTAGAGAGAAGTAATACTCATAAGCAGTGAAACCAGAGATATGCAATTGAATGTTTTTTCTCATATAACCAATTAAGTCTAATGTAAGATATACGAGGGAGATTTGAAGCTACCTAGCCCTAGACGGCAGCACAAACACAAAAACTATTTGTTTCTTAGAAATTACGTTCTGTCAAACGTCAGCTGTTAAAATTTTAGCCAAATTCATCGATTAGTTTATTTGTTGTAGTCGTTTGAAGTAAGCAACTTTTGCGTTTCTTGGAAAATAGAAAAAAGTGAATTTCGTGTAGTGATTAAACACTATTGTTTGAAAGGCCAAACGGCGAAAGAGATAAAAGAAAAGCTTGATAAATATTACGGCGAATCTGCTCCTTCAGATTGTATGGTAAAATATTGGACTGCTGAATTTAAACGGGGCCGAGCAAACACTGCAACAATACCATCAACAGGAAGTCCAAAAGAGGTGGTTACTGAAGAAAATATCAAGAAAATTCTCGATATCGTTATGAATGATCGCCGGGTAAAAATCCGTGAGATTGCTGAAATGGTAAACATATCATATGAACATGCGTTTAACATTTTGCTTGAACATTTGCATATAAAAAAGCTATCGGCAAGATGAGTGTCGCGTTTGCTCAGTGTTTAACAAAAACGATTTCGACAGATCACTTGGACATGATAAAGCATAATCCTGCTAATTTTTTGCGTAGATTAATAACTGTTGATGAAACGTGGGTCCACCACTATACACCTGAAACCAAAAATCCATCGAAGCAATGGGTGGAAGCTGGTGGAAGTGCTCCGAAGAAGGCGAAGACAGCGAAATCGGATGGTCACTGTATTTTGGGATGCACACGGAAAAAAAATCCACACTCACATTAGAGTATTATCGTGCGTTATTGCATCAACCGGTTAATGTAATCAAGGAAAACCGACCACATTTAAACGAGAAGAAAGTGCTCTTTCTTCAAGACAACGCATCGGTTCACACAGCATTAGATACGATGCTAAAACTACGAGAAAAACACTTCGAATTGGTTGATCATCCACCATATAGTCCAGATTTAGCCCCTAGTGACTTTTTCCTGTTTCCAAACTTGAAAAAATGGCTCGCAGGAAAAAGATCATCTCCAACGAAGAAGTGATTATCGAAACTAATGCGTATTTTGATTCAGATGATATAAAAAAGTTGGAAAATCGTCTTACTAAGAGTATTGAGCTAAAAAGAGACTATGTTGAGAAATAAATGGTTTTTGGAAGAAAAAAATGTTTTTTTCCTACTTAGGTAGCTTCAATATGTATCCGCCCTCGTATTTCCGTTTCGTGAATTTTTATAAATTTTTGCATCAATTTGTTAGTGCATATTTTTGTATATTTTACGCTGTTATATTTTTTGCATATTTCAGTTTTTAGAGCATGTTTTCGTCATTTGTTTGGTATTTAAAGAGCATTTTAAACCTTTTTAGAGCATATGTGGATTGGAGAACAAATTTATTGCTTTCTTTAATTGCGCTAGATAACAAGGTTTTGGACTGGAGCAACCATATATCTTTCCTAGGATAATTTAGTGGGCTGAATTGAAATCCGTTTTCAGCTTTTTTCCATCGGGCTCAAGTTTTTTTTATTGTCGTGGCAAATTTTTCCGCTTCGGTATGCTTTTATTGCTTACGGTGTTAGTCCATAATATCTTGCATAGGGTTCTAAGGAACTTTTGAGTGATGGCGTTAGACGCAAACTGTAAAACAAATTGACTTTACACATGTGTTAAATATTCTGAGCTTGGTTTGCCCGGATATGTATGTGCTTCTCCATACTGACTGCAGTCATCCGAATGCCGATCGTGCTTTTGTGAACCTGTTGTTAACGTCTGTTTCTGCACCGCCACTTATGTCCATTGTGCTTCCCAGACAGCAGAAACTTTACACTTAATCAGTTATTTGGCCCTGTAGCATGAGGTTTCCTGTGCTATTGTTGTTAATTATCATAGCTTTGGTGTTCTTGATATTTATCTTAAGTCCAACATTGCGAGGCAGTCTTTCCAGGTTTTCTAATTTGACTGTATGTTGGAGAATCCAGGTCCTCGAGTTGTCTCTGTAAACAGACTTCATCCAGTACGATGGTGAATAATAGGCATCCTTGCTTGGCCTCATCACTAAAGATGATTTTGTTTAAAAATTTGGTTCAAAATTTTGTAAAAAAAACAGCGGACGTCTGCCGACGTGCTAGAGGTAGACATTTGCCCTACATCATATTCCATTATTAATTCTCATATTTTTATTTTATATTGGTTTTAAAAAAACTGAATTTGTCAAAAACAAAAAAACAAAAAATTTGTTTATAAGCCAATTTACCTCCTAACATCAAATTTACCCACCCCTTTATAGGATTTAGTGAAGTTCATTAAACAAAATTCATCAAAAATTGTAAAATTATTTTTTAAAATGAAAAATAATTAATTTTATTTTTTCGGGTATGTACTCGTACATACATATGTACGTATATAAATTTCATGAAATAAAATAAGCTCTTAACTAGATAGATAACCTTTATAACATAAACAAAACTCAAAAATTGTCTTTGATAATTCAAGTGTTAGCCTTTGTCACTAGTCATTGCTATACTTTTGAACAATAAAATATACTTTTATACATACATACAGCGATGACCGCCTAAAGCTTTTTTGTATTTTTCATTGAACATCTGCAATCAATTTTAAAAAAAATTTTAGAATCAAAAATGTCATACGAAAACTTTTACCAAAACGAAAAGGAACTACAATTAGCATTTATGGACTTTGGAGTATTTTATGATCAAAATATATATGTATTCCCTTCATAAATTTTAAATCTCTTAAGAAACCCCTGTTATAGTGTCAAAGCCCGGGGTTTGATTTTTCCCACAATACCGCCACAGTCTGTCTTGTAATTGGTAATAAAGAAAATAAATGTGGGTGAAAATTTGTCTCATAAATTTTCGAATTTTATTATTTGTCTGCAAAAAATAAAACCGAAACAAGTTGACATTTTACTTTTTTCTGGTGATTCTCTTATCTACCCCTGTACTGTGTAGCATACATATGGTGTTAAGGAAGCTGCAAAAGATATACAAAAAATTTTTAAATAATATTTGCATAAGATGGCAAAGAACAAAAACAATATTTAATGATTAAAATTGTGTATAGAAGATGGTAATGGCAAAGAGGAGGGCAAAAACAAGGCTCTGCTGATGACCGTAGGGCTCTTATGAATTAAGTTATATTTAGAAAATTTTGAGAAAACTATTGAAAATAATTTTTTAATATAAATATGTAGGAATAAATAAATGGGTATTAAGCTTAGCTCTTAGCTTTTTCCGATTTTGATTAAAATCATTCGCTGTTACTATTTCTTATAGAGAGTGGAGAGAGTGGTGATATTTAAAATATATTTTTAGTTTCACTTAAAAGGCCTACTTAATTGAATTTTTTTTTCTAACCACCTCTTAATCTCTCAGTCACTTCTAGTAGCCTACAGGAAGCCAAACATCAGCATTATTTTAAAACTTAATAAGCTTCGAAAAGCGTTAAAGTATTTATGCTGCCAAAACGGATGCTCATGTTTTGTTAAAACGGACAATATCGACTTAAAATCGACACAAGAAGTTAATTTATACAAAAAAAGAAAAGAAGGAAAAAAAACATATAAACCAATAACAACTATGGTACCACTGCGAACAATTTAATTTCAACTTAAATAACTTGCCGATAACCTATGGAAAAAAACAAAACGAAAATCACAACCAAAGAAATCTGTAGAATACGGCGTCTGTGAATGATTTTACAACAGCTTTTTGAAGTTTGAAAAAAAAAAAAACGAAAACCAAAAGGATTGCATACGTTGACAATATTTTTCGAATTATTGTAGGAGAAAAGGGTCAACTGAGTGAATAAAAAAAAAAAAAATACAAAAATAAATGACAAAATGTAATGAATTTAACTGAACAATTTTCAGTTGGTCAATACATATTACCACCAGTTGTATAGAAAAAAAATATATTTTTTTTATTGAGTCAATACCGCTATAGTCGTAGTTTTTTTTCATTTAAATATAAAACAGTATCTCTGTATCGATTTCAAAGCTTCCGTCGTTCGAACAAAAGCCAACAACAGCATTAACAAACAAAATGATCAATTTAAAGTATTTTTTTTTTTCATTTTTTTTCTTATACTTATTTTGCATAAAAATCACACAGACAATATCCTACAAATGACTCGTTACCCGTTGATGTTGTTACAGATATTGGACAGTTGGTGGTGGTGGTGGTGGTAGAGATTGGCTGCTATATCACCAGCAACAGGACCAGTAACAAATAAATTTTGCTTTTAGACCATATATTAAATTGGTTCACAATAATCTTGTAAACGATTTATGCTTTTGTTCATGTTTTTGTTTCTTAAAATCTGCATAAGTATTACAACAAATGCAACTGAACAACATGTGCAGCAACACACAAAGTGTTAACAAATGAAATGCCAACAATAACAACTCAAAAAAGAAAAAATAACTTAATACAATAGTGATTTGTTTACATGGCTTGCATTGATTGTAAATATATAAAGATTATTAACCCTTATATGGTAAATGGGGTCTTATCTGTAAACTATGAATCCACCATATTCTTTTGCAGATGACAGCAACATTTGTCATTCATATTCTTTTGATCATAGGCAGAGCCTTTTGGAGATAGGGCGAAAAGGCAGAATATGAACGACACGCTTACAAGCGACCTGGGAAAAATTTTTGAGTGGGGTCGCGCGACCAGGGTCGACTTTAACGCGCTCAAGGCCCAATGTTGTTTTCTGACACATAGACGTGGTGGTGTGTGGTATCTATGGGTAATGAAGATCCGTATCTATGGGTAATGTAGATATTGAAGAATCAAATGCTCCTGATGTTCTGGGCATGAGAATTCACAGTGACGTTCGTTGGAACGAACACATATTTCGAGTGTCGAAAGAAGCATTAAAGTGGCAGTGCTTTTTAAGACCATCTGATCTCCTTAATATTTACAAGAACTATATCCGACCATAATTGGAAAACAACTCTCATGTATGGGCCGGTGCTTCAAAGTATATTTTGGAGGTATGGTAGCCAACTCTATCGATTCATTAGAGCATCGTCACAATGTGGCGCGCGTTTCATTGTTCCATCGGTACTATAACTGAATGTGTACTAACGAAATTAAGGAACTAATTCCTGGTAATCATATATTTTTACGTAGTACTCTTATTTCTCGTAGAGCGCATTCCTTTGTAGTTGATTGTCCAGTGAATCGCACAATGCGTTATGGGTAGAATTCGTTCTTTGTTCGCACTGCTCGTTAGTGGAACAATCTTCCTGCGAATGTCTTCCCTGTCACTTACGACATGAGCAAATTTAAATCGAACGTCTATAAACACTAATCCCTCTGTCCTTCTTCCCAAAACCTATTTTCCTTTCCGAATGCACTACATGAGTAGAGTCTATCTCTGAGTGCTGGTCTAAAAAAAAAAGTGATGAATTTCATAACCTTTTACACTTCTAAGGATTCAAAGATTTTGATTTTTTTTAGCAAACAAATTATATGGTGCAAACAAGGAATTAATTATTGGCCTATTTTCTTTAATGAGCCTATAGATGAAAACGAAAACTTTACCATCAGCTACAGTTATAGATGAAGTAATAACCTGGTGTCAAATTTAATTTTACCGTATTCATAGGTAAAGTTTGTGAGGTGTTTAGGGCCTTTAATGAACTAGTGTTCTTAGAATTTAGCGCATTATTAGAAAAAAAAGATAAAATTTCGTCGCTCTAATTTACGCTACTTAAAGCCAATGAAGGGCAGAGAGTATTTTTGTTGGAAATTTTGCATATTATTTTATAATCACTCAGTAGGTTGCCCAATGGAAGACAGTAGTTAGCAAACACGATCCACATGATCACCCATTCACAACTCACCATGCGCTCCCCCCAAAGACGATCTTCAGTTAACCACAATCTTCCACTGACAACATCCCACTCAACTGCTTCCGATATAGAACGGGGTACATCGAAAACAATGTTCAAACAGCAGTTTCTTCGCCATTCGAATGAATTCGAGACCCTGATAGGAACAGACTTAGTCTTCCCCGGGTCAATTTCATCTCGACTGAAAATGCGCAATCTAGTTCCAGTTAGTTCAATTGAGTTTGCCCTCTGGTTTCATACCCCTCTAGACTGAACTCACGCTCAGTCTATTCCTTACGTAATCTCTACAGTCATTTCCCATAGAAGGAAGGCCCTACCAACCATTTGGCTCTTAGCCCTGAGTGAATATACACATCCACTCTCGACCTGATCTCTGCTCAGTTAATCCCACTGCCTTCTCCAGTCCGTCAGCAATTTTATTGCCAGTGACTCCTACATGACACGAGACACAGCAAGGCATGTCCCTGTTCGCCTCACCAAGATAGTCAAATTACTACCCGACTAGATTCTGTCTTTGTCTAGTGCCCACACAACTGAAACTGCGCAAATTTTGGCCTAAAAGACATTTGGTAATTTGCTCATATGTACGGAGATCGTTCTACTAGGTCCAAAAGCCCCTGCCCCTACCACCCGTGATAGTCTTTATGAGCAAGCTATGGTCCACCCAGGGAACCGACACCTATTTCCTGTGACCGCGAAATATGATCTCGAAACTCCGGTTAAAAATAGGTTTAGAATTCGTACATGTAGGCGATGATCAAGCACACGACCATACGTTTCAGAACGCTTCCAAGAATGAGAGCACACGTTTTCACCAAATTATGCGGGGACGTTAGACTTATTATAGCCAAAAGGGCATAAGGTGGACAGCTGTGCATGGCCCCAATCATAACCAAAAAGCCTGTATCTGAAGACCGTCCGATTGTTTTGTAAGCTAGGGTGGAGTTCCAATTTAGTCTTCGAATAATTAATGACCGTCCACCCAACAGTAACTGCACTAAGATTCAACTCGAATCTATTGGTAAAAGGGACTACGATCATTTTGCTGGAATTTATAGATAATCTCTCGGCACAACACCAGGCCGATATGTAGGTCAGAGCCGTTTTCATAATATCAGATAACACTCTATCTAACCGCAAGATCGTAGGCATACCCTAATGCCGTAAAACCCATTCCATGCAACTTCGAAAAAAGTTCGTCAACACCTTGAGGACAGCCCCTCTTAGATTTCATCAAAACAGAATCGGCTCCGAATCTTTCTTCTAGCTAACATTGACTTAACCCATCCTACATTTTCAAAAAATTTCATCGTGACTTGACTTTCTTCTTACGACTTTTCAAGACCTTATCCATATAATTCAAATTTTGGAAAAAGATTTATAAATTATGGATATTTAAAAAAGGGCAACATTTTATCTGAATTCAATTTGATGTGAATGAGTGTCCCAAAATTAACCGTCTTTATATTGTACGAGTATATGGTTGTATTTTAACAAAATGAAAAGAGTTTATGTGAAATTATCTTTATGCTTATAAGTTGTAAACCTATTTTAGTTCCAATGTTATGGGTTAATATTGCATTTATTATTGTTGTTGTTCCACTTGTTTTATACATTCATTTCATGCAGATAACATTTGTGTTATAATTTTGTTTCTTATTTTGTTGCATTTGTTTTAAATCATGTTGTTAAACAGAAAGTTATTGGTATTCGATTGATTAAGTGCTGTGAAAATGTTGTTACAACATGTTACCAACAACAACAACAACAACAACAACATGTACAATATCAAAGTAAAACATATATTTCATACAGATTAACAAAAAGACGGACAGAGGGACATGCATTTTCCGTTACTTTAACTGTATCATGATTATTTTCACATTTCAAAGATTTTTTTCTGCGCTTTGGATTTTATAAAAAAGATAAATTTACTCTGTTAAATTTTTTGAATAATTGTTTTATTGAAGAAAACAAATTTCGTTAAACAAATGAGTACAAGTAAGGTTTAGCTAATTAAGGAAAAATGAGGAATTAAATGAGAACTAAAGCTATTATAATCAAATTTTAGCTGATTCAATAGGTTTTATTCTGTAGTAGCGGCTGGGCCATCTATCAGTTTAAATTTGAACCAACAGTTATTTCGAATCTGGCATTCTATTCTGTCCCAAAATGCAGTATATTATCTCCACTGAATGAAATTAATTGATTTACGCTTGAGCTTGGGATTTATTGGAAACTTATTACCAAAACAAAGACAATTAGTCGGAAATTGCACGAAAATATCGTACAAAATTTGGTAGCAGTGAATGAACAACAGTGTCCGGTATACGCAAGTTTATTGCTAAAGTTCGTGAAACTTTGCGAAAAGATCTCTCCACATGACCATCCGCTTCGTTTTCGCTTCGCTACATGGGCCAACGAGAAACTGCACGACGATGTAGATTTTACCAAAAAAAAAAAATAATTTTTTCGGATGAAGCTCATTTTCACCTTGATGGGTACGTTAATAAACAAAATTGCCGTATTTGGGGCTCAAAAAACCCAAACGTGGTCTTACAGAATCCAATGTAACCGTTACGAGTGACTGTTCTGTGCGGCTTGTGGAACAAAGACATCATTCGCCCATATTTCTTTGAAAATGAGGATGGCGTAACCATAGGGTCAATGGAGACACCTATCGCACCATGATAACCGATTTTTTTGTGCCCACTCCGCATGGTATTGATGTGAACGATGTTTGCTTTCAACAGAATGGTGCAAATTACCACACATGTCATACCACCATCGATTTATTGCTTCAAACGTTTCATGGTCGTTTAATTAGCCGAAATGTCAGTTGGCCGCCAAGAAGCTGCGAATTGACGTCGTTGGACTATTTTCTGTATGGGCGCCGTTAAAGACAAGTGCTATGCCGACAAACCAGAGACAATTGAGCATTCGAAGGCCAATATTCCTGACCCCATGCACTCGAAAAAGTTCTTGAAATTTGGTCAGATCGATTGGTGTACTATGAAGCCAGCCGCGTCAGCCATTTGAATAAAATAATATTTCGTTTCTAACCGGAGCAATTGTACTGTACAATAAAAAAATAAATTTGGCAAAATTTTAAATCGTTTTTGTTTTATTACATTTTTAAATTTAAACTTTTAAATGGTCCATCAGATATTATCAAAAATATACAAAAATGTACTTGTATTATAGTTATATGATAAGTGCCTTTCTGCATATTCTTCTAATCTTTAGCTAACTGGAAAAATTAGATGAGTAATGCTACGCCTATTCCTTTAAACTCGATAACTACTGTGGCTATTAAATTCAAAATTTCAGTAGAGTGTGACATATTTTCATAAATGAACTAAAAAAGAAATTTCAAAGTTCACTTTATTACTATAAATTTCAGTTTGTCAACTGAACTAACCAGAAAAAAGCATTTGCGAAACTTGCATTTCACAATCTTTTACACAAATGAGCTACACTACTTCCTTGTCAACATTTTTTGCTTTTCTCCTTCTTCAACAACATCAAAAAGAAAACGACAAAAAAGGAAAATAATGTAAAACAAATTCATCAATAATTTTTCATTGTCACATTCATTGTTTGATATATTGTAGTCAAGTATTATGTACATACACGAGAATATGTTTAACAAATCATCTTTATCATCATTTCGAATATATTTAACATTAAATTCACATCACATCTCAAGTTCAGCTTTCATATTATGCGTTATTGGTTAGGGTGATGTGTGATGTGATCCTCACCAGAGAAGAGAATCTTCTTGTTTTTTTTTTTGGTTTTTGTTTTGACACAGTTTGTCAATGATTCCCTTCGCATATGATTGAATTTTATGTTGATGATATTTTAATAAATTTTCTTTTATTAAAATGCAAAAAACAAAAGACACAAACGATCGTGTAATCAGGACATCCTTAATAAATCATAAATGATACTTTGTGATGTTTAAGACTAAAAATCGGTAAGAGTATTCGTATACACAAATATCGATATATTTTTTATACAGTACGGGTATTAAGCAGAAAAATTTATTTAAAAAACATTCCAGAAAAAACCAGATAAACAATATGCCATAAGTATTAAACAGGAAAATCTTTACAGATTTTAGAATATCTTTTTAATAATAAACGCATTAAGATATTTAGACGTTTAAAGCAGAACGTCTTGTACCCTATATTACAATCTAACATCAATATATTGTCGCTTATCCTATAGATTTAAGGATTAAGTGATGACGGATTATAATCCAATTCAAAGCGTTATAAAAATTAATAACGAACAAGTCCTTTTAAAACCTTTTTATCAAATAATTTTAAGGAGGAAAGGGCGTAGTCAGAGTCAGCTCTGATATTTTATTAGCTCGTAAGGTGAACAACACTAATGTGTTTCTCAATAGGATCAGTAAAGTGTAATTTTAAAAATCAATTACATCGGATTATTTTCCAAGATCTTTATTACTCAACAGTGCCATATTGGAATAACATAACAGTTTTAACACTTTCCTTAATGAAATATCAGTAGTTGGAGCATTCCATGAAAAAGTGGAAATCTGAACGATTTTGCAAATATTCATTTCATTTTGCAACTATATACCAAAATTATGTCCTCATCTAAGATAATTTATATAAATTCTAACGAATGGATCACATTCTTTTCAATTACAAAAAACAAAAAAAAAAGTTTTGGCTTTTAAACAAAACCATATAAAATATAATGATTTTAATACGCTGAATTCAAATCGGTTTTTAGTTTTTTTTCCATCGGGCTAAATTTTTTTATGGGCGTGGCAAATTTTACACCCAATATATAGTAGTTATGTCAATATATTTCATCATAGCATGAAAACGATTTGATAAATTTCAATCGGTGAACCACAAAATGTTTAGAAATAAAATTTTCTATAAATCAACTGAAAATTTTTTTTTTTATTTTGTATGCCTATGGTAGGTAAAAAATATTTTAAAAATACGTTTTTTTTTTTTATTATTGTGTTAAAAAATCCAGTACATCATCATTCAACACTTGTTTGAGAAACCTAAAAGACAAATCCTATCCGATATTTGATTTTATCAAAACCAAAAGTGGACTATTTCCGTTTTATATTGTTTTATTTTGGTAAGTGTTTAGCAAAATTTATATAAAGAGTTAGTTTATTTATAATGGATTTTTGTTTTAGACAAAGGGCTTGGACTTTAAACTTAAAATCACTACGCCATACAATAACTTTCCAAATTAAGAATCCTTATAAACATTATTTTGGAGTTCCTATCGATGAAAGAAACAAATATTGACTGCCAAAAATATATTGTAATACTTGTTCAAGAGCTTAAGAGGCTGTTTTGACGGCAATAGAAAGATCATGTCATTTATAAAACCATTGATATGGAGTGAACCAGAAAATCACGAACATGATTGTTATTTCTTCATGACCGCTACGCGTGGATTTACGAGAAAAAATAAGATAAAAATCGTATATACGAACATTTAATCTGCCCGACGAACAGTCCTTGGAAACAATATTGTTTCTTTACCTCTAATGTCTTCTAAGCGTCACGAAATGGTTGATGAAGAAGCGGTTTTTTCTGTTTGGAGTGAAACCAATTACGCATCTGTGTGTGTTGCCTAATAATGTATTACACATTTTTTGTCAAAGTTAGGTATTTGTCTTTATTGCTTATTTTACTTTCAACATATGCTTAAAATATAAAATTTATATTCTAATAATCTTTTGGAAATAAACGAAAATAAATTTCCACTAATTTGAGAAGAAAGAATTTGTTCACTAATTTTGGTTAATGTAAGGTACCTTAGTACTGGTACTCAGCAATAGCGAACTGATTTTCATGACTTATAACTTATTTTATTCTCAACATTTTAAGTTTTAATTTAAGTGCTTAACATGTAAAATTTTCATTCTGAAAAACTTTTTATGACTTTTTGAAAAAGAAAAATTGCTCTAATTTCGCTCGAAAAAATTTTTTCTCAATTAAGTTATGAATAATTCCGAAACTGTTGAAAACACAAAAAAAAATGTTATTTAGGCGGATTGTAATTGTAAAGGAAGTAAGCTAAACAAATTAGTTTTTGTTGTTTACCGATAACATAAATAAATTTTATGTAAATGTTTTACTAATAGATGATTTTTGTGGTAAAAAAGTGTCTGTAGGTGACACCGAAGGATAAAATATCTGATGTCTACTAACTGTAAACTGATCTTATTACTACCAGAGGCAATTCTCACAAATATGTCTGACCAACAATCTTCAACCAGTGCTAGCCAAATGCGGAAATTCCACCAAAATGGTTAGAAAAAAGGCAAAATTTTACTGGTAATGAAGCCAAAAGGATATATGAATTCTGTAAATGAAAAATAGGAAATCTTTCGGAAAGTAAGCCAAAAATCTTAAGACTTGAGGAAAAAATAAAATAAGTTTAACAACAAAATATTAATGAATCTTCTGTAAATTCTAAATCTCGAAAAGAGTAGAAACAAACTTTATCAATAGCTGTCCAAATGCTTCTAAGAGCGCTTTCTCAATCACCAAGTGTGGTATTAACCGAATTAGAGTTCAAATATACATTGCTGTAGCCCAAGCTCTAAACAAAAGTATATAGGATGACGACACACGTTAAGAGATTGTAAAAGTCTTCTATAACCGTTATATAGTAAAACTAAAATCAATAATAAAAAGTACAAAAAGCCCTTTTTTGTAAATATTTTGTCACATCGCAAGTAAAAACTGTTATTGATTACTTTTAGAAAAATGATGAGCCGAAACGAATATTTTGTCGTCCAAATATAAAAATTCGTGATGTGTGAGAAATGTGTTTCTTAAATTACATCTTTTTTAGGGTCGTCATAATCGACCCATATCAATAAACAAAACTGCCGAATTTTATGCGAAGAGCAGCTAGAGGATGTTCAAAAGCTGTCAATATATACATTCATACATAATGCGCCTTTACAACCTGTTTATCGGATTCTGCTTCTGTAGCACCCTTCGCAGATAGGGCTTCTTGGGATTAATATCTTAAACGCCAACGCCCACTGACTTTCGCATTAAGTACGCCTCTCGCTGCAGCATTGTCATCTCTTCGAACGACATGTCCGAAATAGTTTAGCTGCTGGATGTTAATTTGTTCAGCAAGTCCAGATCTTATAGCTCATGGCTAGTTTGAATACAGAATTCATCATTAAACTTTGCTGTGGTGGCTGACAACGTCCATGTTAACGCTCCGTTAAACGGAGTATGAGCTACTCGTATAGTACGAATTGTCTGGCGCGGAAGAGGTATCAAGTAGTCAATTACCAATTGATATCATAATAACACCTGTTGACAAAAGTGATTCTACACTTGATCTCCAGCTGATATCGTTGCCGCTAGTTATAGCAGTTCCAGGGTAAATAAATTTATTCACCATCACGTTAGTTTTCAACTGTAACCTGCAACCAGATAACCGCATGTCCCCACTTATTGATAATATATCAGACCCGTCTTGGCATACTCTTATCCCATAACACTGATATCTTCCTTGATACGCCCAGTGATGTCAATGCTGTCAGCGTATGCAAGGAGCTGAACAATTTTGTGCAAGATGATGCCAATGCGATGCACTTCCGTCATTCGCATAACACTCTCCATGACAAAAATAAATAGGTCGTATGATAAGGGCCTTGTTTAAAAGAAATCTTCTGAGAGATTCTTTCTATTTTGATGGAACTGCAGGGTTGCTCAACATCATGCTGATCAATCTTATAAGTTTTCTATTTTGTAGGATCATCAAGCTTAAAAATTATGACATAAACATGATTTCTTATTTCGTGTAATGTGAATATCTAGTCGATGGTGGACTTTCCAGGTCTGAAGCCACACTGATAACGTCAAATCAGTGAGTTGGCGATTAGGAGCAACTAATGCACCCTAAAAGAAGCACGATTACAAGAACGACGACAATCGCAACGTTACAGTGAAAAGGGTAAGGTACCGTGTGATGATTACAAACTTTTTTTGCTCAAAATGCAATAACTGGACATGGTAGAAAATTAGTTTTAACAGGACGGTATACGAGCTACACAGTACGGGAGTAGTCCAGTTTACCATATCGAGCAGTCCATTGTTCGCTAAGATCGCCTAGACTATTTTTGGACTAATTTTGCCGTGTAAAGGGACAAGCCAATCACAAGCTGCTATGTCAATATTTGCGATCACGTATGGACCTCCTACGGCACAACATCCCGCGGACAACATTTTGTACATAAATTAATCTTTAAAGAGAAAAAGGAGGCAATAATTTATCGCGCAAACAAATATTTCGTTCACTTTAGCAAATTTTGTGTGTTTACTTTTTAATTTTCAAACGGTTAAAAAAAAAGCGAATCTTTACAACGGCAAGATGGATAATTTTCAAAATGGTTTCGCTAATTAAAACTTAAAGGGCGTGACTGATGCATGACCATTAACTACGTTGAAAGTCCGTTCATTTAAGAACAAATCGCTTTTTGTGAAGGAAAAATCATTTTTTCACACGAAGCACATTTGGACTTCTGAAAGTCCAAGAACAGTTATTGAGAAGAAGTAAATAGTAAACGGGTCATTGTGTGGTGCGCTTTGGGTCCGTAAGCCTGATTGGGGCTATCATTGATGATATGGATATCACTGACAAGTGGTTTGAGCAGAACGACGAACGATTAACATCATTAGCTAATCCATTGCAAATTATTTCTTAAACAATTAATATAATCAAAAGTGTGTGGTGGCCTATTATATCAAACCCCAGTTCAAGCTTAATAGTATATAATAAACCACCTACTACAGTGTAGGGTGTAAATAAATATCCGTCCGTCTCTGTGCTGTTAGTACTGTGATTTTATTCTTTGTACTTTTCATAAAATAATCTTTAAGAAAAATGCCTGTCCGTTTGTCTGTTTAATCATACATCCACTCATACATAATTCTGCATATATTTTTGTTACCAATTTTTTTTTTATTTTTTTTGTTTTGTATGACGCACTAAGACGAAGAACATGACAAACGTATTATTAAATTCACACAAAAAGCGTTCGTTTTTGCACCGTTTTTTGTCTCATTGAATGTCGCCTCTTTGCAACCAAACAACCAACGAACCATCAAATAACCAGAGTTAAGCGCACAATCGTAACGCCTAAAGTACGAAATATTGTTGTTTTGAACTTATTATTGTTGTTTTTGTAGTTTTGACCAAAAACTCTATAAGATAATGTCTGTCCATTTTTTGAGTTGAAAAGCCGTGAATATTATGATGCTGTGTTCCTTCTGTCATTGCATGTTTTATTCCATAAAATCCTTTTTAAGTTGATTTCATTTTCATGTACTTACAATAGGTTAAGAAGGCGCATTCTAAGCTGTTTATTGTATTTGTTACTATTTTTATTATTTTTAATTTTTTAATTTAAACTCTAGAATTCTGGGTTAGACAAATTAAATACACTACACATAAGGAAGTGGAAAGGTAAAAGCGCTCATTTCGCTTATTCATATGTGGGTACATATGTGAGCAGGAAGCTACCTACTTTAAGAGTACTTTAAAGTGACATTTATGTTATGAATATTAAATATAAAAATAAAAATATAACGTTTTGTCATCAAGAAAATTTTTTTGGAGGAATAAAACCTTACCCAAAGGAAAAAGCCATCTTTTAATGCCATAGTGATCCAAGACCGTTAATATTATAAAAAAATGGCTGTTGCAATAGAAATTTTAGGTAAATTAGTGATCACCGTAAAGCCCTTATTCCAATCCAATGGAGAATTTTTGGATAATAGTAAAAAACGTCTCGAAAAATGTAAGTGGACTTCATGGAACATGTTGAAGATATGGCAGCGAATATAATATGAATGGGACCAAATTTCTCTTACGATTTTGGGTAATATTGTAGAGAGTACGTCTAAATTCTTAAAAAATACCAAAAAAAGGGTTAAAAAATATAATACCGCTCTATTCAAGCGAAAATGCAAAACTAAGTCAATGCAGATTTTTTAATATCATTGCCTTTCTCCCATTCCAGTGTTTTAATATCATACCTTTCGTTAATGTCTTTTTGAAAGGACTTAACAATGAATAAATGTGTAAAGTTTTGTTTTATTTGATTGAGAATTTAAGTTTTCATAGGAATCTTTCTGTTAACTTCAGAGCATGCACTGGTTTTTGCAGCCCACAGTATGTATCTAAATTTTTACACCCAAGTTATCATCCTCGGCATTTTCTAATACATTTTTTTCATTTAAGCACAATAAACACATTTTTCCTTTAGTGATGGACAACAAATCAAAACAAATACCCAAAGCTCGTTATTCGGGTATTACTATTCAACTAATAAAATAAATTTTCATAATTTTTTAGGATTTAAAGAATTCTTGCAATAAATACTATGTGTATAGCATTAAATAAACGTAATGAAAACTGAAATAGATTTATTAAAAAATATAATTTTATATAAAATTAATAAATATAACAGCTTGTTTCCAGATGAAGAGCGTAAGAAAACGTTCGTCTAACAAGACGACTTGTGACTTGTCTATTTATATGTAAAACAAAACCAAAGCACTCAATTTTTGCTAGTGTTTGAAATGTAAATAGACAAGTCACTCAACTTGTTAGACGAACGCCTTCTTACGCTCGTCATCTGGAAACAGGCTGTAAATCTTTTTTGGTTCGACTACTCGCATGTGTGGATGTTAGTTAAGCTCAAAGTGTGTGATAACTAACGTGCACTACAAGTTTACTTTTAGATTTTTTTGTATATGGCCATAAGTCTTTGTTCTCATACCCAAAAAAGTAGGGTGTCTCAAGTTCGTCCTCATTATTCAAATGTAAAATATTCTTACGTGTTGCGTATTCTTTACAAATATGTACATTTCAAAAAAAGGGATATTTGTTTTATGCGTTAAAAGCATCAATGTTTTCATTGCATCATCATCTCCATCATAAAAAGGAAGAAGAAGAGAGAAATATACAGATTTTATTTGATGTGGTGCTAAAGTACTCACCATGTAAACTGTCATGTTATATTTTCTCATTCATGGCAGTGATTTTTTGTGGTTCAATTCAATACTTTCTTGTTTTTTTTTTCTGATTCAATAAACTAAAAAGCATTTAAAGTTTCATAAAACATTTTTTTTTGTATTTTTACTCTCTTCATATGTGACCACATGTGTCCCCATCTTAAAATAAAAACAAATAATTTCAAAACATTATTTTCATTTTATCAACATGCACGAGAGCCAGAAAAGCACACAAAAAATGAGTAAAGCACTAAGTGCAGGTACTAAATTTTATAAAGAAAAACAAGCAAAAGTACTTGATGTAATTTACATAAGAAGGAAATCATAATTTGCAAAATCAAAGCGATTAACAATCTTGTCTTCATTTTTGTTTTTGTTTTAGTGCCTTAGTGTTTTGAAAATAAAATGTTATTACTTACTGGTTAGAATTGCATTTAAATGGAAAGGAAATGCTAGACGACAAGTTCCGTGTCACTTGCATTTCATTTGCAAAGTGGAGGGCTTTATGTTAAAGGATGTTTTGGGGGAGATTTTAGAATTTCTCAGTTATTTTTTTTTCCATTTTATGGTAATTTTGAGCTTAAAAACGTCTAAATTAAAAAAAAAATTTAAACCCGTCTATACAGATGTCCTCAAAATCACAAGTGTAGTTGAAATTTAAAAGAAAAATACACATAAGAAAATAGTTGGCATACCAGTCCAAAATCCTCATGGTTACACTGAGACTACAGCAGGGCTTCTACTCCCCCCATTACTGGAAAGAGTAAAAGTTACCTCCAACTTTGGACCTTTACATCATTCTAAAAGTACCGAAATGTGCCGATTGTAAAGATTGCAACATCTGCAATGGAATTACTCTACTTCACATCTTATACGAAATACTATAGGGTGATCCAACCAAAACGCACAAGGTTAATTGTAGATAAAGCACTAAGTTTTCAGAGAATTATCTATGAAAATCTATGAAAATTATGTGTGAAACAAAATATAGGCCTAATGCTAGTCACGGCGTCGGTGGTCTCTATCCTCTATATCTCAATCTGTTGGTACATATTTTCAATGACTTTAAGACAATAATGAGGTTCAGAGCCATTAATGTGCCGAATTATCTCATCCTTTAGCTTTTGAATTTTAAATATTTAATTATCCACAAAGAAAGGAGTCTAATGGTGACAAATCCTGGCTGGCAATTTACATCGCCATGTCATGAGATAACACGGCCATCGAATTTCTCTAGCAAAAGAGCCTCTGTTTCATTGGCTGTGTGGCAAGTGGCACCATCCTGTTGGAACCACATGTCGCCACGGTCCAGGTCCTCAGTTTGTGGTTATAAGAAGTCCATTACCATTCAGGCTACCAGCTTGGCCGACCTCACTGTCGAAGAAGTACGGCCCGATGACGCCGCCAGCCTATAAGCTGTACCAAACAGTCACTTTTTGTGTATGCATCGGCTTTTTAACAATCACACGCGGATTATCATTTGCTCAAATGCGGTAATTCTGCTTGTTAACGAGGTAAAAGTGTGCCCGTCGCATCAGATGATTTTCTTTGTAAAGTTATCATTCACTTCTGTCTTTTCAACTAACCATGCGGCATATTAACAACGACTAAAATGCCCAGTAGGCTTCAGCGTTTGTGTCAATTGAACCTTGTAAGCGTGTAAATTAAAATCTTTATTAAAAATCACATCGGTATTGTTCGTGAGATGTTCAATTGTTGGGCACAACCACAAGGCGAGGTTTTCCACAAAACGGACTGGGCGAACATGCACAAGTGCTTCCACATTCTCTACAGATCCGATTTGCTGAATTTTTTGTTAACAGATTTGATCGATTATGCTGAGCAAATTACGAAGTGCACGAAATGCGTTTTGCAACCCATTTTCGTAAAACACTTCAACGAATTTATCGCGGTGCTCAATTGTGTACATCTCCATGGTTGAATTTGTCAAACACTGAAAAAAAGAAATGTCAAATTAAGATGGGCAAAAAACTTGACGTTGAGGTGTGACTCACAATTAACATCGTGCATTATGTTTGTATCACCTTTATATATATGGATAACCAGGGCACTATTACTACACCATTAACTAAAAAGAGGAAACTTCCTTAATACAGGGATATTCAGCTTCTTGGTGGGGTGATCCCAAAGAAAATGAAAGTGAAATATCTATGAACTTTTCTAGATAGTACACTACCGTGGAAGACTTATGTACGGTGCATTTCGGACAAGATCAGGCATGCACTATTAATATACGGAAGGCCTGCAGGAAGTCTTTACATAGCAACTAAGATTGTTAGTCAATTGTAATCTATGGGTCAATTGTACGGACAGTTAAGGCAAATTTGAAAACTACTCTGAAGGTAAAAGCTCTATTGTACTAAATTCTGCTACATATAGGAGTGAACAATAAAGCCATTAAGACTACGGATAGGATAATGGGAGGTAATTGAAACAAATTACTTTTCAAGGGGTGTCTCAGCTTGATGGGACGATGCTAATGCTTGAGTAAGAGAAGATGCTCTTTATCAAAACTACTATTCACCATCGTGTTGGATGGCATTATTACGATTATTGTTTATTATTAAATAAAACGGAGGGGATTAACCAGCCAAGGCACTGTGACCTTAAAAATCTGTTGTATCAAAAACTTCGAGGTAAGACTAGCGGAAATTTCTTCCGGATCAGTGTCCAAAAGAATGTCCTTAATGTTGCATATGAAGACAAGAATATACCCGATAGGCACCCTATACCAGGGTGTAAACATTGGTATAGTATTCGTACACCAATCTGGAATTTATGAATTTGAAGAAATAACCCTCAGTGCCGCCCAACTACCAGACTATATGTCTATCAAAGCCCCTCTGATTCTTCGCTCTATATTAATACTCGCACAGATGGAAATTGCCTGAATGTCGGCATTGGTTCTCAAAGTCTGTCTATCCATCTTATACCCGTCTGTGTACCATTGTAGACAGTTTGGGGTGACGCCAGTATCTGTAAACTGCCACTCCCCGCTATCATGTATAAGGACACTGAACTTTTGACCGAAGTTCAGACTCCTGGCGCATACGTACGATTGTAGTCTACCGAGTCCGATTCCGCGTCAGTAACTTAAGAGCCCCAAGACTGTAGATTCCACGAAGAAAGTATGCGGTGGATTAAGTCCAATAAAAACCCCTATGGCCGCAGTGGGACAAGTTTACATTGCGCCCTTTATGCCCAGACAGGCCTGCCTACGAAGCTCTATGCTTCTGTAAACACACAGTTTCTGGCCAGTTTTGGGTCACCATACAATTGATGCACAAGAAACGAGAGATCCAACAATCATCGTGTACATCCAATAAATGGTCCAAGAGGTAAGACCCCACGTCACTCGTGTAGACTGGCTCAGTATCCAGCGCGGAAGTAAACTCCAGCCAATTAACATGCTACGAAACTAGGAGATAGTATGTGATTTAATCCTGCGTTTCAGCATAGCCCTTTTGATTGGTTGATAGTCAGTGTTATCAGAAAGAGTTTAATTCTGCCTCCAATGTGGTAGTGTAAAAGTCTGCATGGTCTTTAACAAGAAAAACTTGAGAATTATGGGTTTATACGACTCGGCCATTTTCTCAACTTAGGTATGAAAACATTTTGCCTATTTAGGGCTAGTACCCCCAAATAAAGATCACGTCGAGCAGATCCGAGATAATATTCAGACCTTTCTAAATTAGGGCGGAAAAATGTCATATGGACTCGCAATGACGGGGTCAGTGGAACCCACGACTCATTTGATTTTATTACGACTGAATATTTTGCACACAGGCCACAGAATAGCCTGCTGACCAAATCTATATGGTACGGTTAAATTGGCATCATCCCTGTAGAACAAATGGGAGTACATAATCCATTTAAATTAATATGGAGTAATTACATCATGGTGTGGCGCCGTCTTGCTGAAACCAAAGGCCATTAGGCAAATACGGGCCGATGATGCCGCATAACCACAAGCCACACCACACGGTCACTTTCTTTGGATGTAATGGTTTTTCGAGGATTGTTTGTGGATTTTGTGAGCCCCATATGCGACAATTTTGTTTGTTTACATAACCGCCTAATTGAAAATGGGCCTAATCACTAAAGATGATTTTGTTGAAAAATACTTTGTTTTCGTTCAATTTTTCAAACAGCCAACGTTCGACGCAAACAATGGTCGGCTGGCTTTAATTCTTGAATGAGTTGAACTTTATAAGCATGAAGATGAAATTCTTTATCTAAAATGTTGTGCAAATTTTCTCCGGTGATGTCCTATTGTTACGAACGTCAACGAGTTGATGTTCCAGGCTCATTCTCAACACTTTGCTGTACAGCGGTTATGTTTGCGTCACTATAGTTACTACAGTTGCATCTATTGTCACCAACAGTACCGTGAGCCCCGAATTTAGCGATTGACTTACGCACAGCGATTTTAGAAGAAGCCTGATTACGAGGAAAAGCTGCTCTAATTTTACGAAGTGATAAAGTAAAATTTTTACCATTTTAATAGTAAATTTTCACAATTAAAATTTTTTGTTCAAGAGTGTAGCGTTCCATAGTTAAAATTTCCAATTTTCTACTAAATAAGTGTCAAAGGTTGACAGCTCAATTCTTGATATTTCATCATTTGACAACCAATTTACTTCCCAATCTTAAATTTGCCCACCATGTATAAGAAAAGATTAGTTTCTAGAAACTACAGCGATGAAAATTGACAATGTTAGCATAGATAACATCATGCTACAAAGAAAGTCAGTCGAATACGTAGACAGCTTCCACACTATAGTAGAAAGGAATGGCGGCACTGAAACCGACATAAACACCAGGCTCAATAAAGCGAAAGCAGCATCCGGGGGCCTCAAAAGCATGCAAAAACTTGCAAACATCCAGACGAAATAAGATTGGAGCGTACAACGCATTTTACTGGCTTCCAAGATCGTACTATTTGGATACGTCAAGTATCTACATGTCCTATGTAAACAGAGCAATATGTCTTGAGCAATTGGAAATGAAAATGATAAACCATTATCTTGAAAAAGTGATCAAGAGTTATTCGCTTTAGTCGTCGTGGTGACTCTAATAAAAACACCTTTATGAAGTTTTTTGCAAATGCATCTTGAAATATAAAGCGATGGAGATGAAATATAAAGTCAGCCAACTTAAAACAAAAAAGGTACTATAAATAGCATCTGACTTATGTTATACACAATAAAACCTTATCATTGAAGTAAACCGCAATTTATAGAAAATTTTAACACAAAAGAAATCACCTGATGATGTCAAATATAAAAGAGCCGAATTCTAAATAAATTTTTGGTTTTTCTCTTTAAAAATCATAAAATTGTCACCAAAATGTCGTGTGAAATCTAAGATAACAAGTGAGAATTTGCAAACAAACTCATAGAAACTCATAAATTGAAACAAGTGCAACATATTTCTAAATGGGCGGCTATACAACAGGCAATTTCTATTTAAAATTGATGAAGAAAAAAAAAGGTTTTTTTTTAACATAAACGCCTATCTAATCTAATGTAAGAAAATAGCAAAATCAAAAACACATGACGACAAGTGTAATGTCAGTAATTATTGTAAATGAATAAGAAACGAAATAGTGATGAAGTTTTAATTATTTGCTTTCCTATTGAAACAAGTGAAATTTTTATTTACAGGATCCAATTGTTACAATTTCTATTGGTAATCATCTTATCTTTGTTTCCTTCATTTTTATTTTTCATTTTATGTAATTCAACTCAATTCATTTAATTTCTTTATGTTTTCAACTTATTCCCCCTGTTTGATTATTATTATTTTTTTTTCTTAACAGATCCTTTTCCTGTAGATGTTGCAGGTGTAATCCTCAATTTTTAGTTACGTTGCTATTGTACGGTTTTATTTATTTATTGTTTTTGTGTTTTTTTATTTCGAGGCCTCTCATCCTTATTATCAATTGTATTGGCCAAGTTAAAAATATGTATTTAAGGATTTTTGCGTAATTTTGTGGCATTAGTTTGTTTTTGGTCATTTCTACCTTTTGGGTTTTCGAGTAGTATTTGCTGCAAACGTTTGTTTGGTTCGCGCGTCATGCCTGCGTTGTGGCCTCACGCACAGCAGGTGCACATTAAATTTTTGCTTAAATGACGATGGATTTCAACTCAAAAAATATATTTGCAGTCAAGTATTTACGCGTTAATACACGTACTCTACTATTAGTTGGTGTCGTTAATATATGACTGTTTGACTTTTCTTGTGATCGCAATCATCTGATCCCTTGTGATGTTTTTTATTCTGTTTTTGTTTCGTTTGGTTCCTCTTTTTGATTATCCTTCTTATTAGGAAGTGACTTGAGTTGATTTATGTAATTTCATATGTCAATATTAGATTATTTAAGCGTTTGTTATTTTTGCTGATTATACGATCAAAAGAGTTGATTGCTACTTTGTGTTCGAATTTTATGCAAAAATTTATTCAAATTATTGTTCGTGATGCATAAACGTTATGCTTGAAAGTAAAGCTTCTTCATTAGAAAAATAAAATTAAATCAAATGCGAAATAATTGGTTTACACTTTAACCAATTAGCGAAAAAAATTTTCTTTATGACCGTATCATCATTTATCAAATCTAATGCGGAAAAAATGAAATTCCGAAAAATATTGGAAATTAATGCAATTGAAAAACGGGGACGGAAAATATGGGAGACGTGCGGAAACTGAAATAAAATTTTACTAAAGGGTCAAGCATTTGACGAAGAACTTTGTAATGGCATTTCCTCTTGTAAGGATAAAAATAAAAATTGCTGACAGATATGAAAAATCTGCTGGGATTATAGAAGGACCACCTGTTGGTATCAGATGAAAACGGTGAAGATGATACCCCAGAACCAATCAATGACGATGGTGTTGCTTGTCCACCTATTAACCCAAATGAGGTCAGACTAACACATATGAATAACAAGACCGCTTGTGCAGACAAATTACCGGCTTAGCGCTTTTAGGTCAGATGTGAAAGGTCAGTAGGGTGCATGTGCTAACTAGGTAGATCGATTATTCGACTTTAAAAAAAGCCAGTTTCCGAATAATTCGAAAAGTAGCACTTTAAAAAACCGGTTTTCGTTAATAATAATTCAAACAACCAGTTAACCGGTTCTTCAATTTAAATAAAATTGTTCCTAATTCGTGAAGCACAGAGCTGGACCACGTGGTTGTAAAAATAAGCAGAAGTTCACGGAAAGTTTAAAATTAAAGTGGCAATCAATACTAACAATAATTCTAACAAATCTCATAAAAACTATGCCAAAACGGTGTGCGGAGGCCATAAAAAACAAAGTCTATTTCACAAAGTACTGAAAACTGCATAAGATTCGAACAGCTACTCAAGGAGCTAATTTCGTTTTTGTTGTATTACTTAGTATAGAATGGAATTAAAGGTTTGTTTGTATAGTTATAATTTAGGTGCCTAAGATAACAAAAATTAAATGTTTTACTTTGAATAAATCTATTAGTAATA